>CM059782.1:7284952-7667452 GCA_030435695.1 Brachymystax lenok tsinlingensis | reverse complement strand
AAAAGCACAGTCAACTGAGTGTATGTAAACTTCTGACCCACTGGAATTGTGATATTGTAAATTATATTTGAAATAATCAGTCTGTAAACAATTGATGGAAAATTACTTGTGTCATGCACAAAGTAGATGTCCTAACCGACTTAGTTTGTTAACAAGACATTTGTGGGGTGGTTGAAAAATTTACAGAGATAGTCTTTCCCTGATTTTGGAGTAAACATCTGATCGTTTTACCAGAGAAGGTCTCTATAACAGTGGAACAGCATGGTTAGAGCTGATACCACCTCTGTCTGTAACAGTGGAACAGTAAACTGCTACCACCTCTGTCTGTAACAGAGGAACAGTAAACTGATACCACCTCTGTCTGTAACAGTGGAACAGTAAACTGATACCACCTCTGTCTGTAACAGAGGAACAGTAAACTGATACCACCTCTGTCTGTAACAGAGGAACAGTAAACTGATACCACCTCTGTCTGTAACAGTGGAACAGTAAACTGCTACCACCTCTGTCTGTAACAGTGGAACAGTAAACTGATACCACCTCTGTCTGTAACAGAGGAACAGTAAACTGATACCACCTCTGTCTGTAACAGTGGAACAGTAAACTGATACCACCTCTGTCTGTAACAGAGGAACAGTAAACTGATACCACCTCTGTCTGTAACAGAGGAACAGTAAACTGATACCACCTCGGTCTGTAACAGTAGAACAGTAAACTGATACCACCTCTGTCTGTAACAGAGGAACAGTAAACTGATACCACCTCTGTCTGTAACAGAGGAACAGTAAACTGATACCACCTCTGTCTGTAACAGTAGAACAGTAAACTGATACCACCTCTGTCTGTAACAGTGGAACAGTAAACTGATACCACCTCTGTCTGTAACAGAGGAACAGTAAACTGATACCACCTCTGTCTGTAACAGTAGAACAGTAACCTGATACCACAGCACAGTTGGAGCTAATGTCACTTGTATCAGTGGAACTATCTGTATAAGGAATATGATCATATGTGACCTATTGTATTCTCATCATTTCAAGATTACATAGGCTCCAAGTAAAAATGTCACGTCCAGGCCTGGAAAGACAGGCTGGCGTGTTTTGTTTTGGTTTTGGGTGTAGGGTTTTTATGTTCTAGGTGATATATATCTATGTTGGGGTAATGGTTCCCAATTAGAGGCAGCTGTGTGTCGTTGTCTCTAATTGGGAACCATATATATGTTTGTGGTTTTCATTTAGGTTTTGTGGGTTATTGTAAGTTCATAGCTTTGTTGTGTTTCGTTAGTGATGTTCTGCGTTTGTTTTTGTTGTATATTTTCCCAGTTATGTCCGTTATTAAAATGTATACTGGAAGCATCGCTGCGTCTTGGTCTGTCTATCCCGAAGATCGTGACAAAAGATTACCGATTTTATACCATTTGTAGTTCTTTACCAGTTTTTCCCTGTCTTACTGAATCTCATTAAAGATAGATTTTATAAAGAAGAGAAATTGTACTGTCATTCCTGAGGGTTGGTACTGTAACGCCCAGGCCCGAGGTTACAGGCTGGAGCGTTTTGGTTTTGTCTTGGTGTAGGGTTTGTTTGTTCTAGGTGTCATAGTTCTATGTTGGGTAATGGTTCCCAATTAGAGGCAGCTGTGTGTCGTTGTCTCTAATTGGGAACCATATTTAGGTTGGTAGGTTTCACTCTGGGTTGGTGGGTTAGTGTGAGTTCATAGCTGTTTTGTCATGTCAGTTATGGTCTTCGTTACGTTCTCCGTTTATTGTTTTGTTCCGTCTCGTTCCCGTGTGATCATTAAATATGTATTCTGGCAACGTCGCTGCGTCTTGGTCTGTTCCTTCGGAAGAGAAACGTGACAGGTACCTACCTGAGATGTAGCCTAAATTAAAAGTAATTTACAAATCAAGTGTATTACAATCCTTATCATTACAACCTTGGCTGGGCTGCCCCTTTCTTCAGTCTCAGTCTAGTCAGTGAAGGGGCTCAGGACCAGGGCAAAGGCCAGGCGGTACATGGATAGGAAGCCCCACATCCCCTCAATGCCCTGGATCACCACACCAGACACCCAGGTGGGCTGTAGGTAGGACTGAGGTCCACCAGGTGGTAGGGCTGAGGGTTGCACGAGGCGCGGGGCGGCAACCTGGCTCCATGATCAGACTATGAGACAGAAATAAGACGTGAGAATGAGAAAATGGGTGAATAACAAAATATGTCAACAAATCAATAAAATACATTTTTCAGGAACAATGATATATAGTACCAGTCAAAAGTTTGGACACACCTGCTCATTCAAGGGTTTTTCTTTATTTTTACAATTTTCTACATTGTAGAATAATAGTGAAATAGTGAAACTATGAAATAACACATATGGAATCATGTAGTACCAAAAAACTCTTAAACAAATCAAAGTATATTTTAGATTTTAAGAGTCTTCAAATTAGCCACCCTTTGCCTTGATGACAGCTCTGCACACTCTTGGCATTCTCTCAACCAGCTTCATGAGGAATGCTTTTCCAACAGTCTTGAAGGAGTTCCCACTTATGCTGAGCACTTGTTGGCTGCTTTTCCTTCACTCTGCGGTCCAACTCCAATCCCAAACCAGGTCATCTGATGCAGCAGTTATTGTAGATATTTTAATGATACTAAGTACATTTTCTGATTACTTGGAAAGACTATACAATTATCCATATGAACTCTCAGAAATAGGGCATCAGATAACACATGCACCACTCCTCAGCAGAACACATGCCAAAGGTTGTCTCGGCTAGTGACAAGGCTGCAAAGCTGAGACCCGTAAATACATATGTTACGAGTCAGACATAAATTCAAGTTACAGGGCCTGTAAAATTAGACAGGCGAACCAGAAACAAAATGACTTATAAGGAATAGAAACATATAGGATAGGGCTCGGGCGCCTGCAGGGATACTAACAGAGCCCAAACAGCTGTCAGGTGTGAGCGCCAGCAAGCAAATGCTGAGACAGAGAGAATGTGGTGAGGGGAGGTCAAGACAAGCTATTTTCATATACAGAGAACAATGCATTGAAACCATAAGAAATAATCCTATACATCAAGTAGAGATATAATACTAATTTAATCCATTAACGTCTAAAAGATGACAGCAGAATTGCCAACACAAGTAATATATGTACACAATAAATGTATTATTGTTATAACATTGAAGGGCCTGCCACCATATAATCTAAACTTGGAACAGATAGGGGTGTTACTGGGCGTGAACAAGCAAGAACTCAGATCAAAAGATAATAGGTAGCAGGAGAGAAAGAGGGAGTGACCACATTTACATATGAGCTGTACCCATTTACTGTAAGGGTATAAAGCAGAGCTCTGTGATCAATCGGATCAGCTGTTTCCCGGGTCAGCTCGACTTTAATTACTCTGTATTAAAGTCTTCTTGAATTCACAAGTTTTTTGTACGAGTGTCATATTTTAAAGATCATTATTCTGTCACTCGCCTTGGTCAAATAGCCCTTACACAGCCTGGAGCTGTGTTTTGGGTCATTGTCCTGTTGAAAAACAAATTATAGTCCCACTATAACCAGATGGGATGGCGTATCGCTGCAAAATTCTGTGGTAGCCATGCTGGTTAAGTGTGCCTTGAATTCTAAATAAATGACTGACAGTACCACCAGCAAAGCACCCCCACACCATCACACCTCCTCCTCCATGCTTCATGGTGGGAACCACACATGCAGAGATCATCCGTTCACCTACTCTGCGTCTCACAAAGACACAATGGTTGGAACCAAAAATCTCAAATTTGGACTCATCAGATGAAAGGACATATTTCCACCGGTCAAATGTCCATTGCTCGTGTTTCTTGGTCCAAGCAAGTCTCTTCTTACTATTGGTGTCCTTTAGTAGTGGTTTCTTTGCAGCAATTCGACCATGAAGGCCTGATTCACGCAGTCTCCACTGAACAGTTGATGTTGAGATGTGTCTGTAACTTGAACTCTGTGAAGCATTTAATTGGGCTGAAGTGCAGTAACTCTAATGAACTTCTGCAGCAGAGGTAACTCTGGGTCTTCCTTTCCTGTGGTGGTCCTCATGAGAGCTAGTTTCATCATAGCACTTGATGGTTTTTGTGACTGCACTTGAAGAAACTTTCAAAGTTCTTGACATTTTCCGTATTGACCTTCATGTCTTAAAGTAATGATGGACTGTCATTTCTCTTTGCTTATTTGAGATGTTCTTGTCATAATATGGACTTGGTCTTTTACCAAATAGGGCTATCTTCTGTATACCACCCCTACCTTGTCACAACAGAACTGATTGGCACAAATGCATTAAGAAGGAAAGAAATTCCACAAATTAACTTTTAGCAAGGCACACCTGTTAATTGAAATACGTTCCAGGTGACTACCTCATGAGAGAATGCCAATAGTGTGCAAAGCTGTCATCCAGGCAAATGTGGCTACTTTGCAGAATCTCAAATATAAAATATATTTTCATTTGTTTAACACTTTTTTGGTTACTACATGATTCCATATGTGTTCACACGTTGGGCATGATCTTGAGGCTCCCAGTATCCCCAGGGTTACTCTCGCGGTGGGTGGACGAGGTCAGCTGACCGTAGCGAATTCTCCCATCCTCAGATCTGAGCGCAGAGGAGCAGATTCCATAACATAATAATTTCACAGGTAAACCTAAATAAAAAAATGGCACTATAACCTACTGATTATGCATCCATAACCTACTGATTATGCATCCATAACCTACTGATTATGTATCCATAACCTACTGATTATGCATCCATAACCTACTGATTATGCGTCCATAACCTACTGATTATGCGTCCATAACCTACTGATTATGCGTCCATAACCTACTGATTATGCGTCCATATCCTACTGATTATGCGTCCATAACCTACTGATTATGCGTCCATAACCTACTGATTATGCGTCCATAACCTACTGATTATGCGTCCATAACCTACTGATTATGCGTCCATAACCTACTGATTATGCATCCATATCCTACTGATTATGCATCCATAACCTACTGATTATGCGTCCATAACCTACTGATTATGCGTCCATAACCTACTGATTATGTATCCATAACCTACTGATTATGTATCCATAACCTACTGATTATGCGTCCATAACCTACTGATTATGCGTCCATAACCTACTGATTATGCATCCATATCCTACTGATTATGCATCCATAACCTACTGATTATGTATCCATAACTTACTGATTATGCATCCATAACCTACTGAGCTCTATAACCAGGGCCACCTACATGGGGAGAATGAAGAGACATTGTTGTAACATGACAAACAAGAGACACACAAAATCAGAAAACATTAATACACACTCAATCTTATTAGTGCCTCTATCTCCCGTTGGGGTAGTCTGAGTCCGAGTGACAGCGGCCATACTAGGTGTTCATAAGAGGAGTATGGCCTCTCTGTCTGCATGGTCCTATCTCGTCCTCTCCATTGGGACAGTAAGGTATTTTGTCACAGTGCAGCACTGCATCGAGACAGCCCCCTGGTGGAGGACAGGAGTACTGACCTCTGGGACAGCCCCCCGTCATGTACACTACCTGTCTGACTATAAATAATGCATATCACTACTTTGAATCAATGATGGCGCCGACAGACATGGCAGCTCTGCTTCAAGCTCCCAAGCAACTTTGCAGTATTTCGTTTTTTTGTTTGTTATTTCTTACATTATTAGCCCAGAACATTTTTTGTGTTTATTACATACAGCCAGAAATACTTTTTGGATATCAGAGAGGCGGTTACTCAACAGCACTACGGCAAGGAATACGACTTTCCCAACTTACCCGAATTGGCAATTAAACTTATCCCAGAGGCTGCTCCAAGATGGATCTCTAGTCCGACTCAGGAGGCATGTACACCATCCACCGCTTCCGAGTATATTACTCGCTAATATTCAGTCTCTGGATAATAAGGTAGATGAGCTCAGGGCGAGTATCTCCTTCCTGAGAGACAGTTGGAACTGTAACATACTCTGTTTCACGGAATCATGGCTCTCTCGGGATATACTGTCCCCGTCCATACAGCCAGCTGGGTTCTCAGTTCATCGCGCAGACAAGTATAAAGAACTCTCTGGGAAGAAGAAAGGCGGTGGTGTATGTTTCAAGATGAACTACTCATGGTGTGATTGTGATAATGTACAGAAACTCAAGTCCTTTCATTCACACGACCTAGAATACCTCACAATCAAATGCCAACTGTATTACCACCCAAGAGAATTCTCTTTGATTATAGTCACAGCCGTGTATATCCCCCTCAATCCAATACCATGATGGCCCACAAGGAACTATACTGGACTTTATGCAAACTGGAAACCACATATCCTGAGGCCGCATTTATTGTAGCTGGGGATTTTAACAAAGCAAATTTAAGGAAAACGCTACCAAAGTTCTATCAACAGATTAACTGTAATACTCGCTTAGGAAAAACACTCGACCTTTGCAACTCGCCCGTTCGAGATGCCTACAAGGCCCTCCCCTCCCTTCAGCAAATCTATTTTTCTCCTCCCTTCCTATAGGCAGAAACTCAAAGAGGAAGCACCCTTGCTAAGGTCTATTCAACGCTGGTCTGACCAATCGGAATCAAAGCGTCAAGATTGTTTTGATCACGCGGACAGGGATATGTTCGGGGTAGCCTCTGAGAATAACATTGACGTTTACACGGACATTCTGACTGAGATCATCAAGAAGAGTATAGGGGTTGTTGTTCCCACGGTGACTATTAAAACCTACCCAAACCAGAAACCATTGATAGATGGCAGCATTCGTGCAAAGCTGAAAGCGTGAACCACCTTATTTAACCATGGCAGGGTGACTGGGAATATGGGAAAATACAAACAGTGTAGTTATTCCCTCCATAAGGCAATCAAACAGGCAAAACGTCAGTATTGGAGTCGCAATTCAACGGCTCAGACACAATACGTATGTGGCAGGGTATACAGACAATCATGGATTACAAAGAGAAAACCAGACACCTTGCGGACACCGACGTCTTGCTCCCAGACAAGCTAAACATCCTCTTCGCTTGCATTGAGGACAACACAGTGCCACCGACACAGCCCTCTCCCAAGGACCATGGGCTCTCATTCTCCGTGGCTGACGTGAGTAAGACATTTAAGCATGTTAACCCTCGCAAGGCTGCCGGCCCAGACGGCATCCCTAGCCGCGTCCTCAGAGCAGGCTGGAGTGTTTACGGACATATTAATCTCTCCCTATATCGACTCAGGATAAGACCGAGATGCAGACATAAGAGGCAAATAGTTCAAATCTCAGATATATTTATTATAACACAAGGGGGCAGGCAAAGGGCAGGTCGCGGGAAAGCAGAGGTTTATAATCCAGGTAGACTCAGGCAGGTACAGGACGGCAGGCAGGCTCAGGGTCAGGACAGGTAAAAGGGTCAGAACCGGGAAGACTAAAAACAAAAACTATAGAAACAGGAAAACGGGAAACAGGAGACAAAGGGCTGTGAGACAAAGGTTTAATCCGAGACACATGAAAAGTGGGATGTATACAGAGGGTGCGGTATAACAGAAGATGAATAGCAGAGGGGCTAAGGATTTTAGAGATGGGGAAAGGGCAGAGAAAAACGTGGGGAAAGTATATGGACTCCACCCGGGGGGCAGATCCCAAGTGGAAAACCATACCCTCTGCCTGAGACGATAGTTGGGAGCTGGGGTCTGGTGGCAGTCAGCCTGTCACTGATACCTGGAGGTGGTCTTGAGAAGAGCGGACCGGGCTCTCTTCCAGGTACGGTGACAACGGCGGACGAACATCTGGGCAGAGTGTATGCTGACTTCTTCCTCTTGCTCTGGGAAGAGCAGGGGCTGATATCCCAAGGAACACTCGAAGGACGAGAGACCAGTGGCCGAACAGGGAAGGGTGTTGCGGGTGTATTCCACCCACACAAGTTGCTGGCTCCAGGTCGTGGGGTTGGCGGAGATGGGGCAGAGAAGAGCTGTCTCCAGGTCCTGATTGGCTCGCTCCGACTGGCCATTAGACTGGGGATGAAAACAGGAAGAGAGGCTGGCCTTCCAGAACCAGGATGAGAACTTAGGACCGCGATCGGAGACCATGTCGACCGGAGTCCATGGATCCGGAAGACGTGCTGCACCTTGAACTGGGCTGTATCCTTGGCTGAGGGTAATTTGGGAAGGGGAATGAAATGGGCGGCTTTGGAAAAACCTATCCACCACCATAAGGATAGTGATGTTGCCGTCTGATGGAGGGAGAACAGTGACGAAGTCCAGGGATAGATGGGACCAGGGGCGGTGAGGAACAGGGAGTGGTTGAAGGAGGCCAGCCGAAGCTTGCCGCGGAGTCTTATTCTGTGCACACACAGTGCAGGCGGTGATGAATGCGGAGACGCCATGAACCATAGTGGGCCACCAAAAACATTGTTGGATGAAAGCCAGGGTCCGATGGGAGCCAGGATGGCAGGTCAGTCTAGAGGAATGTGCCCCTTCCAAGACCCGGGGAACATCTGAATATTTCCTGCAGCGATGACGTATCCTAGGAAGGAGATGGTAGAGCGATGGAATTCATTTCTCTGCTTTAACAAAAAGAGGATTCTCCAAGAAAAGCTGAAGGACCTCTCGGACGTGGAGGACGTGCTCTTGAGCTGAACGGGTAAAAACAAGGATGACTGCGTGGCCACGCACGTCTCCAACTCAACCATCAAGTTTGCAGATGACACAACAGTAGTAGGCCTGATTACCAACAATGACCAGACAGCCTACAGGGAGGAGGTGAAGTCCCTGGCGGGGTGGTGCCAGGAAAAGTACAAATACTACAATCAACAGTGATCTTTACGTCAGAGAACAATGCAACAATAGTGCAATGCATCTGACTTTGTTAATACAATGTTTTTAAAGTATATTTTCAAATAAATAAATAGATAATAATACTGACCTTCAGGTGGAAGGAGAATGTGGGGACCAGGGTTGTACTACCCTCTGTTGGGGTGGAGGGTTGGACACTCACTGACACAGTCACTGGCGTCAGTTGCTGCCACAGAAAAGGTGTCATTGCCACCTGACAAACAACTACTTCCCACTGGTATTCTGTCACCACCTAATGTTAACTCTGTTTGGTGAGCCAGATATAATACTTACCTCAGATTTCCATTTCAAACAGACTTGGGAAGCTATCATATTAGCTAACATTTCATTCAAATATTGTCCTTTCTCCAGCTTGATAGCAAAGGTTGGATCAAAATAATTGACAAAAGAGGAACATATGGTTGGTGGAGACTTGTTAACTTTACCTTCACAATAACAACACCTGCCTTCTCCTGGAATCAGCATCTGGCCCTGCAGAAAATACACTGTTCTATTGTTGCTAAGACACCGGGCCCTGACAGGAAAGTCATGGGTCAACAGAACTATAGATTATTTTATTGAGAGTGTAAGGCGCACACAAGCTGGAACATTTGCATTAGATAAGAACCCTCTAGTCACACAGAGGTAGAAACACATTTTCAACATGAGGTATTCTGGCTCACACATACAGTACACACATAGTCACATGCATGAAAGTACGCACACACACACACACAGTGGTGAAAAAGGTACCCTATTGTCACACTTGAGTAAAAGCAAAGATACCTTAATAGAAAATGACTCAAGTAAAAGTGAAAGTCAACCAGTAAAATCCTACTTGAGTAAAAGTCCAAAAGTATTTCGTTTTAAATATACTTATAAGTATTAAAAGTAAATGGAATTGCTATAATATACTTTCAAATTCTTTATTAAGCAAAACAGACTGCACCTTCTTGTTTTTTTTTTTTTTACGAATAGCCAGGGTCACACTCCAACACTCAGACATAATTTACAAATTAAGCAAGTGTTTAGTGAGTCCACCAGATCAGAGCCAGTGGGGATGACCAGGGATGTTCTCTGTTTAGTGAGTCCTCCTGAACAGAGGCAGTGGGGATGACCAGGGATGTTCTCTGTTTAGTGAGTCGTCCAGAACAGAGGCATTGGGGATGACCAGGGATGTTCTCTGTTTAGTGAGTCCTCCAGATCAGAGGCATAAGGTGTTTTGATATACCCAACCTGCAGTTTGTGAAAAACAGACAATTCAACCCTGTGTAAATCAGTCAGTTCTTAACCTAAAGACTTATAACTCAGGATTCTGTTAAAGCATACCCCAATGAGGATATGTGTCTAACTACAGCTTCCTGTGACAACCGGAAGTGCTTTAAATAGGGGTCATAGGTGCTGTTTCGAAGGGTTAAAAAGGTCACATCTTTCCAAAACTTCATATGTGTGATTAGGCAACCCTCATGAACTGTAAATGGGTCATTTCTCCCATCAGATTTACAAGAAAACCCTCACAGACACACACAAACACAGATATGGGATGGAGTGACACAGTGTGGGGCTTGAAGACACACAAAGCCTGTAATGGCATCACCATAGTCTCTAGGCCTTCCTGGGTTCAACAAGATGCCCCGCTTGACCGTAGCTCACTCGGTCTGACCGCAGCAACCGTTCCAAAAAGTAGGCCCAAACTGAAGCCTGGCCCTCAATTTCAGCTGCTTTTGGGTGACAGCGGCAGAACCGTTTGGGTTAGAAGCACGATTCGACTTCTGGAACGTTCCTTAGGACCTGCCGATCTGTGCAAGCCTAACCGTGGCCCTGTGGCATTAACCCTTAATAGTGAAAACAGGGTATTTACATCAAACCGTTTGCTATGACATCTCTCCCCATAGGAATACATTGCCTGCTCCCCTAAATTCAACCTGGTGCCTATGTGGGTTGTGAATGTCTTATGAACCTGTCTTCGATAGCAATCCATCAGACCACTATGAGGTCTACCTGTGTTGATTCTAAGCTTCCTGGAGCAACCGGAAGTGGTAAAAATCACCCAAAAGGTGTTTTGATAGACCCAACCTGCAGTTTGTGAAAAACAGACTTTCAACCCTGTGTAAATCAGTCAGTTCTTACCCTAAAGACTTAAAACTCAGGATTCTGTTAAAGCATACCCCAATGAGGATATGTGTCTACCTACAGCTTCCTGTGACAACCGGAAGTGCTTTAAATAGGGGTCATAGGTGCTGTTTCGAAAGGTTAAAAAGGTCAGATCTTTACAAAACTTCATTATGTGTGATTAGGCAACCCTCATGAACTGTAAATGAGTCATTTCTCCCATCAGATTTACAAGACAACTCCCACACACACACACAAACACATAGCTGGGATGGAGTGACACAGTGTGGGTCTTAAAGACACAAAGGGCCTGCAATGGCATAACCATAGTCTCTAGGCCTTGCCGAGTTCAACGAGACGCCACGCTTGACCGTAGCTCACTCGGTCTGACCGCAGCAACTGTGCCAAAAAGTAGGCCCAAACTGAAGCCTGGCCCTCAATTTCAGCTGCTTTTGGGTGACAGCGGCAGAACCGTTTGGGTTAGAAGCACGGTTCGACTTCAGGAGGCGTTCCTTAGGACCTCCCGATCTGTGCAAGCCTAACCGTGACTGTGTGGCATTAACCCTTAACAGTGAAAACAGGGTATTTACATCAAACCGTTTGCTATGACATCTCTCCCCATAGGAATACATTGCCTGCTCGCCTAAATTCAACCTGGTGCCTATGTGGGTTATGAATGCCTTATGAACATGTCTTTTATGGCAATCCATCAGGCCACTATGAGGTCTACCTGTGTTGATTCTAAGCTTCCTGGAGCAACCGGAAGTGGTTAAAATCACCCTAAAGGTGTTTTACAGTACCCAACCTGCTGTTGGTGAAAAACAGACTTTCAAACCTGTGTGAATCAGTCAGTTCTTAACTTACAGACTTAAAACTCAGGATTCTGTTAAAGCCTACCCCAATGAGGATATGTGTCTACCTACAGCTTCCTGTGACAACCGGAAGTGCCTTAAATTGGGGTCACAGTGTCTGTTTCGAAGGGTTAAAAAGGTCACAATTTTCCAAAACTTCACATGTGTGATTAGGCAACCCCAATGAACTGTAAATCAGTCATTTCTCCCATCAGAATCCCTTGAAAAACTCACACATGCACACAGTCCATGGGGAGTGACACAGTGTGGGGCTTACAGACACACACTGCCTGCAATAGTTACTTTCGTTCAAACGATTAAAGAACCGTCAGACCTAGAGCTCTGAAACTTTAGAACCCTTTTCTAGAGCTTATGTCGATAGTGCACGGTGAGTTATGGGGCTCTAGAAGGTTCACAGGCCGAGAAACAGCCTTGTACATTTGCTATATTTTCAATTCATTTTTACATCACGAAAATGACAAAATTTCTAAAAGTCCCAGAGACACAAGGCTAGGTGCGTTAGAACCGCCTCGGCCCATAGAGACGGACCCTAACGTTTCTCTCCGATAGCTCATTCAAGGGCGCCGTATAGCGCCGGAAAAGCGTGGATTTTCAGCACCAATTAAGGTCGCTGCTCGGGCTCGAATGACCTATCGAGCGAAACTTCGGGATTTGGGGTCGCCTCAGATAGGCCGACACATAACGTCGGAACTGGACCCGCAACTAGAACGTAACTAGGTGTTTTACGTTTTCATTATAGTGACTTTATGGCAGACTTTTTGTCCATTTGCAATAAGTTAAAACCGTCAAGCCCGGCCATCCTGAGATCAACGGGCAGTCAATTGGGCTTTCCTGCAGTATTTTAGAGCTTGTCATATTCGTGATGTTAACAGCCCATTGAAACATATTGCAAATGTACTGTACATTTGCAATATGTTTCAATGGGCTTTTTGACATGTTGAAATCAACACCAACGAGCTATGGACAGGTACCACTATCAATCCTGGCCATCCCGAGATCAACGGGCAGTCAATTGACCATTCCTGAAGTATTTTAGAGCTTGTCATATTCGTGATGTTAACAGCCCATTGAAACATATTGCAAATGTACTGTACATTTGCAATATGTTTCAATGGGCTTGACATGTTGAAATCAAAACCAACGAGCTATGGCCAGGTACCACTATCAATCCTGGCCATCCCGAGATCAACGGGCAGTCAATTGACCATTCCTGAAGTATTTTAGAGCTTGTCATATTCGTGATGTTAACAGCCCATTGAAACATATTGCAAATGTACTGTACATTTGCAATATGTTTCACTGTACATTTGCAATATGTTTCAATGGGCTTTTTTTTGACATGTTGAAGTCAACACCAACGAGCTATGGACAGGTACCACTATCAATCCTGGCCATCCCGAGATCAACGGGCAGTCAATTGACCATTCCTGAAGTATTTTAGAGCTTGTCATATTCGTGATGTTAACAGCCCATTGAAACATATTGCAAATGTACTGTACATTTGCAATATGTTTCACTGTACATTTGCAATATGTTTCAATGGGCTTTTAAGATCACGAATTTGACATGTTGAAATCAACACCAACGAGCGATGGAGAGGAACCATGATCACTTCCCGGCCATCCCGAGTTCAATGGGCCAGTCAATTGGGCATTTCTGCAGTATTTCGGAGCCTGTCAAATTTGTGAGGGTAAATGCCCATTGTAAGACATTGCAAATTGGCAACCGTGTACCTGGTAATTGAAACGGGTAACCATGAGCATATTTTAAATATTAATGTCTTTTGGAGGGGGCAAGGTATCCCTGGCTGGTTAGGGAGCACCTTTGGACGTTTTTCAAAAAATAGACCCTATAGGATGATTGAGGGCTTAACATAGTGATATATATCATTTTGTCAGTTTAAATGCCATTTGGACATTGCTCACTGACTTTTGGGTTCGGAAGCCGACTTCCTATGACGATATATGTAAATGGACATAACATCATGACTTTTGACTTCCTATGGTAACATATTGCAAATGGACAAAACATATTGCAAATGGACAATAAAAAAGTTAATAAAAATAACTTTATTAAAATTAGACAAGGATATGTTTATACACATCTTCTATGCGTGAGATTATAACGAAAAGTCGTTAGAATCGCGAAAAACGGCCCAGAAAGCACTTTTTAAGGGGGTATAGTTATTTTGATATTTTTTGGGAAATGTCAAAATTTGACCCTTGGGTCTTGTCTTCATGTACATTTGCAATATGTTTTGCCCCGTTGGAACGCGCTCGCCACCTATAGTAATTTTGAGTTATTACACTTGGCATTTGCCATATGCCGTTTGCCATAAGAAATGATTGAAATGGCGTCCATTTGGGCACTCTTTTCCATCGTGTGTATGTTTGTTCCAATGGCAATATGTTGCCATTCATTTTTGTCCATTTCATGGGGGTCTTCCCTTACCTGCTAATCATACAAAATGTAACTAGTACTTTTGGCTGACCACTTCGACCAATCACAGTGGACTGGCATACAACAAACACACACCACACACAGAGAAACACACACACACAGAAACACACACACATTCAGGCTGGGCTGGCTTTAATGTAGGGACTTACCTTGGCTGAAGCACCTGGGCCCAGACCTGTGGAGAAGCTCAAGAGGCAGCAAATAAAACAATGTTTTAGTAAGTAAATATATACTGTATATATTATATATAGAACAGCATATATTAAATATGTAATATATATTTTATATTTTTTCACTGCAATGGCTAATTACAGGAAGACTGAGGAGCCCACTCTCAATGAGTGTAGACAGCCTGCTGCCGCTGCTCTGCTGATTATCAGAGGGGAGAGGAGGTAGAGGGCCCACGTGGGTAACTGGGGGGGGGTCTGCCTTGATTGGATAACTGATCAAATAAAATAAACTGGTCAATTGTGTGCAAGAGGCAGAAAAATTTATTACTTGTTTTATCTAATCACAGGAGCCCACCCTCAATGTTCAAAATAAACCAGAGAGCATCATTTAGCCACAGAGTATCAATAGTTTATCAAAAGTAACCGTGGATGAAGTTTTATCCATTTATTGTTTTCATAAGCCTTTAGAGACAAGCATCCTGTACGGATGGTAACAATTTAGAACTTGAACAGAAGTGAATCCTGGGTCGTGTTTAGGAGATAGAAAATGAGAGAAGATGTAGGGAGACCTCACTGCTCCGGCAACATCTGGGCGTTTCATCACCCTCTGGACACCAGAAACCTGTAGGAGAGAGGGATGAGGTGGAGGAAGAGAGTGAAGTGAAGAACAGTGAAGACTAGAGAACAACAACAATTCCCCGGCTTGAACAAGAGCAGTTGTGAGAAAGACAATGCATGTTGTAAACACTTTGTGAGTTTGAGGCAGAGGTGGTTGCATCCCACCACAGAACGGAGGCAGAGACTGCAGCCAGCTCTCTGGAGAGTCTGCCCTGACCACGGAAATCAGGAAGTTCACTGACACTGAAATGTATTGGACTAGATGTGTAATAATGCACCCTAGGGAGGGACTAATACTTGAAATGCCATGAACTGAAATGAACTGCAAAGTCATGTGTACCCTACTTTGGAATGATCTTATTTACAGTGCCTTCGGAAGGTATTCAGACCCCTTGACTATTTTCACATTTTGTTACTTTACATCCTTATTCCAAAATCTATTAAATAAAACAATTTCCTCATCAATCTACAGACAATACCCAATTCCAAGATGGCGTAGCAGTGCAGACGTGTTTTTGTTCGTCCCCTCGTGTACTTTTGTATTTTTTTCCTTTTTTGTATATATTTCAAATGTATTTTCAATCTCTTTTCCATTTTATATTAAATATACCTTCCGGTAACCTGCCTCACCCAATGTGTTACGGAATCGCTATTTCTTAGACCTTTTAGACAGAACTCCATCGGAAGCTAGCGAGCTAATTAGCTACTAGCTATTTAGTCACTGTTAGCCACTGCTAGCGGCCTTTATCTTCTGCACAGACACCAGACCTTTTTAGTCTGGATAATACTCGCCAGCCTGCCACTATCGGACTGTTTCTCCACTACAACGCCGGATCCCTGCCATAAACCTTGGACCACTACACCTGATCTCCACAGCTAGCTAGCTGCCACCGAGTGACTCAGCCCTGAGCCAGGCCCACCTCCCGGCCTCCTCCCAAACACGGCTAGAACCCACTACTCCACCGGTTTCTTGCCGTAAGCTCTCGACCCTGGCACCGGATTCATCGCTGCTACCGAGTGGCTATAGTGGCTAACGCCCCTGCCCCGAAGCTAGCACCAGTTAGCAACAAGCCAGGCGCAGGCCCTGTGTGTAGCTAACCAACCCTTTGCCCATTCATCGCCAGTTTACCTGTTGTTGTTGTCCTAGCTGACTAGCTGTTGTGGTCTTACCCATTGTTGTCTTAGCTAGCTCTCCCAATCAACACCTGTGTTTGCTTTATGCCTCGCTTTATGTCTCTCTCAAATGTCAATATGCCGTGTTTACTGTTGTTTAGGATAGTTATCATTGTTTTAGTTTACAGTGGAGCCCCTAGGCCCACTCTACATGCCTCAGATTCCTCCTTTGTCCCACCTCCCACACATGCGGTGACCTCACCCAGTATTACCAGCACCTCCAGAGATGCAACCACTCTTATCATCACTCGGTGCCTGGGCCTACCTCCACTGTACTCTCACCCCACCATACCCCTGTCTGCATATTATACCCTGAATCTATTCTACCACGCCCAGAAATCTGCTCCTTTTATTCTCTGTCCCCAACGCACTAGAAGACCTGTTCTGAAAGCCTTTAGCCGTACCCTCATCCTACTCCTCCTCTGTTCCTCGGGCGATGTGGAGGTAAACCCAGGCCCTGTGTGTCCCCAGGCACTCTCATTTGTTGACTTCTGTAATCGAAAAAGCCTTGGTTTCATGCATGTTAACATCAGAAGCCTCCTCCCTAAGTTTGTTTTACTCACTGCTTTAGCACACTCCGCCAACCCTGATGTCCTTGCTGTGTCTGAATCCTGGCTTTTTGGTGTCTGAAGGAGATTTTCATACCCAACTACAACATTTTCCGCCAAGATAGAACTGCCAAAGGGGGAGGAGTTGCAATCTATTGCAGAGATAGCCTGCAAAGTTCTGTCATACTTTCCAGGTCTATGCCCAAACAGTTCGAACTTCTAATTCTAAAAATTAATCTCTCCAGAAATAAGTCTCTCACTGTTGCCGCCTGCTATAGACCCCCCTCAGCTCCCAGCTGTGCCCTGGACACCATATGTGAATTGATTGCCCCCATCTATCTTCAGAGTTCGTTCTGTTAGGTAACCTAAACTGGGATATGCTTAACACCCCGGCAGTTCTAAAATCTAAGCTAGATGCCCTCAATCTCACACAAATCATCAAGGAACCCATCAGGTACAATCCTAAATCCGTAAACATGGGCACCCTCATAGATATTATCCTGACCAACTTGCCCTCCAAATACACCTCTGCTGTTTTCAATCAGGATCTCAGTGACCACTGCCTCATTGCCTGCATCCGCTATGGGCCCGCAGTCAAACGACCACCCCTTATCACTGTCAAACGCTCCCTAAAACACTTCTGCGAGCAGGCCTTTCTAATCGACCTGGCCCGGGTATCCTGGCAGGATATTGAACTCATTACGTCAGTAGAGGATGCCAGGTCGTTCTTTAAAAGCAACTTCCTCACATCTTAAAAAAGCATGCCCCTTTCAAAAGATGTAGAAATAAGAACAGATACAGCCCTTGGTTCACTCCAGACCTGACTGCCCTTGACCAGCATAAGAACATCCTGTGGCGGACTGCTATAGCATCGAATAGTCCCCGCGATATGCAACTGTTCAGGGAAGTTAGGAACCAATACACGCAGTCAGTCAGGAAAGCAAAGGCTAGCTTTTTCAAACAGAAATTTGCATCCTGTAGCTCTAACTCCAAAACGTTTTGGGATACTGTCAAGTCCATGGAGAACAATAGCACCTCCTCCCAGCTGCCCAATGCACTGAGGCTATGTAACACGGTCACCACCGATAAATCCATGATAACCGAAAATTTCAACAAGCATTTCTCTACTGCTGGCCATGCTTTCCTCCTGGCTACCCCAACCCCGGCCAACAGCTCCCCGCAGCTACTTCTCTGAGCCTCCCAGCTTCTCCTTCACCCAAATCCAGATAGCAGATGTTCTGAAAGATCTTCAAAATCTGGACCCGTACAAATCAGCTGGGCTAGATAATCTGGACCCTCTCTTTTTAAAACTATCTGCCGCCATTGTTGCAACTCCTATTACCAGTCTGCTCAACCTCTCTTTCGTGTCGTCCGAGATCCCAAAAGATTGGAAAGCTGCCGCGGTCATCCCCCTCTTCAAAGGGGGTGACACTCTAGACCCAAATTGCTATAGACCTATATCCATCCTGCCCTGCCTTTCTAAAGTCTTCAAAAGCCTAGTTAATAAACAGATCATTGACCACTTCGAATCCCACCATACCTTCTCCGCTGTGCAATCCGGTTTCCGAGCTGGTCACGGGTGCACCTCAGCCACGCTCAAGGTACTAAACAATATCATAACCGCCATCGAAAAAAGACAGTACTGTGCAGCCGTCTTCATCGACCTGGCCAAGGCTTTCAACTTTTCAGCCCAAAGCCAATTCCTCCTTTGGCCGCCTTTCCTTCCAGTTCTCTGCTGCCAATGACTGGAACGAACTACAAAAATCACTGAAACTGGAGAAACTTATCTCCCTCACTAGCTTTAAGCACCAGCTGTCAGAGCAGCTCACAGATCACTGCACCTGTACATAGCCCATTTGTTAATAGCCCAACCAACTACCTCATCCCTTACCATTTTCATTTATTTACCTTGCTCCTTTGCACCCCAGTATTTCTACTTTGCACATTCATCTACTGCACATCTACCATTCCAGTGTTAAATTTTCTATATGGTAATTACTTCGCCACCATGGCCTATTTATTGCCTTACGTTCCTTATCTTACCTAATTTGCACACATTGTATATAGATTTGTTTTTTTTTCTACTGTATTATTGACTGTATGTTTGTTTACTCCAATGTGTAACTGTGTTGTTGTATGTGTCGAACTGCTTTGCTTTATCTTGGCCAGTTCGCAGTTGTAAATAAGAACTTGTTCTCAACTTGCCTACCTGGTTAAATAATGGTGGAAAAAAAAAAAAAAAAAAAAAAATGGCAAAGCATTATTATTAAAAACAAAAAAAACAGAAATACCTTATTTACATAAGTATTCAGACCCTTTGCTATGAGACTCGAAATTGAGCTCATGTGCATCCTGTTTAAATTGATCATCCTTGAGATGTTTTTGCAACTTAATTGGAGTCCACCTGTGGTAAATTCAATTGATTGGACATGATTTGGAAAGGCACACACCTGTCTATATAAGGTTCCACAGTTGACAGTGCATGTCAGAGCAAAAACCAAGCCATGAGGTAAAATTAATTGTCTGTAGAGCTCCAAGACAGGATTGTGTCGAGGCACAGATTTGGGGAAGAGTACCAAAACACAGTGGCCTCCATCATTCTTAAATGGAAGAAGTTTGGAACCAGCAAGATTCTTCTTGGAGCTGGCTGCCCGGCCAAACTGAGCAATCAGGGGAGAAGGGCCTTGGTCAGGGAGGTGACCAAGATCCTGATGGTCACTCTGACAGAGTTGCAGAGTTCCTGTTTGGAGATGGGAGAACCTTCCAGAAGGACAACCATCTCAGCAGCACTCCACTAATCAGGCCTTTATGGTGGCCAGACGAAAGCCATTCCTCAGTAAAAGGCACATGACAGTCTGCTTGGAAAAATGTCAACCTGCTCCGGAGTGCTCAGGATCTCAGAGGGGTGTAAAAGGTTAACTTCCAACAGGACAATGACCTTAATCACACAGGCAAGACAACGTAGGAATGGCTTTGGGACAAGTCTCTGAATGTCCTTGAGTGGCCCAGTCAGAGCCTGGACTTGAACCCGATCGAACATCTCTGGAGAGACCTGAAAATAGCTGTGCAGCGACGCTCCCCATCCAACCTGACAGAGCTTGAGAGGATCTGCAGAGAAGAATGGGAGAAACTCCCCAAATACAGGTGTGCCAAGCTTGTAGCGTCATATAAAACAGATGTTACCTTTATTTAACTAGGCAAGTTAGTTAAGAACAAATTCTTATTTACAATGACAACCTACCAGGGAGCTGTGGGTTAACTGCCTTGTTCAGGGGCAGAATGACTTTCCGGAGGCACTGTACATTACTGAACACAGGTACTCCCCCCGCCACACACCACCCTGCAGTCTGACACCGCACACACACACACGTGAACAGACACAAATACAAGAACTGAAAAGTTTAACTTGAAAGACAATAGCATGTCAGTACCTTTACACCAGCACACCTTGCTCATTGGAAATCAACAGATGGAAACCCTATAGTGAGTAGTGGACTAATATGCACATAAAGTCCACTTTAAACATACTTCTACGGTACACACTAGAGACAGACATCAACATTCATTTCCAATCACACCCAACTTGCTCGTCAAAACCGTCAGTGAAGCCACAGTCCTAAGCGGATGGCAGACAGCGCCCCAAGCGGCTTGCAGACAGCGCCCCAGGCTGACAGGCAGACAGCGCCCGAGGCTGACAGGCAGACAGTGCCCCAAGCTGACAGGCAGACAGCGCCCCAGGCTGACAGGCAGACAGCGCCCCAGGCTGACAGGCAGACAGCCAGACAGCGCCCCAGCTGACAGGCAGACAGCGCCCCAGCTGACAGCCAGACAGCGCCCCAGCTGACAGGCAGACAGCGCCCCAGCTGACAGGCAAACAGCTGACACACTCGAACTCCTCACACTGGAACTCGGGCAAAGGGGCATGGGGGTAGCAGGCCGACAGAACTTCTCATCTGATTGCACGGCACAGTCTGTAACAGGAGAATTGTCTACGGGCATAGCTCGTCAGAGCCGTCAATGCAGTCGTCCTCGTTGTCACACATCTCTACACACACACACACTTCTAAATATTTAATAACCTCTTATCTCTATTTAACCTGTTCTGCTACCAATTTCGTTTTAGGACTTCTGACTATTTGACTGATGCATTGTTAGATTTGTGAACGCATAACAATATGCTTCTTTTACAAAATGTTAAATCTACTAATAACTCCTTATGAAGCAATTAAACACATTTATATATATATATATATATATATACACAGTTGAAGTCGGGAAGTTTACATACACCATAGCCTAATATATTTAAACTCAGTTTTTCACAATTCCTGACATTTAATCCTAGCAAATATTCCCTGTCTTAGGTCAATTAGGATCACCACTTTGTTTTAAGATTGTGAATAATAGTAGAGAGAATTATTTATTTCAGCTTTTATTTCTTTCATCACATTCCCAGTGGGTCAGAAGTTTACATACACTCAATTAGTATTTGGTAGCATTGCCTTTAAATTGTTTCACTTGGGTCAAACGTTTCGGGTAGCCTTCCACAAGCCTCCCACAATAAGTTGGGTGAATTTTGGCCCATTCCTCCTGACAGAGCTGGTGTAACTGAGTCAGGTTTGTAGGCCTCCTTGCTCACACACACTTTTTCAGTTTTGCCCTGATAAATGCTTGGGGTTATTGTCCATTTGGAAGACCCATTTGCGACCAAGCTTTAACTTCCTGACTGATGTCTTGAGATGTTGCTTCAATATACCCACATAATTTTCCTCCCTCCTGATGCCATCTATTTTGTGAAGTGCACCAGTCCCCCCCACAACATGATGCTGCCACCCCCGTGCTTCACGGTTGGGATGGTGTTCTTCGGCTTGCAAGCCTCACCCTTTTTCCTCCAAACATAACAATGGTATTTATGGCCAAACAGTTCTATTTTTGTTTCATCAGACCAGAGGACATTTCTCCAAAAAGTATGATCTTTGTCCCCATGTGCAGTTGCAAACCGTAGTCTGGCTTTTTTTTTGAGCAGTGGCTTCTTGCTTGTTGAGCGGCCTTTTAGGTTCTGTTGATAAAGGACTTGTTTTACTGTGGATATAGATACTTTTGTACCTGTTTCCTCCAGCATCTTCGCAAGGTCTTTTCCTGTTGTTCTGGGATTGATTTGCACTTTTTGCACCAAAGTACGCTCATCTCTAGGAGACAGAACGTGTCTCCTTCCTGAGCGGTATGACTGCTGCGTGGTCCCATGGTGTTTATACTTGGGTACTATTGTTTGTACAGATGAACGTGGTACCTTCAAGCATTTGGAAATTGCTCCCAAGGATGAACCAGACTTGTGGATGTCTACATTTATTTTTAGGTCTTGGCTGATTTCTTTTGATTTTTCCACGATGTCAAGCAAAGAGTCACTGAGTTTGAAAGTAGGCATTGAAATACATCCACAGGTACACCTCCAATTGACTCAAATTATGTCAATTAGCCTATCAGAAGCTTCTAAAGCCATGACATAATTTTCTGG
This sequence comes from Brachymystax lenok tsinlingensis, assembly GCA_030435695.1. NCBI lineage: Eukaryota > Metazoa > Chordata > Actinopteri > Salmoniformes > Salmonidae > Brachymystax > Brachymystax lenok. The sequence continues at coordinate 7,645,133 of CM059782.1, read as the reverse complement.
AATTTTCCAAGCTTCTTAAAGGCACAGTCAACTTAGTGTATGTAAACTTCTGACCCACTGGAATTGTGATACAGTGAAATAATCTGTCTGTAAACAATTGTTGGAAAAATTACCTGTGTCATGCACAAAGTTGCCAAAACTATAGTTTGTTAATTAGAAATTTGTGGAGTGGTTGAAAAACGAGTTTTAATGACTCCAACCTAAGTGTATGTAAACTTCCGACTTCAACTATATATATACACACACACACTACCGGTCAAAAGTTTTAGAACATCTACTCATTCAAGGGTTTTCTTTATTTTTACTGTTTTCTACATTGTAGAACAATAGTGAAGACATCAAAACTATGAAATAACACGCATGGAATCATGTAGTAACCAAAAAAGTAATAAACAAATCAAAATATATTTGAGATTCTTCAAAGTAACCAACCTTTGCCTAGATGCCAGCTTTGCACACTCTTGGCATTCTCTCAACCAGCTTCACCTGGAATGCTTTTCCAACAGTCTTGAAGGAGTTCCCACATATGCTGAGCACTTGTTGGCTGCTTTTCCTTCACTCTGCGGTCCAACTCATCCTAAACCATCTCAATTGGGTTGAGGTTGGGTGATTGTGGAGTTCAGGTCATCTGATGTCACATATCCCTTACACCGCCTGGAGGTGTGTTGGGTCATTGTCCTGTTGAAAAACAAATGATAGTCCCACTAAGCACAAACCAGAGGGGATGGCGTATCGCTGCAGAATGCTGTGGTAGCCATGCTGGTTAAGAGTGCCTTGAATTCTAAATAAATCACAGTGTCACATGCAAAGCACTCCCACACCATCATACCTCATCCTCCATGCTTCACGGTGGGAATCACACCTACAGAAATAATCCGTTCACCTACTCTGCGTCTCACAAAGACACGGCGGTTGGAACCAAAAATCTCAAATTCGGACTCATCAGATCAAAGGGCATATTTCAACCAGGCTAATGTCCATTGCTCGTGTTTCTATGCCCAAGCAAGTCTCTTCTTATTATTGGTGTCCTTTAGTGGTTTCTTTGCAGCAATTCAACCATGAAGGCCTGATTCACACGGTCTCTTCTGAACAGTTGATGTTGAAATGTGTCTGTTACTTGAACTCTGTGAACCATTTATTTGGGCTGCAATTTTTGAGGCTGGTAACTCTAATGAACTCATCCTCTGCAGCAGAGGTCTTTCTTTCCTGTGGCGGTCCTCATGAGAGCCGATTTCATCATAATGTAGCACTTGATGGTTTTTGCGACTGCTCTTGAAATGTTCCGGATTGACTGACCTTCATGTCTTAAAGTAATGATGGCCTGTCATTTCTCTTTGCTTATTTAAGCTGTTCTTGCCATAATATGGACTAGGGCTATCAAATAGGGCTATCTTCTGTATACCAATCCTACCTTGTCACAAAACAACTGATTGGCTCAAACGCATAACGATGGAAAGAAATTCCACAAACCTGTTAATTGAAATGCATTCCAAGTGAATTCCTCATGAAACTGGTTTTGATTTCTTTAACACTTATTTGGTTTCTACATGATTCCATATGTGTTTATAGTTTGATGTCTTCACTATTTTTCTATAATAGTAAAAATAAAGAAAAACCTTTGAATGAGTCGGTGTGTCCAAACTTTTGATTGGTACTGTATATATCAGGAGTACGGTTTTGGAAGTGGGGGGGACATAACTTGGCGGCAGGTCTGGGAGTCCTCCCATTTTTGGGGGTGTCAAACAACAAAAAGTAAGCAACAATGCCCACAGTCATCAAGCTAGATGTCAATAGATTTGGTATCATTATTGAACATTTTGGAGTCCTAGTAATGTGATTGATCTTCTCCTGACTTGGGTAAGAAGCAGACAGCCTTGGGACCCAGTTGTTTGTAGTACAGTTCAATGTCGTCATCCCCCCGGTGTGTGTGGCACATCCTGTCCACTTCCAGCCTCCTGTCCTGCATGTTGTGTAGGCACACTTCGGGACAGTCCACCTCACACTGAAGATGGAGGGCGGGGGGGGAATCTGGTCCACTCTTTCCTCCACTGTTTGTTCACACCAGTGCCTGGACTGGTGATAAACAACATGAAATGGAATTAATGATGTAATGATATATGCCATTTAGCAGATGCTTTTCTACCAAAGCGACTTACAGTCATGGATGCATACATATTTTTCTACATATGGGTGTTACCAGGAGTGGAACCCACCATCCTGGCGTTGCAAGCACCATGCTTGTGCTTAGCTGGAAGGTCCAAGTACAGGGGGTCTGCAAGTCCAACAACGCCTACATCAACTAAACGTTTTCAGAGTTTATCTGTGATGAACACTATATAAACCCTGGATTGTAGATGCAATGTATTGGCCATTGAGAGGCTTTGAAGCCACCGGTTGGCCATATTGCCTGTCCAACAGCGGTCTGAGGGGCATTGCTGGAAGGGCCACCATTGGCCACCAGACAGAGGATGGTGACACTTGGCAAACTCCTTCCTGTCCAACAGTACAGGACATAGCAGGATGGGGGCTGAGGAAGGAAAAGGAAGTGGGTGACACCTAGTAAGTACAGGTAACGAGAGGGATACCTCATCCATGGTTGGAGGGATATGTTTGCGCTGTTACTAATCCTATTAAGAAAGGTGTTTTGTGAACCGCAAGGGGCGTTTATTTAATAAAGCGGGTAAATGGCCGGGGGACTTTCTGCCAGCCAAAGCCCTGACTGCATGTAACGCTCATCTGGAGCATGGCAGCCATTTTGGATACATACTCCACAGCCCCTCAACCCAATTTACTGGTCACCAGAGAGAGATGTGAATCTCCCAGACAGGATTTCCATTAAAAGCACTGAAACACTTGATTCCAGCAACTACTATGTTTCCACAGAATATCAAGTAGATATAGTACACAACTCAATAGATATAGTAGACAACTCAGTGGATATAGTAGACAACTCAGTGGATATAGTAGACAATACAGTGGATATAGTACACAACTCAGTAGATATAGTAGACAACTCAGTAGATATAGTAGACAATACAGTGGATATAGTACACAACTCAGTAGATATAGTAGACAACTCAGTGGATATAGTAGACAATACAGTGGATATAGTACACAACTCAGTAGATATAGTAGACAATACAGTGGATATAGTAGACAACTCAGTAGATATAGTAGACAACTCAGTAGATATAGTAGACAATACAGTGGATATAGTACACAACTCAGTAGATATAGTAGACAATACAGTGGATATAGTACACAACTCAGTAGATATAGTAGACAATACAGTGGATATAGTAGACAACTCAGTAGATATAGTAGACAACTCAGTAGATATAGTAGACAATACAGTGGATATAGTACACAACTCAGTAGATATAGTAGACAATACAGTGGATATAGTACACAACTCAGTAGATATAGTAGACAATACAGTGGATATAGTACACAACTCAGTAGATATAGTAGACAAATCAGTAGATATAGTAGACAACTCAGTGGATATAGTAGACAACTCAGTAGATATAGTAGACAACTCAGTAGATATAGTAGACAACTCAGTAGATATAGTAGACAATACAGTGGATATAGTAGACAACTCAGTAGATATAGTAGACAACTCAGTAGATATAGTAGACAACTCAGTAGACAACTCAGTAGATATAGTAGACAACTCAGTAGATATAGTAGGCAGATGACACAGTAGGCGTAGCAGATGACACAGTAGGCGTAGCAGATGACACAGTAGGCGTAGCAGATGACGCAGTAGGCGTGGCCAAGCACGCATCCAACTCAATCATCCAGTTTGCTGACGACACTACTGTGGTAGGCTTGATTACCAACAACGACGAGACGGCCTACAGGCAGGAGGTGAGGGCCCTCGGAGTGTGGTGTCAGGAAAATAACCTCTCACTCAATGTCAACAAAACAAAGGAGATGATCGTGGACTTCAGGAAACAGGAGAGGGAGCACCCCCCTATCCACATCGACGGGACAGTAGTGGAGAAGGTGAAAAGTTTCAAGTTTCCTCGGCGTACACATCACGGACAAACTGAAATGGTCCACCCACACAGACAGCGTGGTGAAGAAGGCGCAACAGCGCCTCTTCAACCTCAGGAGGCTGAAGAAATTCGGGCTTGTCACCAAAATCACTCACAAACTTCTACAGATGCACAATCGAGAGCATCCTGTTGGGCTGTATCACCGCCTGGTACGGCAACTGCTCCGCCCACAACCGTAAGGCTCTCCAGAGGGTAGTGAGGACTGCACAACGCATCACCGGGGGTAAACTACCTGCCCTTCAGGACACCTACACCACCCGATGTCACAGGAAGGCCAAAAAGATCATCAAGGACAACAACCACCCGAGCCACTGCCTGTTCACCCCGCTATCATCCAGAAGACGAGGTCAGTACAGGTGCATCAAAGCTGGGACCGAGAGACTGAAAAACAGCTTCTACCTCAAGGCCATCAGACTGTTAAACAGCCATCACTAACATTGAGTGGCTGCTGCCAACATACTGACTTACATCTCTAGCCACTTTAAAAATAGGAATTGGATGTAACAAATGTATCACTAGCCACTTTAAACAATTTTGTATATAATGTTTACATATCCGACATTACTCATATCAAATGTATACACTGTACTCTAAACCATCTACTGAATCTTGCCTATGCCGTTCAGTATCGACTCAAATCTCTAGCCACTTTAATAATTATAATTGGATGAAATAATTGTATCACTAGCCACTTTAAACAATGCCATTTATATAATGTTTACATATCCTACATTACTCATCTCATATGTATATACTGTACTCCATACCATCTACTGCATCTTGCCTATGCCGGTCAGCCATCGCTCATACATATATTTATATGTACATACTCGTATTCATTCCTTTACTCTTGTTTGTATAAGGTAGTTGTTGTGAATTTGTTAGATTACTTGTTAGATACTACTGCATGGTCGGAACTAGAAGCACAAGCATTTCGCTACACTCGCATTAACATCTGCTAACCATGTGTATGTGCCAAATAAAATTTGATTTTGACACAGTAAGCGTAGCAGATGACACAGTAGGCATAGCAGATGACACAGTAGGCGTAGCAGATGACACAATAAGCGAAGAAGAGAAAACATTCTTCCAGTGGGATATGACATTAGTATTTTGTTAGGTCCTTAGCTCGTATTTCTCTTGAAATGAAACAGCTGTGTCCTTTTGTTAGTTAAATCATTAGGGGAAATGCATTATCATCTGTAAACAGGACCAACGCATCACTGACGGGAAACAGCCAGCATTGCTGTGATTCTCCAGAATGGACACAAACGTCACAATGACTTCCAATGTTAATAACAAGAACTATCTGCTCAAGATGGAGAGGCATTTCAAACTGGCAAAGAGGTGTAAACTATAATAAGCCTACACGGCACAGAGAAAGGTTACCGGTATCAACGATTATCAACATACGAAATCATCACACTTTGATTGATTTTTCATTCACAGTTATCTCTATCCCTCTATGTTTGCACACATTGTATATAGATTAGTTTTTTTTTCTACTGTATTATTGACTGTATGTTTGTTTTACTCCAATGTGTAACTCTGTGTTGTTGTATGTGTCAAACTGCTTTGCTTTATCTTGGCCAGGTCACAGTTGTAAATGAGAATTTGTTCTCAACTTGCCCACCTGGATAAATAAAGGTGAAATAAAAATATATATATTTTAATCCCCACCACTTCTGTTCCTGTTCATAAATTACTTATTTTGTTATTTTTCTTCTAAGACGTTATCCATATTATGAAGGACATTATCAACTCATAGAGTTTATTGCAGAGAGAATATAATAATCAAAGATAAATAATCCGTTGATTAATTAGTAGCATTGCAGAGGATACAGATGTCATATCTTAATTTGAGCCAGGTTCACAAAGGAGGAAAATAATCCTGCAGCAACAGGATAAAAGTAATTAATGGATGTTTTTTTGTAGGTTTTGATACATTTTTCATTAGGACAAAGAAAAGTGGAAATTACAAACTTTAGAAGCCATTTTAAACTTCAAATAGACTACAAACTTGCATTTCCTGCTGTGCAGGAAAATTCCTGAAACAGGATGATCAAATTTAAGATACTTATGTTATGTAGTTGAAGGTCATTGGATGCCATTGGGATTTGTTGTGGAACATATTGGTTAAACCAGAACTAACCCAGTTGATAGACCTGCAAAGCCACATTCCCCTCATTTTATTAGCATTGTGATAGTGAGGGGGGCCGTGATGGCAAGTTCACAAAGTCACACAACACCAACATTTGCATTATCACAACAATGTATGTGAATACTAGTTTGGTGCCAATATACACAGCAGTGCAAACAGACACTACTGTATATAATGTCCTGTCAATTGTATAGATACTGATTATTTTGTCTTGTCATTTATAGACTGAAGAAGCAAATGACATTAAGGATTTCATTTGATGTCCACAGGTTTTGTATGAAAACAGAGACAACACAACGTGCTGAGTTCCACAATAGCCATGTGCTCCCGTGGAATGGTTTTCTAGAAGGTACAGGATGTTCTATATTTGTAACAACAGGCTGTTTTCACCATTATCATAAAATGGTATGTTTGTTACACCAGACTGTTTTCAACAACATCACGTTGGCAATATTTTATGAATAATTTACACACATCCTGTGAAACTTGCCAAGTGCAAGAGTGAACAGTAAATTAAATAACTAGGTAGAGCGAACAGTAAATAAAATAACTAGGTAGAGTGAACAGTAAATAAAATAACTAGGTAGAGTGAACAGTAAATAAAATAACTAGGTAGAGCGAAAAGTAAATAAAATAACTAGGTAAAGCGAACAGTAAATAAAATAACTAGGTAGAGTGAACAGTAAATAAAATAACTAGGTAGAGCGAACAGTAAATAAAATAACTAGGTAGAGTGAACAGTAAATAAAATAACTAGGTAGAGCGAAAAGTAAATAAAATAACTAGGTAGAGCGAACAGTAAATAAAATAACTAGGTAGAGTGAACAGTAAATAAAATAACTAGGTAGAGTGAGCAGTAAATAAAATAACTAGGTTGAGTGAACAGTAAATAAAATAACTAGGTAGAGTGAACAGTAAATAAAATAACTAGGTAGTGTGAACAGTAAATAAAATAACTAGGTAGAGTGAGCAGTAAATAAAATAACTAGGTAGAGCGAACAGTAAATAAAATAACTAGGTAGAGTGAACAGTAAATAAAATAACTAGGTAGAGTGAACAGTAAATAAAATAACTAGGTAGAGTGAGCAGTAAATAAAATAACTAGGTAGAGTGAGCAGTAAATAAAATGTAAACTGTCACTCTGTTGCATGCGTCCAAGAGATTTGTAATACCACATAATTTCCTGGTTGAAACAGTGAAATAAACAGACTCACAATGGGAGTTCATTAAACCAATTGTGGTTTGAATAATCCTTAATGAGCATGCAGTGAAAGTGTTACATTCATTTTCCAGACTCTGTATGAGCAGTAGAGTATGTTAGACCTCCTACATGTTAGGGGAACATTACTCATGTGTAATGAACCACTATCCTCTGCCATGATAAATGTTTTACTTATTAGGTACAGTAAATTGACATCAGCATACCACACTAATGGAATCAGTTCAAAACCACTTGTTTCTGGGAGCCTCTTCACATGCAGACCAGTGGAATTAATCATTTATACAGTACACTTGAGATTTCAACACTTTTACAATCCCTTGTTGACCAATCCCATCCCATCGCTGCCAAGCAGAAGGTTAAATATGAACATCAGTTCATTGAGCCCTGTTTTCATACTAGGTATCTTCCATCGGGACTGCACCGGGAAGGATTCAACTGCTTGGGCTGTTCTGGTTCTGGACAGAGCAACATTGTTTCACTCAGGGCTGGAAGCAGAAGTGCCCTTCATCATTTGAAGTGCATACCGTAGTTAGGTCAGTTTCTTTGTTACAAAGGCATGCGTTGGCTACAGCGCTCTGATCTGCATGCTTTTTAAGTTCACATCACAATATTACATACATAGGGTTACAGGAGCATGTTATAACATCTAACTGTCTGTAAAACATAAATCCCAGATTCACCTGGGGAGGAGGAGGAGGAGGAGAAAGGTTGGAAGGTTGCGTTGCCAGATGTGGCGTGAATGGGGGGGGGGATATGTCTGTATCTGGATGCCAGATATGCTGTAAAGTATGTTATTCTTTTCAGTGTAGGAAGCACCGGATGAAACAGCAGAGGAGGCATGCTATAAGATCAGTAGAGGGTTTACTCAAGTGCTTTTATTAGATAAGCGTCAGACATGACTCAATAGCTCAAGTGCAAAAGGGTTGAACAGGAAAAACAACAGGGTTGGTGACTATAAGAACACGTTCTGCACTGGCTGTCTGTCTTCTCTCCCAGTTGTGTCTCAGTAGACATGGCCATGAGGTGCTTCTGTCTACTGGTGCTGCTGCTCGCTCTGGGCGTGTGTGAAGCTGACCATGGTCGGGAGTGGGCTCACCACGGGGCATCAATGTTCGCCGACTTGACCCCCCATGAGATGCGCAACGTCCGGGACTACCTGCAAGGCAAGCCAGAGTTGGGTCTGACAGCGGCCCGGGGCAAGTCTCTGAAGAAGAACAGCATTCTGCTGATGGAGCTCCACTTGCCACGCAAGCATGAGGCCCTGAGGGCCTTGGACCGGGGCCAGGCCAAGCCCACGCGCCAGGCCAGGGTGGTGGTGCAGTTCGGGAACCAGGCCAAGCCCAACATCACCGAGATCATCGTGAGTCCACTTCCCTTCCCTACTTCGTACAGGGAGAAGACCTTCAAGGGAGACAGGCCCATTCGGTTTGAGTCACGGCCCATCACAGTGGCTGAGTACTCGCACATCATTGACATCTTGCAGAAGATCACCGCCAAGGTCCACAAGGTGCTGTTTGAGACCACGGGGGGATTTTCCTTCCACAACTGTACCGACCGCTGCCTGACGTTCTCCGACATTGCACCCCGTGGTTTGGAGTCGGGTGAGAGGAGGACGTGGATCATGCTGCAGAAGTTTGTGGAGGGCTACTTCATCCATCCTGTGGGCTTTGAGGTCCTGGTGAACCATAAAGACCTGGACCCTGAGCGCTGGACTGTGGAGAAGGTGTGGTACAATGGCCAGTACTTTGACAAGGTGGAGGAACTGGCGGAACAATACGAGAATGGAACGCTGGAGAAAGTCAAGCTTCCTGACCATGACGACGAGGACTTGTACTCCACTTACATTCCCCGTGGGCACAGCAACACCCGCACCGACATCCACGGGCCCAAGCTGGTGGAGCCCCAAGGCCCTCGCTACCATGTGGATGGGAACTTTGTGGAATATGCCGGCTGGTCCTTCGCCTTCCGTGTCCGCTCCTCCGCCGGCCTCCAGAACTTCGACCTGCGCTTCAACGGAGAGCGCATCGCCTACGAGGTCAGCCTCCAGGAGGCCATTGCCTTCTATTCGGGCGACACCCCCGCCGCCATGCAGACCAAATACATTGACGCCGGCTGGGCCATGGGCACCCTGAACTACGAGCTGGCGCCTGGCATTGACTGCCCTGAAATCGCCACCTTTCTAGACCTGCACCATTACTATGACACGGACAAGCCGGTACATTACAAGAACGCCCTGTGTGTGTTTGAGATGACCACCGGGATGCCTCTGAGGAGGCACTTCAACAATAACTTCCAGGGGGGCTACAAATTTTTCGGAGGTCTGGAGAACCACGTGCTGGTGCTTCGGACCACCTCCACCGTATATAACTATGACTACATCTGGGACTTCCTCTTCTATCAGAATGGAGTGATGGAGTCCAGGGTCAGTGCCACCGGTTACATCCATGCCACTTTCTTCACGCCTAACGGACTACACTACGGCTCCAAGGTGTACAACTATGTTCTGGGCAACCTGCACACACATCTCATCCACTACAAAGTTGACCTTGATATTGCTGGTGAGTTCTGTTCTATTAATCTGGTAGTGTGATTATGTCATTCAGGATTCAGGAACCACATTTTGTAATGCTGTGAATGGTTGCTGATTATCTATCTGTAAAGCTACAAAGTTCTGTCTATATGTACATACAGCAATTTATAATAACAAATGGGTTGGTATACTTTCAGAATAGAAAGGAAATAAAATACCAAAGCAATAAGGTGAGAATGTTCACATGTACAGGCTTGTGTTCTAGCCTGTTTGATCTGACACACTTCTAGGGAAAGGTACTTCTTAAAGGTATTTTAGATCTTTGGTCCAACATTGCATTATGGGTGTTGCTCCTAGATAGTTTATGATTGTTGCTCCCAGCCAAATACAATAACATGAGATTATGTCAGCCATTGTGATGAATCACTGACAAGAAACACAAAATAACCTTTCATATCATGTGCCATGGGCAATACAACTGATACATTTGAAATGATATGCCTAGTCTGTGTAATATCAGAACATTACTTCAGTGCCTAGGTCCACTGCATTTAAACTCAACAAAGGGCAATAAAGGGAGGTTTTAAATGCATTAATTATTTCATCTCAATTCTTCTTTTGAAATTGAAATGGAATTAACCGCAAACACCAGCCCTGCTTGACCCCAACCCTGCTTGACCCCAGCCCTGCTTGACCCCAACCCTGCTTGACCCCAAACCTGCTTGACCCCAGCCCTGCTTGACCCCAACCCTGCTTGACCCCAGCCCTGCTTGACCCCAACCCTGCTTGACCCCAACCCTGCATGACCCCAGCCCTGCTTGACCCCAACCCTGCTTGACACCGTTAATATGATTGCTTTTGTCAAACGTTCCAGGTCGGGAGAACAGCTTTGAGTCGATGAACCTCAAGTATGTGAACTTCACCAACCCGTGGAGCCATAAACATTCCGTCGTCCAATCCAAGCTGGTCAAGACGCAGCACCAGACGGAACGCAGCGCTGCCTTCCACTTCGGCAAGAAGTTCCCCCGTTACATGCACTTCTACAACCCCAACGAGAAGAACAAGTGGGGCCACCAGAAGGGCTATCGCATCCAGTACAACTCCCACGCCGACAGAGTGCTACCCCGTGGCTGGAGGGAGGAGAACGGCATCAGCTGGTCCAGGTGACGACAACACACAGATAAAGTGACCGTTCACCTTAAAATCATACCTCAATCAACTTCAGTTCATCCCATCTGTTGAGTAGTTCCCACCGTAAACTAAGGAAATCTGCAGGCCACTACCAAAAATTAATGGGAAAGATTGGCACCATCTAATCATATGGTGTAGTATCCCTTTAAAGCTGGGATTGGCGAAACAGCACCACTTGCCGCCCCAGGCGCATTTGTTATTGTTTTTGTTTGGAGGAAAATAAGCATCCAGCAACGTGGTAGAAAATAACTCTACAGTTCTATCGAAGCATGCAATGATCTGTAATGATGGCCCGAAGGTTTCAGATTACTACAGCATCTGACATCCTACTGTCAGACAGTTCGGATTCAGTCTGAAATGCACTACGTACAATGTGTACTGGTGAGAGTGGCTTTATCTTCCTCTGTATGTAGATACCCGTTGGCTGTGACTAGACACAAGGACAGTGAGCCAACCAGCAGTAGTATCTACACTCAGAACGACCCCTGGGAGCCGGTGGTGTCATTTGAGGACTACATCCGCAACAATGAAAACATCATCAACCAGGTGAGACCTATTGCTACCAATAACTCAACTCATTCTCAGACTCAAAATAGAAGCTTCCCTACACTGGATGGCATTATATTCGTATAATGACTAAATAATCAATCCAATCAATCAATTCATCAATCAACCTGTCTCCTGTGTAGGACCTGGTTGCCTGGGTGACGGTGGGCTTCCTGCACGTGCCCCACTCAGAGGACATCCCCAATACGGCGACGCCCGGCAATGCCGTGGGCTTCTTCCTGCGTCCCTTCAACTTTTTCGACGAGGACCCCTCTCTGGCGTCCCGCAGTACCGTCATCGTCCGGCAAGACAAAGAGGGCAAGCCCAAGGTCCAGAGATGGACCCCAGAGGTCGTAGGTCACTGTGTGACTGACAGGCCTTTCTTCTACAACGGTACCTACGCAGGAGTCTGAGGGACTGGTGCGACTGACAGGAAAGACACAAAATGGAGGTTCCATCTTTGGTTCTGAGTGGTGCCAAATTCATGTGCACTGACATTTTAACATGAAAATAATGTAAATGCTAAATAATGTATTCTGACACAGGCATTAATCAAAGTAATATTATGTTGATATTGTACCTGTTTAGATGTGAAAGAATAACAATGTTTTTTTTTTATGAGTATGCAAATGTATTGCAACAATTTACCATTCCTATACATAGGCATATTTCATTATAAACGCTCTAAAATCATAACTCACAGACACGTTTTACAGTTCAAGGGGTTTTCTACATTTTTACTATTTTCTACATTGTTATAGTGAAGACATCAAAACTATGAAATAACACATATGGAATCATGTAGTAACCCAAAAAGCTGTTAAACAAATCAAAATATATTTTATATTTGAGATTCTTCAAAGTAGCCACCCTTTGCCTTGATAACAGCTCTTGGTATTGGTGGGAAAGTCAATACTGGCCTGTGACTAATACAGGGAATCAGACAGTGTTTAGCTATAGGGGCTATTTTACCTGTTCTTCCCAGTCAAGGTCTGGCCTGGAACAGTCCACAGACGTCTCCTACTCTTGTTCCTTTCCTCTGCTCAGATTGATGCTCGTTGTAAAGGTACAGAAAAACAGCTGCAAGGAACTTGGTGAGTAAGAGGACCAGTGCAAGCAACGGCATTGCAGAATGGGAAGTTATGCTTGAGGGTAGAGTATTTGACCACAGTGTCAAGTGTTTAATCCTAATTATTAAAAACACCAACCACGAAGAACAAAAAGTTACAACACCATATGTGATCCATCTTAGAGAAGCATTATCACCCTGATGTTGTTCCTCAGGGAACCTCACTCTATGTACCGGAACTGGTAAATACTAAGACAAATATACAGTAGATTGTAACAATGTTTTGACCTGTTTTTTTTATTTTATTGTTTTACTTTGACACAGGGTTAATGATTGATACACCATGTGACATAACCTACAGTCTGTTAGCCATAATGATAAGCAGTAGGGGATGAATACAAACATGAGGTTTGCAAAGGGAGTGAAAACTCCTTGTACAGATCAATGCTACAGTGGTCTAAGTGACATTAACATCACCAAAGTGTTCAGCAACAGAGGAACCAAAAACACAGTGATAATTATTACCTTTTATACAGTATACGTTTGAAGGGCAAAACATATTGTCAAAGCAGTCCCATTGATTAAAAAAGAAAATCAGTTTCACTAATTCTCAGTGGTTGGTGGTCAGGAATGAGTCTGGGAAGATGTGAGCAGACACTGTCATCTAGTGGTTAGATGAGAAACTACTCTAATTTCTGCCTTAGAAAATACAGTACTTACTGTATCTGTACATGGGAAAGGGAAAGGAAAGGGGGATACCTAGTCAGTTGTACAATGACAACTAGAAGAGGTAAATGTATGCCTGTAAATATTACAACGAGCAATGTCATAGTCTGGAATATATGTGGAAAGGATGGTGTGTATAGACATTATGGACAGTATATGAATAGAAAAGGTGTGTACAGCAGTAGTTATATAGAATGAGCCTTGACTAGAATACAGTGTGTGTATATATATATATATATATATATATATATATATATATATATATATATATATATATATATATATATATATATATATATATATGAATGAAGTGGACAGAAGTAGTTATATAGGATGAGCCTTGACTAGAATACAGTATATACATATGAAGTGGACAGCAGTAGTTATATAGGATGAGCCTTGACTAGAATGCAGTATATACATATGAAGTGGACAGCAGTAGTTATATAGGATGAGCCTTGACTAGAATACAGTATATACATATGAAGTGGGTAAAACAGTATGTAAACATTATTAAAGTGACATAGGATACCAGATCAGACAAGAGAATTACACCAGATAGGACAGACTAACCCTAGCCCGCGGCACAGAATATTGCAGCATAGATACTGGGGACTGACGCGGGATACTGTGGCCCCTTCTAAAGTTACCCCTAGGCAGGGCCAACCAGGCAGGATGTAACCCATCCCACTTTGCCAAAGCACAGCCCCCCACACCACCAAAGGGATATCAACAGACCACTAACTTAATACCCTGAGACAAGGCCGAGTATAGCCCACGAAGATCTCCCCATAGCACAAGCTTGAGGGGGGTGCAAAACCAGACAGAAAGATCACGTCAGTGACTACCGGCATGGGAGAGCGCGAGCAAGCCAGTGACTCAGCCCCAGTAATAGAATCCCAGTGGAGAGAGGGGAGTCGGCCAGGAAGCAATTTTTTGTTTTATTATTGAGTCAGTACAGATCCTTTAAGTGATGTTTTCCTTGTTTTAAATATATGTAGTTCTGTCCTTGAGATGTTCTTGTCTACTAAATGCTCTGTATTTTGTCACGTTTCATGTTTTGTGTGGAACCCAGGAACAGCTAATGGGGATCCTAAGAAAATACCAGAAAATAACGGGAGATTAGCATGTCTTGGGGATATGATCTTTGACACTGATTCAGGATTATCCATAATCAAGGTAACATCTAGATAATGTAGAAGTGTTTAGAAACATATTCTATTCTTATTTACAATAAAAGTGACTCCAAAATGACACAATTCATTGTTCACAATTCATTTCTATTGGGCATAAAATAATCTGAAACAGCCAAAACAAACTGCAAATGAATCTAACAAGTTTGAAGAGTCACAAGCTTCATGTAATTATTGCGTGATAGATATATGTGACCAAATACTAAACTTTTGACTACTTTATAGGGGTGTCAATAATTCTGACCACTACCTTTTTGAGAAAAAAACTAAATCTCTTTCTCTGAGCAATTGTATTAGTATAAAATAGTATAATTTAAAAAAAAAATGGAGTATACAATATAGCTCAGTATTTTAATTTGTTATTTTATACAGTATTTATCTTGTTAGGGCTAGGGTCCTTTTTTCTGAATTTCCACCTGACTGATTACTCAGGCCCAGAAGCCAGGATATGCATATAATTGGTACCATTGGGTAGAAAACACTTTGAAGTTTGTAGAAATGTTAAAATAATGTATGAAACTATAACACAATAGATATGGTAGGAGAAAATCCAAAGAAAAACCAACCAGAATTATTTTTGTTTGAGAGCCCATGCTTTTACAATGGAAAGTATAGGGGCATATCCAGCTCCCAGATTGCAAATCCTATGGCTTCCACTAGATGTCAACAGTCTTTTTTTCAAGGTTTCAGGCTTGTTTCTTCCCAAACGAGGAAGAATTTTGAGTTTTAGTACTGGGACTCAGAGTTGGAAATCAGTCTGTGCGCGCAAGACTAGATATGGTAGGAGATGACAGGCTGATGACAGGCCTGAGATGACAGGCTGGAGCGTTTTGGTTTCGTTTTGGGTGTAGGGTTTGTCTGTTCTATGGTGTCTATTTCTATGTTGGGATATGGTTCCCAATTAGAGGCAGCTGAGTCTCGTTACCTCTAATTGGGAACCATATATATGTTTGGGAGTTGCACTTTAGTTTCGTGGGTTATTGTTTATGTTATGCTTATCGTGTTCAGTCAGGTTCTTGTCATTCGTGTTTAGTTAGGTTCTGCCCTTCGTGTTTAGTTAGGTTCTGCTATTCGTGTTTAGTTAGGTTTCGCCAGTCGTGTTTAGGTTTAGATCTCTGTGTTCAGTTTAGGATTTAGCGTTAGGGTTCACGTCTTGTTCTCCGTTTATTGTGTTGTTCCGTCTCGTCCCGTTTTGTCAATAAAACATGTATTCTGGTTACGTCGCTGCGCTTTGGTCATTCCCGAGGGAAGAAAAGCATGACAGAATAACCCACCAAAAGAAGACCAAGCAGCGAGAGACCCGGGAGTTCAGGCCTTGGGAGGAGGAGCTGTTTAATGGGGAGATTGGGACCAGCCCGGAGAGTATTGCCCTCCAAGAGAGGAACTGGAAGCAGCGGCGGCTGAGCGGCGCAGGTGTGAGGACCTGAATGGAGCATGGGATCCCGTACGAGGCAAGTTCGTCAGACCTCGCCGGGCACGGAGGCCCGAAAGACAGACCCCAAAAACTTTTGGGGGGGGGCACACGAGGAGGTTGGCCGGTTCAGGAGGGACTCCTGAGCCAACTCCTCATGCTTTGTGGAGAGAGCGTTGGGGAGAGTGTCGCACGGAGAGGTCACCCTGCTATGCAGTTTTGCGCACGGTTTCTCCTGTGCGGATCCAGAGGCCGGTACGAAAGATTCCAGCGCCAATCATCAGTCGGGCTAGACTGAGTGTACAGCCAGGAAGAGTGGTGCCAGCTCTGCGCGCCAGATCTCCAGTGCGCCTCCTGGGACCTGGATATCCTGCACCGGCTCTGCGTGCAGTGTCTCGATGCGTGCCCACAGCCCAGTGCGAGAGATCCCAGCGCCACTCATCGGTCAGGCCAAAGTCTGTGTGCTACCTGGAAGAGTGGTGCCAGCTCTGCGCGCCAGGTCTCCAGTGCGCCTTTTGGGACCCAGATATCCTGCGGTCCTACGGGCAGAATCTCCGGTGCGAATCCACAGCCCAGTCCAAGAGATTCCAGCTCCACTCATCGGTCAAGTCAAGGTCAGTGTGCTACCTGGAAGAGTGGTGCCTGCTCTCCGCATCAGGTCCCCAGTTCGTGTTGTGGAGTCAACCTGTCCAGTCCCCGTTCCATGTCCCAAGATCCCAGTTCGTGTTGTGGAGTCAACACGTCCAGTCCCTGTTCCGAGTTCCAAGATCCCAGTTCGTGTTGTGGAGTCAACACGTCCAGTCCCTGTTCAGAGTTCCAAGATCCCAGTTCGTGTTGTGGAGTCAACACGTCCAGTCCCTGTTCCGAGTTCCAAGGTCCCAGTCCGTGTTGTGAAATCAACACGTCCAGTCCCTGTTCCGAGTTCCAAGATCCCAGTTCGTGTTGTGGAGTCAACACGTCCAGTCCCTGTTCCACGTTCCAAGCCCCCTGTGCGCCTTCAGAGCCCGCCACGTCCTGTTCGCCGCGCACCAGGCTCCCCGCGGCGCTAGAGAGTCCAGCACGCCCTGTTCGACTCCGCACCAGGCCCCCTGTGCGCTTAGAGAGTCCAGCACGTCCTGTTCCGGCTCCGCGCACCAGGCTCCCCGTGCGCTTAGAGAGCCCAGCACGTCCTGTTCCGGCTCCGCTCACCAGGTCCCCCGTGCGCTTAGAGAGCCCAGTTCGGCCTGTTCCCGCTCCCCGCACCAGAGTGCGCGTCACGAGCCCAGTTCGGCCTGTTCCGCTCCCGCACCAGAGTGCGCATCCCGAGCCCAGTTCGGCCTGTTCCCGCTCCCGCACCAGAGTGCGCGCCACGAGCCCAGTTCGGCCTGTTCCGCTCCCGCACCAGAGTGCGCGTCCCGAGCCCAGTTCGGCCTGTTCCGCTCCACGCACCAGAGTTCCAGTGAGCATCACGAGTCCAGTACGACCGGTTCCGCTCCACGCACCAGAGTTCCAGTGAGCATCACGAGTCCAGTGCGACCAGTTCCTGCTCCACGCACCAGAGTTCCAGTGAGCATCACGAGTCCAGTACTGCCAGTTCCTGCTCCACGCACCAGAGTTCCAGTGAGCATCACGAGTCCAGTACTGCCAGTTCCTGCTCCACGCACCAGAGTTCCAGTGAGCATCACGAGTCCAGTGCGACCAGTTCCTGCTCCACGCACCAGAGTTCCAGTGAGCATCACGAGTCCGGTACTGCCAGTTCCTGCTCCACGCACCAGAGTTCCAGTGAGCATCACGAGTCCAGTACGACCAGTTCCTGCTCCACGTACCAGAGTCCCCGTGAGCATCGTGGGTCCGGTAAGGCCAGGTCCTGCTCCACGCACCAGAGTTCCGGTGAGCATCATGAGTCCAGTACGGCCAGTTCCAGCTCCACGCACCAGAGTTCCCGTGAGCATCATGAGTCCAGTACGCCCAGCTTCTGCTCCACGCACGAGAGTTCCAGGAAATGGTCCAGGGCCTCCGGTGCGTGACTTCAGACCAGCACGGCCAGCACCGGAGCCTCCACCTGGGACGAAGGGACCCACCCGAAGACCCCCCCACGGACTTTTGGGCGCGTCCGGAGTCCGCGCCTTTGGGTACTGTAACGCCCAGGCCTGAGATGACAGGCTGGAGCGTTTTGGTTTCGTTTTGGGTGTAGGGTTTGTCTGTTCTATGGTGTCTATTTCTATGTTGGGATATGGTTCCCAATTAGAGGCAGCTGAGTCTCGTTACCTCTAATTGGGAACCATATATATGTTTGGGAGTTGCACTTTAGTTTCGTGGGTTATTGTTTATGTTATGCTTATCGTGTTCAGTCAGGTTCTTGTCATTCGTGTTTAGTTAGGTTCTGCCCTTCGTGTTTAGTTAGGTTCTGCTATTCGTGTTTAGTTAGGTTTCGCCAGTCGTGTTTAGGTTTAGATCTCTGTGTTCAGTTTAGGATTTAGCGTTAGGGTTCACGTCTTGTTCTCCGTTTATTGTTTTGTTCCGTCTCGTCCCGTTTTGTCAATAAAACATGTATTCTGGTTACGTCGCTGCGCTTTGGTCATTCCCGAGGGAAGAAAAGCATGACAAAGACGAAGCGGACACACACCTGCTAATATCGTTTTCCTATTGAACATACTTCTTTCCAAATAAAATATTATAGTTTAATTACATTTTAGGGTACCTGAGGATTGAATAGAAATGTATTTTGACTTGTTTTAACAAAGTTTAGCGGTAGCTTTTTGGATTCCTTTCTCTGCGTGTTGAACGAGTGGATTACTCAAATCGATGGCGCCAACTAAACTGACTTTTTGGGATATAAATAAGGATTTTATCTAACAAAACGACACTACATGTTGTAGCTGGGACCCTTTGGATTGCAAATAGGAGGAAGATTTTCAAAAAGTGAATATTTAATCGCTATTTGTGATTTTATGAGGCCTGTGCCGGTGGAAAAATATGTTGGTGTGGGGCGCCGTCCTCAAACAATCGCATGGCATGCTTTTGCTGTAAAGCCTATTGTAAATCGGACAATGCAGTTAGATTAACAAGAATTAAAGTTTTTGACCGATATAAGACACTTGTATGTACCTAAATGTTTAATATCCATAATTTTTACAATTATTTATTTGAATTGCACGCCCTCCTCTTTCACCTGAAGTTGCCCTAATTATTGCTCATCTTCATCAAGGGTGTCAACTTTCTCGGACCCCACTGTACCTCTCTTCCCTCGCACACAGGAAGCAAGTCTGATAAAATCTTAGTCTGTTTCAGCCTTTATTTTGTAATAAAAAAAAAATTCTTTATAATAAATTGAGACAGTCCTCCTCTGGGTGCTTACAGGCTGCATGCGCCTGCTTGATTTAAAAACTAATATCAAAGTAGATTAAGGATTAATAGGATAGGCTGATGAGTACTTCTGGCAATATAATTGGTCAAATGATTGACAATCATTACCCAACCATATTACTTCTTACATTGTATTTCCTTTTAGAGACAGTGTAGGGGTAAACTCGCTGGTTGCGGTGGAAAAAAGTAACGCTGCCTAAAAGCATTTTTCAGCAAAAGGTTGTTGAACTGATGTTATTTCATCAGGATTCTGAAGCTCCCCATTGTGACATCACTTCCAAATGCCGTTCTTTGTACATTGGGCAGCACCCCTGGTTATGTCTCTCCACAGCACCCCTGGTTATGTCTCTCCACAACACCCCTGGTTATGTGTCTCTGTGTTGACCCTCCACTACACCCCTGGTTATGTCTCTCCACAACACCCCTGGTTATGTGTCTCTGTGTTGACCCTCCACTACACCCCTGGTTATGTCTCTCCACAACACCCCTGGTTATGTGTCTCTCTGTGTTGACCCTCCACTACACCCCTGGTTATGTGTCTCTTTGTTGACCCTCCACTACACCCCTGGTTATGTCTCTCCACAACACCCCTGGTTATGTGTCTCTCTGTGTTGACCCTTCACTACACCCCTGGTTATGTGTCTCTGTGTTGACCCTCCACAACACCCCTGGTTATGTCTCTCTGTGTTGAACCTCCACAACACCACTGGTTATGTGTCTCTGTGTTGACCCTCCACAACACCCCTGGTTATGTCTCTGTGTTGACCCTCCACAACACCACTGGTTATGTGTCTCTGTGTTGACCCTCCACAACACCACTGGTTATGTGTCTCTGTGTTGACCCTCCACAACACCCCTGGTTATGTCTCTCTGTGTTGACCCTCCACAACACCCCTGGTTATGTGTCTCTGTGTTGACCCTCCACAACACCCCTGGTTATGTGTCTCTGTGTTGACCCTCCACAACACCCCTGGTTATGTCTCTCTGTGTTGACCCTCCACAACATCCCTGGTTAGAGCCACTGGGACAAGTGGATAACAGTCTTAGACAGCTTGAGGGAAGCCACTGGGCCAAGTAGATAACAGTCTTAGACACCTTTAGGGAAGCCACTGGGCCAAGTGAGAAACAGTCTTAGACAGTGTGAGGGAAGCCACTGGGTCAATTGGGAAACAGTCTTAGACAGCTTGAGGGAAGCCACTGGGCCAATTAGATACGTTTTAGACAGCTTGAGCGAAGCCACTGGGCCAAGAAGGAGAAACAGTCTTGGACAGCTTGAGGGGAGGATTCTCTTCACACTGAAGAGTTGAGTCTAAGTCTAGAATAGGTTCCTGTTTATATTAGCCACATTTTATCTGTCAATATGAGTCACACATGGAAGTCCCACATATGTCTGAATGATGAGTAACAGTTAAAGCATGGGTAACATATCCTCATGGAAATCATTCAACAACAATCAACACCACATTAAGATGTTAACCAGTAACACAAGTTTTCCACAAGTATAGGGTCATCATCAAAATCTATGCCCATTGACTTTAAATGTGGGGGTGTTAACTTTGCTGTAAACGAGAGTATGGTTTCCTGTTTTATGGAGGCAAAATAATACCCTTCGAGGGAATCAAATCTCACCTTTTTGTGAACCACACAGGAGGGCAAACCATGGCAAAGATAAAAAACTGCACAGTCACTGAGGAACATACAGTACCAGTCAAAAGTTTGGACACACGTACTCATTCAAGGGTTTTTCTTTATTTTTACTATTTTCTACATTGCAGAATAATAGTGAAGACGTCAAAACTATGAAATAACACATATCGAATCATGTTGTAATCAAAAAAAAGTGGTAAACAAATCAAAATATATTTTATATTTGAAATTCTTCAAAGTAGCTACCCTTCGCCTTGATGACATCTTTGCACACTCTTGGCATTCTCTCAACCAGCTTCATGAGGTAGTCACCTGGAATGCATTTCAATTAACAGGTGTGCCTTGTAAAAAGTTAATTTGTGGAATTTCTTTCCTTCTTATTGCGTTTGAGCCAATCAGTTGTGTTGTGACACGGTAGGGGTGGTATACAGAAGATAACCCTATTTGATAAAAGACCAAGTCCATATTTTTGCAAGAACAGCTCAAAAAATCAAAGAGAAACAACAGTCCATCCTTACTTTAAGACATGAAGGTCAGTCAATACAGAAAGTTTCAAGAACTTTGAAAGTTTCTTCAAGTGCAGTCGCAAAAACCATCAAGTGCTATGATGAAACTGGCACTCATGAGGACCACCACAGGAAGTAAGACCCAGTGTCACGATCCTCGGAAGGGACAGACCAAGGCGCAGCGAGGTATCCAGTATACATGTTTATTTAACAACGTAACTGGGACAAATGTAACAAAACGAACGTAACGAAGATCGTGACGCTGAACTTAACATGTGAACTAACCAAGCTATGTACAAACAATAATCCACAAAATACTATAGAAAACCCCAACCATATATATGGTTCCCAATTAGAGACAACGACACACAGCTGCCTCTAATTGGGAACCATTACTCCAACATAGAAATAGACAAACTAGAACCAAAATAACCCTACACCAAAATGAAACAAACACACGCCAGACTAAACTCTGGCCTGGCTGTGACAGTACCCCCCCCCAAAGGCGTAGGCTCCGACCGCGCCAACAGTCCATGGGGGGGTCTTCGGGTGGGTCTTTTGGTCCCAGGTGGCGGCTCCAGTGCCGGCCGTGCTAGTAATAGGTCACGCACCGGAGGCCCTGGGCAATTAGCCGGACTGGGGACCCTCACTGGCGGCCCCGGACTGGGGACCCTCTCTGGCGGCCCCGGACTGGGGACCCTCTCTGGCGGCCCCGGACTGGGGACCCTCACTGGTGGCCCCGGACAGGGGACCTTCTCTGGAGGTCCCAGACAGGGGACCTTCTCTGGAGGTCCCAGACAGGGGACGCGCACTGGCCTTCTGGTGCGGGGAGCAGGAACCGGCCGTACTGGGCTCATTAAGCGCACTGGCACTCTGGTGCGGGGAGCAGGAACCGGCCGTACTGGGCTCATTACGCGCACTGGCACTCTGGTGCGGGAGCAGGAACCGGCCATACTGGGCTCATTACGGCGCACTGGCACTCTGGTGCGGGAGCAGGAACCGGCCGTACTGGGCTCATTACGCGCACTGGCACTCTGGTGCGGGGAGCAGGGACAGGGCGTGCTGGGTCCACGACGGGCACAGGGATCCTGGAGCGTAGAACAGGGATCCTGGACCGTGGAACAGGGACAGGACGTACTGGGTCCACGACGGGCACAGGGATCCTGGAGCGTGGAGCAGGGACTGGACGTGCTGGACTCTCTAACGCACAGGGGGCCTGGTGCGCGGAGCCGGAACAGGACGTACTGGGCTGTGGATGCGAACCGGAGACCCCACACGCAGAACCGGTGCAGGATATCTCGGTCCCAAAAGGTGTACTGGCGACCTAGCGCGCAGAGCCGGCACCACTCTACCAGGTAGCATACTCACCGTAGCCTGACAGATGAGTGGAGCTGGAATCTCTCGCACAGGGCTGTGGACACGCACCGGAGACACAGTACGCAGAACCAGTGCAGGATATTCTGGTCCAAGGAGGCGCACGGGAGACCAGGAGCGCTGAGCCGGCACCACTCTTCCAGGCTGCACACTCACCCTCCCCTGAATCTCTCGCACCGGGCTGTGCACGCGCACTGGAGATACCGTGCGCAAAACTGCATAGCACGGTGTCTGCTCAGTGCGACGCACCCTCCAACGCTCCCTCCAAAGAGCACGAGGAGTTGGCTCAGGAGTCCCTCCTGAACCGGCCAACCTCCTCGTGTGCCCCCCAAAAAATGTTTTTTGGGGCTGCCTTTCGGGCTTCCCAGCCAGGCGATTTCCAATAAACTTCTCTCTCTCTCTCCGGGTTCCATACTCCATATACATCTTCGTAATATCGCCGCTCCGTTCTTGCTGCTTCCAGCTCCTTTCTTGGACGGCGATATTCTCCAGGCTCCAGTTCTTCCTCCCAAGTCCTGAACTCCCGGGTCTCTCGCCGCTTGGTCTTTTTGTGGTGGGTTATTCTGTCACGATCCTCGGAAGGGACAGACCAAGGCGCAGCGAGGTATCCAGTATACATGTTTATTTAACAACGTAACTGGGACAAAAGTAACAAAACGAATGTAACGAAGATCGTGAAGCTGAACATAACATGTGAACTAACCAAGCTATGTACAAACAATAACCCACAAAATACTATAAAAAACCCCAACCATATTGTCACGCCCTGACCGGTAGGAGCCTTTTATGTCTCCTTTTGGTTTGGTCAGGGTGTGATTTGGGGGTGGGCATTCTATGTTATAGTTTTTGTATTTCTTTGTTTTGGCTGAGTGTGGCTCTCAATCAGGGACAGCTGTCTATCGTTGTCTCTGATTGGGAACCACACTTAAGCAGCTATTTTTCCCTCCAGCTTTGTGGGAGGTTGACACTGTTATTTGTGTGTATGCTGTGGGTGCTACACCTATTTGGTCTTCATTTTGTTGTTTTGATTGATTGATTGATTGAGTTAATGAAATAAATATGTTTAACTCAACCCGGTACGCTGCGCCTTGGTCCGTCAATGAAGATCGTGACACATATATATGGTTCCCAATTAGAGACAACGACACACAGCTGCCTCTAATTGGGAACCATTACCCCAACATAGAAATAGACAAACTAGAACCAAAATAACCCTACACCAAAATGAAACAAACACACGCCAGACTAAACTCTGGCCTGGACGTGACACCCAGAGTTACCTCTGCTGAAGAGGATAAGTTCATTAGAGTTAACTGCACCTCAGATTGCAGCCCAAATAAATGCTTCACAGAGTTCAAGTAACAGACACATCTCAACATCAACTGTTCAGAGGAGACTGCGTGAATCAGGCCTTCATGGTCAAATTGCTGCAAAGAAACCACTACTAAAGGACACCAGTTTTTGGTTCCAACCGCTGTGTCTTTGTGAGACGCAGAGTAGGTGAACGGATGGTCTCCGCATGTGTGGTTTTCACCGTGAAGCATTGAGGAGGAGTTGTGGGGGTGCTTTGCTGGTGACACAATCTGTGATTTATTTAGAATTCAAGGCACACTTAACCAGCATGGCTACCATAGCATTCTGCAGTGATATGCCATCCCATCTGGTTTGCTCTTAGTTGGACTATCATTTGTTTTTCAACAGGACAATGACCCAACACACCTCCAGATTGTGTAAGGGCTATTTGACCAAGAAGGAGAGTGATGGAGTGATGACCTGGCCTCCACAATCACCCGACCTCAACGCAATTGAGATGGTTTGGGATGAGTTGGACCACAGAGTGAAGGAAAAGCAGCCAACAAGTGGTCAGCATATGTTGGAACTCCTTCAAGACTGTTGGAAAAGCATTCCAGGTGAAGCTGTTTGAGAGAATGCCAAGAGTGTGCAAA
The DNA here is from genome assembly GCA_030435695.1 of Brachymystax lenok tsinlingensis. NCBI lineage: Eukaryota > Metazoa > Chordata > Actinopteri > Salmoniformes > Salmonidae > Brachymystax > Brachymystax lenok. Next base: position 7,620,202 of record CM059782.1, on the reverse strand, counting down.
GCTGTCATCAAGGGAAAGTTTTTTTGGTTACTACATGATTCCATATGTGTAATTTCATAGTTCTGATGTCTTCACTATTATTCTACAATGTAGAAAATAGTACAAATAAAGAAAAACCCTTGAATGAGTAGGTGTGTCCAAACTTCTTACTGATACTGTATCTAAAAGTTTAATATTTACCATCGATCTGCAGAATCAAAAACTATTCACTTTTGTCTAAACAGGAAATATATCTGCCTTATAATCATGACTCTCAAAATACTTTCTTACTCTTCAGCTTTATCTCACCGTGACAGAAATATGAGGTATAGAATCAGCTGGGGGCACTTAGCAGAGTCATGTATGCAAGACTGGCTGGCAAGTGGCCAAGAATTCATTATTTTAATCCTTACACTAATCTGATGTCCATGTAAGTAAGCTTGAGACGCTTTGACATACGCGTCACAATTATTTTGATAGCAGTGTCACGCCTCGACTATCTATAAAAGGCCTATATGGGACACAAGTCCCTTCTGTATGTGCATAGATATGGTAACTGGTTTCTATGTACAGTGTTTAAGCACGATCAATATGTCAACATGTGAGGAGAGAGAGGGGGGGGGTAGTGTGGGACCATGCTCTAGCAGCCCAGTGCTGCCTCCATGCAGTGGGGTTGGGCAGCCTGTCTGTGTCCCCTGGTATGTCAACCATCCAATTCCTCTTTGTCCACCTCTCAAAATAACCCAGAACAGCTGAGACAAAGCCTGAGAGAGCCAGGCAGGCAGAGTCCGGTCCAATCCACTCCGCAGAGGCGGAAAATGGAAACAAATTAGAAACAGTAAACAAGTACCCATGGTATAAGATCTGATATACCACGGCTTTCAGACAATCAGCATTCAGGGCTTATAAATGACCCGGTTTATAACTCAGCAATAATGCATGAGCGGCCATGTGTTATGACATTTCTATCATGGTTGTGAAGTGGTCATAGCAACGAGGCGAAGCCGGCTATTACAATGACATGAAAGGTTAGAGACCCTTTTTACACAGTACATGACATACAGTATGATTGTATCACAGTACAAATAGTTTTCAATAAAATGGGGAATCACTAGTGTCATGGCTACGAATGGCCTAGTGGGTCATAAATCATGCCACACACTGTAAAATAACATAGCCAGCATGTGGCATTCATTTCCCAAGGGGGTTATGACAGTGTGGGGGACATGCATGTCAGTGAATTTGGAAACACAGAGAAGGGTTGAGCCCTAATGCATAATTTCCACCACCCCGAAAGGTTGTTTTGATCCATCTTCCAGACCTCTCTTTTCATTTTGACCGGGGCTATCACCGCTGCCACACAGTACCCAGAGAGGCATGGGGGCTGGGGGACAAAAGCCCACACTGACCCTAATGCTGCTGCTGCTGCTGACGTGGCTGCACCAGAGAGGAAACATCTGAGGACCCTGATCCACCACATTTCATAACCTGATGATGGAGGATGCTTGCTCATGCACTTACATAGCCAGTCAATACAGCCATTGGAGCACGGGCGCACACACCCGTATGCATGAGTGCACGCACGCACGCACGCACACGCACACACACACACACACACACACACACACACACACACACACACACACACGGCAGTCCCCTCTGAATAGAGAACACCCCTGGGATCCAGTTACAGACAGGATCCCATCTGCAAGATTGCAACCCTTGTCCTAATATAGGATCAAAACAAAAGCCAGCAACATAACATACGTCTCCTTATCCTGCCCAATAACCTCTCCTACTACATTTTAGCAACTAGGGTTAAGTGTCTTGCTCAAGGGCACAATAACACTTTTTTACCTAGTGGGATTCAAACCAGCAACCGTGCAGTTATTGTCCCACCGCTCTTAACCACTAGGCTACCTGCCTGCCCTGAGCCTGAATGCTTTAGGTTACTGTTAGTGTGGACCATGATCCGACTGTGATGCACAGTTGTGTGTTGTGACAGAGAAAGCACAATGGCAGAGCAGTGGCTTCCCTCAGTGCTGAGTAAAAAGGTGCCTTTCAGGGTACTGTACTGTACTGACATTTATACATCATTGCTCCGGGTAATTCCACTGACATGAAAGGGCAGCCTTAGAGGTTAGAGACCCTTTCTACACAGTACATGACATAGGATTGTGTCACAGTAGTAGGTAAGTCAGATAGGTTGGGAATCTTAGCAGACTCCTATTCATAGAATCTATATAGCAGATATGCTATAGCAGGGTATTATGGCGAAGTCTTACCTGTTTTAGATTAGAGTATAGAGTATGGCAAGTATTTCATAACCAATTAATCCTAAAACTGTACAAAGACAAACCTGAGCTATGTATCACAACAACAGAAATATTGCATTTATGGTATGGCATAAATCCCCATATAACCCAATAACCACTCACTCCTCTTACAGTGGAGCAAACCTGAAGTACTGGGTTAAGTAGGACAAATGCATCCTCCAACCACCTAATAATCCCCTATTAAGTGACTGTCAGGAAGCCAATTTGTTTTATTTCCTTCTCTGAAGAGTCGAGTCACTATGACAACAGTCGTCGGAGAGCACTAGAGTGTCAAGAGAAAATTAATGGGTAGCAACCATGTTAGTTACGACTCCTCAGTGAGCAGTGCACAGTCTGGTGCTGTTATGAATAGGGACAATGAAATATACAGTAGGACCTACAGAGGACAGCATAATGTCTTAGGCTAGATGTTCTTATCAATTCCTTTCCAGTGTTGTAATCTTTCATCCAGGGTTAGGCCAGAACTAAAAATCTGGTGTATTGCGGTCTGTCCTAGATAGTCTCTGCTCTTGCAGTTTTTTCTATGGCCCTATACCCTACTGTTTCATTCTCAAGGTAAAATTAGGCTTGATTTCTGTTAGGCGACAACAGATGCCTATGCATTGCATGCTGTATAATTTCCATAAATAATTGTGCCTTGAGCTACTGTAATTTGACAATAGACACGCATTTCACACTTTCATCTGACACATTTGGGTGTAGCCGGCTGTAACCACTGGCACGTCTGTTCCTTGCCCGTGTTCTAATCTCTATCACAACTACCTTAAATAAGGAACACTTTACAGCCTACAGTAATTGATACCAGCTACCACTTAAGTTTAATTGAGTAAACTGGGAGTAAATTTAGCATCCTAGGAGGAGTGGTGAATGACAAGCTACCAAAATGAAGGCCTTCACTGAGACCTGGACTAGTGGAACCACCCAGTAATACAGCAAGTCTTTGAGGAAAGAACTCACAGAATAAAACCACATAAAATGTATCTCTGTCTGGATTGTGGGTGGATTGATTCCCTTTGTGTATTAGATCCAAATGGATCTGTCTATTTCAGACATTTTAATTATATGCCCTAGCAATGTCTACTTCTGAGTGGTCTACTGGAAACCTTCCCTAAAAATATTCAAAATGATATAGTCCCTAGACATAGTTTACAAACAGTCTACATGCACGTGACTCAAAAGACAGATAAAAGCCTCCTTCACTCCTTCACTTGTAAACTCTAGTCTCGTGGGCCTAGTTAAAATTTTATGGAGCATAAAACTCCCTGTTAAAATGAAGGCTGAATGAATAGTCTCCAAATCCAACAGGCTAATCCCCCAATGAAGGCTAAATGAATAGTCTCCAAATCCAGTAGGCTAAACCCCCAATGAAGGCTAAATGAATAGTCTCCAAATCCAGCAGGCTAATCCCCCAATGAAGGCTAAATGAATAGTCTCCAAATCCAGCAGGCTAAATCCCCCAATGAAGGCAGAATGAACAGTCTCCAAATCCAGCAGGCTAAATCCCAATGAAGGCTAAATGAATAGTCTCCAAATCCAGCAGGCTAATCCCCCAATGAAGGCTAAATGAACAGTCTCCAAATCCAGTAGGCTAAACCCCCAATGAAGGCTAAATGAACAGTCTCCAAGTCCAGTAGGCTAAACCCCCAATGAAGGCTAAATGAACAGTCTCCAAATCCAGTAGGCTAAACCCCCAATGAAGGCTAAATGAACAGTCTCCAAGTCCAGTAGGCTAAACCCCCAATGAAGGCTAAATGAATAGTCTCCAAATCCAGTAGGCTAATCCCCCAATGAAGGCTAAATGAATAGTTTCCAAATCCAGCAGGCTAATCCCCCAATGAAGGCTAAATGAATAGTCTCCAAATCCAGCAGGCTAAATCCCAATGAAGGCTAAATGAATAGTCTCCAAATCCAGCAGGCTAATCCCCCAATGAAGGCTAAATGAACAGTCTCCAAATCCAGTAGGCTAAACCCCCAATGAAGGCTAAATGAACAGTCTCCAAGTCCAGTAGGCTAAACCCCCAATGAAGGCTAAATGAATAGTCTCCAAATCCAGTAGGCTAAACCCCCAATGAAGGCTAAATGAACAGTCTCCAAGTCCAGTAGGCTAAACCTCCAATGAAGGCTAAATGAATAGTCTCCAAATCCAGTAGGCTAATCCCCCAATGAAGGCTAAATGAATAGTTTCCAAATCCAGTAGGATTTGACAATAAATAAGGGCTTTCATAAACTTCCACTGTCTTCCTGGAGCTGATGAATTTCTTCACTTTGGTTTGCTCCCTCAATTCATGTAACTTGGTTGTAGAGCGAGGTAGCGGTCTCAGCACTCATCTACTGTACTTTCAGCAGTAGTCCTATGATGGAGACAAAGGAAAGTCCACACTCAGCTAACATGTTGTGGTGGCGTAAAGTTGCTGTCTGTATTGGGAACACAGGATATGAGAGGGGAGTGCTAATGTCTCCTAAACCTCACACTCACTATTCAATGTTTGATTAAATGCCACTCAAACTTGTTTGTTGTGTTTTAGCGGGCAGTTTTGTTGTTAGGACTTTGTTAGACCCAAGGGAGAATTAGCCTATCATGAACGTGGAAAAAAAACAGACGTGGTTTATTTATGTAGCCTATCCCTTGAATGGGTACTGAACGAAAATATATAAACGCAAACATTCAACAATTTCAATTTTTGATTTTTCTGAGTTACAGTTCATATATACGCCTCACTCCCCTCTATCTGAGATACCTACTGCAGCCCTCATCCTTCACATACAACACCCGTTCTGCCAGACACATTCTGTTAAAGGTCCACAAAGCACACACATCCCTGGGTCGCTCCTCTTTTCAGTTCGCTGCAGCTGGCGACTGGAACGAGCTGCAAAAAACATTCAAATTGGACTGTTTTATCTCCATCTCTTCATTCAACAACTTAATCATGGACACTCTTACTGACAGTTGTGGCTGCTTCATGTGATGTATTGTTGGTCCCATGTTTCAGCTCATGAAACATGGGACCAACACTTTAGATATTGCTTTCATATTTGTTTTTAGACCCAGAGAGCACAGTATTTTGCAAGGTATTTTGCTCATACAGCATTTTGCTCATAGGGCCTGCATTAATTTATATCGAGTTATTCACGTTTCAATAAAAGCAGGGTGGATATAGCTGTACTAATTGCCCAAAACATGACAAACAATACTTTGTGTTATATCAACATAGACATTAACAGGTCTTTCATAACCAATTACCCAATTCTGAATTCTATTTGGCCCGATTTGACACCGGTCTGCGAGCCCCCCAGCCAATGAGAGAACACTAAGGGATGGACACGCCTTGAGTGTAATCAGTCCACGGATCCGCGCGTGTCCTGTACATTATCATCTTTCCCCGCTAGTCGAGCAGACCGGGAGTTTGAATCACAACGCAAAGCCGGTTTGAGCCTGAACTTTTTCTCCACGGTGAGAAGTGTCATAAGGGCAGACGCAGGAGAGACATGAGCGAGAGGTTTGTGGTCGTCCGTGTCGGTCAGGGGGACGACGGGGTCAAAAATGATCCCGTAGCTGACAGCGGAGGGGCTGACAGCGGAGGGGCTGACAGCGGAGGGGCTGAAGGCGACTCCATAGACCCACCAGATTCTGTTCCTATCCTCGACTACAGTAGAGAGCCCAACCGATACGGTAAGGTGTTGCCTGTCCCCTCCTCAGCACGTTATTATCGAGTGGAGATTAGCTATTCATTTCACGTTGGGTTGTTTATGTTTACGTAACCCTGGGTGTTCTTCCAGAACTTTATGGACGGCACTTCCCAGATACATTAGGCACCAGCTGAAATGAGCGTCTGCTTATCGTCCAGGTTAACGTTACAGCACTCGCATAATTTACGTATTCGATATATTCTGAGTGATCATAGTTTATTCAAGATATCACTAATTAGTCTACTTCTCCGTGACATCAACGCTCTTTTTTTGCTACATACGTGTTTCTGTTCTGCTGCTTTTAATGCACAACTGTAGTTGATGATGATGATGATGATGATGATGATAGTCATAATTAATAATTTTGTCACATTCATATTATCATAGCAATTATGTATAACATTAGCTTTGTTTGCGTCTCACCTACCACACGTCAGGTGTTGCATGGCAACAGGTTGAAATGAAAATGGCACTCCTCTAAAATTAGACTGAAATGTCAAAAAGCATCACCAGGGATACTCATGTTGAAGAATAGATCATTTACAACCCTTACCCTATTTCAGCCAATAGTTGTCCTCCTGAATATAGAAAACTGTGCTATAAGTGACCATATTCTCACAAATAAACTGCATCACTAGTCTAATTTTGGGAACCTATGCAATGTCTGGACACCTACAACCTCTTGCCTGTTCATGAAGAGACTATCCACTGTTTTTGAATATAGAATAAAAAGCAGTCAGTTCAGTATTTTAATTGGCTTTCCTGAGTGTATTTGGGTAGTGCCCAAGACTATTCAGAGTTATTGCAGCATGGGAAGCATGCTCATAGAGCTGTTATTAAAAGGGCAAGTTGGAACCTGGTTGGTGATCATGTTTTTGATATGAAGATGTTGACAGCCATGCAAATTAATTCAAACTGTCCAATGAAAACATAAACTATTCTATATTTTTGCTATCTCGGCTCGTATTTTCCAGTTCCCTTCTATTCGGGAATCTGTTTCCTCTATCTCCTTCCTGCAATGAACTTGATATTTTAGTCAATGCTTTAAAAATAGCTTCATTCCCAACATTGCATCTATTCTAATGCATTTAGTGACAAGGGGTGAGTCTAAATCAAATCACCCTCTAAAGAAGGATAATGGTGGGTGAGGGTAGGGGATAAGATGATACCTTGGCATTGAAATCATTTATCTTCATCTTTGATAGATCATTGTTTTCCCACATTACACCGATAGGAAATGGTCTGCAGGTTCCTTCAGAGTTCCAGCACACAAACCATAAGCCTATTTGGTAAAAAAAAAATACTTTAAATGTCCTAAGGAGTAGTTTGTTTTCCCTAGCACTCAATACAACAACAAAACAGAACCATCACTTTTTTTGATCCTCCAAACGTTTCAAGGAGTGTTGCTTAGTCCGTTGACATTGGGTGGCTCTATAAAATCTACCCCGTCAAAGACATTGTACCCCGTCAAAGACAATCTACCCCGTCAAAGACATTCTACCCCGTCAAAGACATTCTACCCCGTCAAAGACATTCTACCCCGTCAAAGACATTCTACCCCGTCAAAGACATTCTACCCCATCAAAGACATTCTACCCGTCAAAGACAATCTACCGTCACAAAGACATTCTACCGTCACAAAGACAATCTACCCCGTCAAAGACATTCTACCCCGTCAAAGACAATCTACCCCGTCAAAGACAATCTACCCCGTCAAAGACAATCTACCCCGTCAAAGACAATCTACCCCGTCAAAGACAATCTACCCCGTCAAAGACAATCTACCCCGTCAAAGACAATCTAACCCGTCTAAGACATAAGAACCCGCGAAAGACAATCTACTCTGTCAAAGACAATTGCTTAACACAACTGAACTCTCTTGAACCCAATCTACTGTGGTAGAAAGGGGTTTTGACCAGCATTTGCAGATTATACAGCAGTTATCCATATACTTATTTTTACTTTCTGGAATTGATCGATTTTAAATGGAATTGGCCTTGAAGTGTCAACCCTGCTGGTCTTCTATTGAGAACTGCATATTGTGGTCCACTGTAACTCAGTTGGTAGAGCATGGTCTTCTGTAGTTCAGTTAGTAGAAGCATGGTCCTCCTGTAGCTCAGTTAGCAGAGCGGGATCCTTTGTAGCTCAGTTAGCGGAGCGGGGTCCTCTGTAGCTCAGTTAGCGGAGCGGAGTCTTTTGTAGCTCAGTTAGTGGAGCGGGATCCTCTAGCTCAGTTAGCGGAGCGGGGTCCTTTGTAGCTCAGTTAGCGGAGTGGGGTCCTTTGTAGCTCAGTTAGCGGAGCGGGGTCCTCTGTAGCTCAGTTAGCAGAGCCGGGTTCTCTGTAGCTCAGTTAGCGGAGCGTGGTCCTCTGTAGCTCAGTTAGCGGAGCGTGGTCCTCTGTAGCTCAGTTAGCGGAGCGGGGTCCTCTGTTGCTCAGTTAGCGGAGCGGGGTCCTCTGTTGCTCAGTTAGCGGAGCGGGGTCCTCTGTTGCTCAGTTAGCGGAGCGGGGTCCTCTGTTGCTCAGTTAGCGGAGCGGGGTCCTCTCATGTTCAGTTAGCGGAGCGGGGTCCTCTCATGTTCAGTTAGCGGAGCAGGGTCCTCTCATGTTCAGTTAGCGGAGCGGGGTCCTCTCATGTTCAGTTAGCAGAGCGGGGTCCTCTCATGTTCAGTTAGCGGAGCGGGGTCCTCTCTAGCTCCGTTAGCGGAGCGGGGTCCTCTCTAGCTCAGTTAGCGGAGCGGTGTCCTCTCATGTTCAGTTAGCGGAGTGTGGTCCTCTCATGTTCAGTTAGCGGAGCGGGGTCCTCTCTAGCTCAGTTAGCGGAGCGGGGTCCTCTGTAGCTCAGTTTGCGGAGCGGGGTCCTCTCATGTTCAGTTAGCGGAGCGGGGTCCTCTCATGTTCAGTTAGCGAAGCGGGGTCCTCTGTAGCTCAGTTAGCGGAGCGGGGTCCTCTGTAGCTCAGTTAGCGGAGCGGGGTCCTCTGTAGCTCAGTTAGCGGAGCGGGGTCCTCTGTAGCTCAGTTAGCGGAGCGGGGTCCTCTGTAGCTCCGTTAGCCGAACATGGTGCTTGCAACGCCAGGAAAGTAGGTTTGATTCCCAGGACCACCTGTACATAATGTGTTCTAAGTCAACTTAGCTGGTAAGATAAGGGAACAATACATAAATGAGTCGCTTTTGGATAAAAGCGTCTGCTAAATGGCATTTATTATTGTACATTAGGGACACATTCTACAGATGTCTTTGACGCCAGGGATTAGAAAGGGATTGACGAGGGCTTGCTGGTCTGCATAGAGTACTTCTGACTCGTGGCTCAACACTGTCACTGTCATTAGACACGTGATGTGTTGAGTCACTTGTTTCACAGAGCCTCCTGTAATTTATACACACTGTTGGCCCTGACCATGGAGAGAGGGAGACAAGTCTTGAGTGTTTTGAAATAAAATTATTTTCCACAGCCTAACTCGCAGTAGCTGCGTCTCTCCTTCAGTTTGATTGTAATGCCATCCCCGTGGAGGGGGAAATATATATATATATTTTTTTTCACTGGATGGCATTAGATTCAAATTAAAATAAATATATTTACTTTATTTATTTTAAATTGTACCTTTATTTAACTAGGCAAGTCAGTTAAGAACAAATTCTTATTTACAAGTTTTTATTTAGAAACACGGACGACGCTGGGCACAATTTGTGCACTGCCCTATGGGACTCCCAATCACGGCCGGTTGTGATGCAGCCTGGATGTCAGGTTTCTATGTGACGATTTGTAATCTTCACAAGGGGGAAATTAATTTCGAAGCCACACATCTCGGGTCAGCTGATTGTTTCGGGTAAATGGCAGCCATTTTGTTGATGACAACACCTCCCATCCTAATAAAATTGCTTCTCTAACAACAGTCTATCAGTTATGTTGCCTGAGGTGTCGGGTGTCTAGAAAATGTTGAGGGAGATACGTGGTGTCGGTGTCACGTCACACACGTCCCTATGACTGGAGTATGTATAGGATTAGACTACCCTGCTTTCTACCCCCTGTCAAAAGTTGCTTGGTGTAGGATTGCAAAATGACGGGAACGTTCAATAAATTCCCTGCTTTCCCGAAATCCCGGTTGTATGATTCCCGGAATCAGGAGGGGATAGGCAGGTAATCTGTAATCCTATGGAATTTATTGGAAGTTCCTGAAATTTTGCAACCTTACCTGGGTGCCGCTATTAACACTCTGGACGTATAACCCGAGGACCCCCAATGTTTCTTTAGCCTACACAGATGTCCTCTTTTTTTGAAGATTTTCCAAACAGAAAGCTCAGTGATTTAACTTTGAGGAACATTAAATCTCTAAGGTAATATGCTGTGTCACCATGAAGTGACTGCCCCCCCCAGTCTTCAATGGGCAAAAACGTAGTGCAATGGTCTTTTTAAGATAAAAAATAAAAAGCATCTAGCAGTAGTAAATTCATCCACAAACTCAAATATAATTCTATACAATATGAGTCAAAGTTTGGACACACCTACTCTGTATACCACCCCTACCTTGTCACAACACAACTGATTGGCTCAAACGCATTAAGAAACAAATTCCACAAATTAACATTTAACAAGGCACACCTGATAATTGAAATGCATTCCAGGTGACTACCTCATGAAGCTGGTTGAGAGAATGCCAAGCGTGTGCAAAGTTGTCATCAAGGCAAAGGGTGGCTACTTTGAAGAATTTCAAATATATTTTGATTTGTTAAAAACTTATTTAATAGTTTTGATGTCTTCACTATTATTCTACAATGTAAAAATAAAGAAAAACCCTGAATGACTAGGTCTGTCTCTCACTCACACTGAGAATACAAAACATTAAGAACACCTGCTCTTTCTATGAAAGCTATGATCCCTTTTTGATGTCACATGTTAAATCCACTTCAATCAGTGTAGATGAAGGGGAGGAGACAGGTTAAAGAAGGATTTTTAAGCTCTGAAACAATTGAGACATGGTTTGTGTTTGTGTGCCATTCAGAGGGTGAATGTGCAAGACAAAATATTTAAGTGCCTTTGAACAGGGTATAGTAGTAGGTGCCAGGCACACCGGTTTGTGTCAAGAACTGTAACGCTGCTGGATTTTTCACGCTCAACAGTTTCCCATGTGTATCATTTATGGTTCACCACCCAAAGGACAACTGTGGGAAGCATTGGAGTCAACATGGGCCAGCATCCCTCCGGAACGCTTTCGACACCTTGTAGAGTTCGAATTGAGGCTGTTTTGAGGGCAAAAGGGGTGGGTGGGGCGGTGTTCCTAATGTTTGGTATACTTGGTGTATGTCTTAAATGACTGTGTTTTCACAAATGTTTCGATGTAATTGTGAAGCGGAAAGTAAAGTGGAAGGCGCAGTTACTTTCACAGGGTATTGCCCATCACAACCGCCTAATTCAAAATGAAGACCAAAATGCTCATTTTAGTTTTTGTGAATTTGTACAAATTAGCTAATTCTATTGAACCAGGGCCTACCTGTGTCTAATCTGTTGATGATCAGATTTGTAATTGTGGCTCTGTTACGCTCACATTTTACTGTTGATAGAAAACTTCTGTTACAAATGTACTCCTTTTAAAAAAAAATCAAATGTCTCTGATGCTGCTGCGTGTGGTGCTGCGTTGTCTTGCCATCGATGCCACAGGCTGTGACCTATTTCATGATCCACTCATATCAACATCTCTGCTCATTAATGGTGGGGTAGGCTAAGTAAATAAATAGAATAGGCCTAATGTAAAAGAACAGTGATGAAGTAAATTGAATATGCTGGGCAGAGCATGTCCAGAGCTCATGGCTGAGTTCCACTGGAATGAAATTGGAGCAAAAATCAGAGCAAAATTTTATAGAAAGAGAAGACCAACGCTCCAATTATTATTTATTTATCCGCTCCAGCCAAATTATGCAAGCTCCATTCCTCACTTCACTCTGCTCACATCCGTGGATGTTCTCTAACAAGTGACAAGTGGTCTGTGATAAGTGACAACTGCAGTTGAATCACCAGATCTTTTCTCAAATGTCACCGCACACATGGCATTGACTCAGCTGTCCACTTGACACGGAAGAAGTGAAACTTTCTTCTATTTTGTAACAGTAGTCACATAAGTGGAGAATTCAGTGTTCTCTGAATGGAACATTGGCATGCGTTCTATCCTGAGCTAGAGAGGGAGGGAACAGAGATGTGATATCCATTTAAAACCCAGAGCCATTTCCTTTGCTTAGTGGTTCCCAAACTGTGAGGGGCGTGAGTGGTCGGCGGGGAGTGCGGGGAAACTGGGTAGTGAATCATCAGTTCCTCTTGTCATGTTAGTCATTGAATACCTTAGAGAGCTATTTATAACTTGTCAGAAATGTCCAGATCACCTAGCCCATGTCCGATCACCTAGCCCATGTCCGATCACCTAGCCCATGTCCAGATCACCTAGCCCATGTCCAGATCACCTAGCCCATGTCCTGATCACCTAGCCCATGTCCTGATCACCTAGCCCATGTCTAGCCCATGTCCTGATCACCTAGCCCATGTCCAGATCACCTAACCCATGTCCAGATCACCTAACCCATGTCCAGATCACCTAACCCATGTCCAGATCACCTAACCCATGTCCAGATCACCTAACCCATGTCCAGATCACCTAACCCATGTCCAGATCACCTAACCCATGTCCAGATCACCTAACCCATGTCCAGATCACCTATCCCATGTCAGCAGTTTTTTTAATTTAAGATTTTTTAGCCCAGAGAGATTGTCACTCAAATATCACATGAATACACATTATACAAGCAAAATGTATAGAATTGCAAGAAAACTAGCTTTAAAACTGCTAAATTGTCTTTGCACCCCATGACAATGTGTAGAATTGCAGGAAATAAGCTTTAAACCTGCAAAATCCTTTAGTGGTGCTTCTGCCCAATGCGGGGGGGCACAGGATGTTCCTCAATGCTGGAAGGGGGGAAAGGTTTGGTAACCCCTGCCTTAGCTCATATCTTCAGGTTAGTATACGGTTGGCAGTGTGGTTAGGGATAGTTAAAAAAAATTTAAGAAGAGTAATTCAGAAATAGGTGGAGTTTATGACTTTGTGGCTGTGGTAACTAGTGACAACCGTCACATACTCTGGCGGATATATAAAAGGGATCTTGTAGCTTGTGAACACTGGCAGTGTATTTCCTGTCATGGCCAGAGGTTGCCAGTGGTGTATTTCCGGTCATGTCCAGAGGGTGCCAGCGGTGTATTTCCGGTCATGTCCAGAGGGTGCCAGCGGTGTATTTCCTGTCATGGCCAGAGGGTGCCAGCGGTGTATTTCCTGTCATGGCCAGAGGGTGCCAGCGGTGTATTTCCTGTCATGGCCAGAGGGTGCCAGCGGTGTATTTCCTGTCATGGCCAGAGGGTGCCAGCGGTGTATTTCCTGTCATGGCCAGAGGGTGCCAGCGGTGTATTTCCTGTCATGGCCAGAGGGTGCCAGCGGTGTATTTCCAGTCATGGCCAGAGGGTGCCAGCGGTGTATTTCCTGTCATGGCCAGAGGGTGCCAGCGGTGTATTTCCTGTCATGTCCAGAGGGTGCCAGTGGTGTATTTCCTGTCATGGCCAGAGGGTGCCAGTGGTGTGCCACTATTCATCTCAAACCCTGCTCTGATTCTATTTACTCTTGAAGAAAGAGGGAGGCTAAAACCAGCAGCGTAACGTTTCATAGGAGATTTGTTGTGAAACGGAGAGCCACCCATGTCTGAACAGTTTGAGTCCGCTGTGCTGGTTATGTTATGTGCTAACTGACACGCTGCTGTCACAGCATGTACTGTCTGTTTGTGTTGTCAAATCTCAGGGCAAGTATCCTCTTCCCCAATATCAACAGGGTGATTGATGTGGATCCATTAGAAACCATATAGCCATGTCTCACTGTCCCTGGGCTGTACGTTGTGCCGTGGATCCATTAGAAACCCTATCTGTCTGCGTTTCTGATGTTTCCCCATGGCTCGATATTTTCTATTCCGGCCTGGGCAAGCAATGTGATGCAATCTGCTCTTCCGGGAATTGGCAGTAGATAGGATTCTTAGTTCTTACTCTAAAGGTAGTGACTTTATCTTGAAGTCCCATCCCCTCCACTTTTCCCCTCCATCCCATGCATAGTCATACCGCATCAGTAATATCTGGTATGCTGTATACATAGCCTAGAAACCCCCTACTGTACCTGACTTGGAAAAGACATGTAAATCTCATTTGACTTTTCCTGGTTAAACAAAAGGACAAAAAAAAAAGACATGAATTAAAATCTCTAGAATTGTTACCAGAGAGCAGGAGCAATTCATAGTTAATTTCAAACACATATCAACATGTTGTTAAACAAGTCATTGATAGCATGCGTTGCCTTTTTAAAGGAGACACTGTCATGCAGGAGCCACATAATATTGTTGATACATAAGTAATAAAATACCTTAGAAAACATGCCTTTCAGACTTACTTGTTGTCCTTCATGGAAAGACGGCATGATGTGACCTGAAAACCTCACTGTTTAACCTTTTGGTGACCTTTGGCCCTGGTTAATTGTTTCCCAAAGCATTGTAGAATGTTTGTTTCCCAGGTATTATCCAATATCCACCTTGATTGCTTTTCCTTACCTGCCAAACCCTGCTGGAATGACTTCAGAATGCGAAGAGGGATTATCTCTGCATACACAAAACAAATCCTTCATGATTAGACATTCCTGTTGTCTCTCCAAGATTGCTCAGATATGATCTCCCTCACTACCCCTCAGGCTGTGGCAGAGTGTGGGAATTGTGGATGTCTGGAGCTCTGGCACGCAACACAACCTTGGGTAGGCTGCATGCTATGATACAGTCAATTCCCACAGTGGACATTGAGTCCTCAGTAACACGGGATTCCTTGAAAACAGGATCTGTTCAGGCTTTCTCAGCATTATCAGACACGGTTGTGGATGCATATGTATGTGACCTTGTACTGGTGGAAAACACTTGTGAGAGGGTGAGATGAGAAACACAGCAAAGCATCTTCTGCCCACTTCCATGGCTTAGGCTAACTCCCAGATGCGTTATTAACCTGGGTAGCTACAGAACTGCTGAGTGACTGAGGAATCTTCCCAGAAGAGGAGGGATATTATCAATTTCTGAACACACTTGCCTGCCTGCTTAATGCAATTTGCAATCACTGATTCCCAGAACCTGTATCAGACTTGTCAGACAAGAGCCCTTGTGCAGGTCAACTCACAATTGTGAAGAAGACAAGCTGAACAGGTCAATGTTCAGTCGATATTCTACATGCTAGGACCAAAGATGGTAAAAACGTTGCATTATCTGCATACACAGCAGCTACAACATCTTTACAACGGACAAGTAGTTTGAGGTAACACCAAGCACATGGACAGATTCTCCTTCTTCGTGTTGTGGCTAGCTGAATACAACAGCACAGCTTGACCTGAAGAAACACAAAGCAGGACCCTGAGTGGTCAATGTGTACAGTACCCTTTTGTTTGAATACTTTTTCCTGGAAGCGGACATGGGCTGCTGCTTGATATACCAGCGAAAGTGCGGCTCTTGAGGGAAACCCTTCCCCTAACATTTACTGTTGACATCCGGAGGCCATATGTTTTTGAGCCAGATTGATCCTGCTAAACATCGGTGATGTCATTCTGAGGAGGGGGCAGGGATTGTATTCGACTCAGCTGTGAGAGAACAGGGCAGCTGTGTCCTTGTAGCCAGAACACTCTCCATCGGCCCGCTTTGGGGCTTATACTGGTCTAGGGCTGTTATTCTGCCTGTGGAGGAAAGGGCAAAATACTGGAATGATTTAACAGTAACACAGTACTTTGTGCTGTGGTCATTGATGTTCTCTGTGAAGTGACAGTTCCCATGGCTTCACACACAGAAACCTAGGTCGGAAAATACAGGCTAAGACAACATAATAATTCCATGCGGCAGCGTTTGGGAATAAACGCATTCATTGGACCAGTGCTGTTGGTGATTCTTCAGGATTACCATTGAAAACGCGACCAGTTGTCAGGACGTCAAGTAATACAGTGGCTCTGGATCATTTTAACACCATTTAATGGAATAGAATGACCGTGAAACAGTTATGCTATGTGTTTATTTTCGAAAGCTTCTGCATGGAATTATTACATTGTCTTAACCATTGTTATCTTCAAAGGCTGTAGATGTGAAGTCAGAATCACATGGTCACACTATCAAAACCTATCAGGCGCCATGGGGGTGAGGGTGTCTGTTCGTCGCGGCCTGAAGGGGCTGTCTGGGTGACAGTGCCAACCCGTCCGAATCACACTGGAGAGATAAGCAGGACGAATACAGCTTTACCGGCGGTTACCCCTCTCACTGGGACTGATAACTGCACATAGACAGGAAAACTGAAATCTGTTTTACCTCATTTTTACCAGCATGTCACCTGTACAAATAAAAAAACTCTTGACCACCTTTACTCCACACACAGTGAGGCATACAAAGCTCTCTCTTGCCCTCCATTTGGCAAATCTGACCATAACTCTATTCTCCTGATTCCTGCTTACAAGCAAAAAGTCAAACAGGATGTACCAGTGACTCGCTCAATATGGAAGTGGTCAGATGAGGCAGATGCTGAACTATAGGACTGTTTTGCTAGCAGACTGAAATACAGTGCATTTGGAAAGTAATCAGACCCCTTGACTTGTTCCACATTTTGTTACTTTACAACCTTATTCTAAATTGGATTAAATAGTTTTTTCCCCCTAATCAATCAACACACTACCCCATAATGATAAAGAAAAAAAGAAATTCCCCCCACATTTATAAAAAATAAACATCTGAAATATCACATTTACGTAAGCATTCATACCCTTTACTAAGTACTTTGTTGAAGCACCTTTGGCAGCGATTACAGCCTCAAGTCTTCTTAGGTATGACGCTACAAGCTTTGCACACCTGTATTTGGGGAGTTTCTCCCATTCCTCTCTGCAGATCCTCTCATGCTCGGTCAGGTTGGATGTGGAGTGTCGCTGCACAGCTATTTTCAGGTCTCTCCAGAGAGAGTGAACTTGATAACGATGGCGCCGGAGGCGAGGGCTGCCGTCTTACCGGCTCTCAACCAACCATGCTATTTTGTGTTTTTTCGCGTTGTTTGTAACTTGTTTTGTACACAATGTTGCTGCTACCGTCTCTTATAACTGAAAAGAGCTTCTGGACATAAGACCTGCGATTGCTCACCTCAAACTGGACGAAGAGTTCTTCAATGAGTCGGACTGGAGGGATGTACTACTAGACACCCCACCAGGCCGAGATCCCTGTGATTCGCTGGAGAAGGAAACTGAGATTTTGTGGAAAAATATCTGGTTGCCTTGTGAGGATCAGGCGACGAGTGGCTAATCTTCCCTTGCCCTCCGTCCTGCTAGCTAATGTTCCATCGCTGGAAAATAAATAGGACGAGCTGAAAGCACGTATATCCTACCAACGGGACATTAAAAACTGTAATATCTTATGTTTCACTGAGTCGTGCCTGAACGACGACATTAAGAACATACAGATGGCGGGTTATATACTCTATCGGCAGGACAGAACAGCAGCCTCTGGTAAGACACGGGGCGGGCGCCTACGAATATATGTGAACAGCTGGTGCACAATATCTAAGGAAGTCTCAAGGTTTTGCTCACCTGAGGTAGTGTGGTCTACAGCTTATCATGAGACACTATCTACCTAGAGAGTTTATCTAGTTAGATAGTACACCTGTCTCTCATGGCTTCGCTCACCCCTGGATGTACCTCCTGCCAGTACCTGAGCCAGAGAGTTGCTGAGCTGGAGGGGAGAGTATCTGTCTTGCGCCAGATCAAGGAGGACGAAGAGCTCCTGGACTCCATGGTTGCTCAAACCAAAATCGACGACGTTACCTGCCCTTGGCTCGGCACCTCCACTTCTGGGGAGCCTGTAATGGAGAAACTCCATTCGGTTCCCTTGAATGAGCTGTGGCCCAGGCTGGGAGCTAAACCGAAGGGCCCGGTCTGTTCCACCCCTTCCGCCCCGCCTCAGGATGCCTGGATTGCTGTCCGGGGAGTAAAGCACTCCAGGAAACTGAATCCATCAAACGTTTCGGAGGTGCTACAACTGGGGAGGAGATTCAGGGTCCTGGAAGACCTGGAAGTGTATTCCCATCATACTGTACAGGGTCCCTCCGCTACATCTCTACTGCTGCCATCTCACTCTCAGGTGGAAGTGCCCAAGCACACTCATCTGCGCTCCTTGCCCGCCGCTAGGTCATCAATTTTAGCCGCTAGCCCCCCTCAACCTGCTAGGAGACAGATCACCCGGGAGAGGCCCCGCCATTTACCCAATAAACCCATCTGTAGTCCTTCCGTTATCGTGGTGGGTTCATCCATGGTCCGAAATTTTTCAATCCGGAAAGCTGAGACCTGTTACCCTGGAGCTAGGATCCCTGACCTAAATTCCATGCTACCGCTACTTATTAGCAAGAACTCCGCCGCTTCAACTGTCATTGTCCACGCTGGGTCAAATGACATTAAACTCCAGCAGTCAGAGAAATTGAGAGCCGATTTTAAAACATTGATAAATACGCTACTGGAATCTGGGTAGCAGTGCATTATTTCTGGTCCATTTCCATCCCCACGCTACACGGATATGGTTTTTACACACCTGGCTAAAGGGATACTGCTGCACGATGGGAATTCCTTTTGTGGATAACTTTGCAGCTTTTACAGACCGACCAGGCCTATTTCTTCGGGACAATTTACATCTTAACAGGTATGGCTCCAGCATCCTCTCCACCAACATGTCTCTTACTCTTGCTTCATGTAGAGCCTTTGATACCTGGCGTTGTGTATCTTGAGGTTGACTCTTGGGATTATCGGCTCCCCTATCAGACAGCTCCTCTCCCAGTTTCATTCATTAGTCCCCAATTGCAAATATGGAACAAACTACAGTTAACAACCTTTTTGCAATTCCTAGATTATTGTCCAGTCACCGTATTGCGAATACTACTCACATGCAGAGAGGTATTGTTAGTAGGTATCTTGTCCCCATAAAATTGAGCTCTGTCAATAGCTCAAAGGGTTTATTGCTCATCCAGTGCAGCTTCAGGTGCTACCTTGGATACTCCATCTGATATCAATTCCCGTGGCAATGGCATTGGAATAATTCATTTGAACGCTAGAAGCCTGGTCCAAAAGTTGGACTTTATTGACATTTTGGTCTCACAATCAAATGTTGACATACTGATTGTATCTGAATCGTGGCTGTGTGATTCTGTGCCTGATTCAGATGCTCAGTTGATTGGGTACAATATTTATAGAGCTGATAGAGTTGGTAGAGGTGGTGGTATTGCAATTTATGTAAAATGCTGCTTAAATGTTTCTGTGTCCATATCAACCTCTGTCCCAAAGCAATATGAATGTCTAGTTTTAAATGTGGTACTTGGTCATAACGCTCAGCTAACTCTAGCAGGGGTATATCACCCCCCCTCAGCTCCTCCTTGTACTCTATGCAAATTATCTGATATACTGTCTAATTATGCAAACTCTGAATGACTGATTTTGGGAGATTTTAACCTGGATTGGCTCTCCCCAGTATCCGATAAATTAAAAGACATTTGTACTGAACTAAATCTAACTCAGCTGATAACTAAACCAACCCGTCCCAACTTTAAGAACCCAGTGAAATCTACTCTACTAGATATTATTCTAACAAATACCCCCCATAAATACACAGCCAGTGGGGTTTTTGCAAATGATATCAGTGACCACTGCCCTATTGCTTGTATTAGAGATACCAGGCTGAAACACTGTGATCCCTGTATAATCTCTAAGAGAAATGATCAACATTTCTCACAGCAAGCTTTTATCCTTGACTTAGATCAGTCTGAGCTTTTATCCACTTGCTGCATTCTGGACCCTGTTTTAGCCTTTGCTTTTTTCTCTTCTATTGTTACCTCTATGTCTGATAAACATGCCCGCTTAAGAATCACAGAGTAAGAAACCGAACCAGTTCTTGGTTCTCTCCTGAATTGTCAGGTCTTTTCCTGCAAAAGAATCGGGCCTGGGCCTTGGCGAGGAAAACAGGTACTCCAGCTGATTGGCTGTTTTTTAGGCAATTGAGAAATAAATGTACTGCAGCTGTCAAAAGGGCAAAATCTAATTACTTCCTTAACGCTATGACAGATTCTGCAGGAGATCCTGCAAAATTCTGGAAAACCGTTAATTCACTGAAACGGGGAAATTCTGCTGTTTCTCTTCCTAAGCAAATTATCTCAGACTCCTGTATTTTAAGTGGTAAAAATGATATTTGTGATGCTTTTAATAAGCATTTTATCTCTGCTGGTTTTTTATTTGAAAGGAAAAGTGGCCATTATGGTACTGACCAGTTAGTTGATTTTTCGTCTTGCTTTTCAACCGTTACTCTGAAAAATGGTAACCCTGTTTTTAGTTTCCAGAAAATAACTGAAGCAGAGGTTCTAGCTGCCCTGTGTGCCATTGATACTAAGAAATCTCTAGGCGCGGACAATTTAGACCCGTACTTACTTAAGTGTGCTGCACCTATCATTGCTGGTTCAGTGACACACATCTTTAATCTAACATTAAGCACAGGAAACATCCTAAGGTGTGGAAAGCAGCTTTTGTTCTGCCATTACATAAGGGAGGTGACGGTAGTGATTTGGATAACTATCGACCCATCTCTAGGCTCCCTTGTCTGGCAAAGATCCTAGAATCTTTAGTTAACAAACAGTTACAATCTTTTCTTTCTGCTAACAGTATTCTTAGCACCAATCAATCTGGTTTTAGATCTAAACACAGTACCACATCGGCCACTATGCTTGTTGTAAATGATATTGCAAATGCCTTAGATGATAGAAAGCATTGTGCTGCGTTGTTTATAGATTTGTCTAAAGCTTTCGACACTGTAGACCATGCCATCCTTTTGAGTAAGCTGTCATCTATAGGACTGGGCACTGATGCCTGCCGATGGTTTTATGACTATCTTAAAGATATAACTCAGGCCGTCATGGTTGACGGGTCAAGTCTGACCCCTTACAGTTACTTAAAGGGTCCCTCAGGGTTCAATAATTGGCCCACTATTGTTCTCACTTTATATAAACAACATTGGTGATGATGTCAGATATTGTAATTTCCATTTATATGCAGATGAAACAGTGATGTACTGTATTGCTCCAACAGCGGACCAAGCTTTAATGCAGTTGGAGTCTGATTTTAGGATATTACAGGAGTCTCTTTTACAGCTTAAACTTGTTTTAAACGCTAAGAAAACAAATGTCATGCTTTTTTCTAGGTCTAACCTCTCAGTTAGAAACACTTTTGTAATCACTAGCTTGGATGGTACTCAAATCAAACAGGTCTCTGCATATAAATATTTCGGGGTATGGTTAGATGATAGGCTCTCTTTTAAAAAACATGTTACTGAATTGGGAAAAAAGCTCAAATTCAAGATAGGGTTCCTTTTACAGAAACAGGGCTTGTCTGTCCTCCGTAAATAGGAAACAAATTGTGCAGGCTACTTTTATGTCCGTTTTAGATTATGGTGATATTATTTATATGCATGCATCGGCAAACACATTTAAACCACTGGATGCTATTTACCATTGTGCACTCAGGTTTATCACAGGTGATAGTTACAAAACTCATCACTGTATCCTATATCAACATGTGGGTTGGGCCTCTATCTGTGAGGCTAGAGCAACATGCTCTTTTGTTTATTTATAAAGCACTTCTTTTAAAACTACCTCCGTATATATCATCATTCATTTTAATTAGATATACAAATTTTATGACCAGATCACAGATGTGGATTACATTAGAAACTCCTGCGGTCTCCACAGAGTTGGGAAGGACTGCCTTCAGTTCCTTTGCACCTTATTTATGGAACAAACTGCAGATCAAACTTAAGCTAGCCACTCTGGTGTCCCTTGCCCATTTTAAAAATGTGATGGAGGATCAATATGATGTTGTCTGTGATTGTTTCTGTTGAATGTGTCTTTTGTTTTGTATGTTTTGAAATGTTCTTGTCTGTATGCCTAGAACTGTACATGTCAACATGTTTACACAGGGCACAGCCGTAAAAGAGATCCAGTTCTCAGTCTGTTTTTCCCTGTTAAAATAAAGATTAAAAAAAAATAAAAAATCTGTATTTTTCGTAGCTGTCTACATACCACCACAGACCGATGCTGGCACTAAAACCGGGCTCAATGAGCTGTATACCGCCATAAGCAAACAGAAAAATGCTCATCCAGAGGCGGCACTCCTAGTGGCCAGGGACTTTAATGCAGGGAAACCTTAAATCAGTTTTACCTCATTTCTATCAGCATGTTAAATGTGCAACCAGAGGACCACCTTTACTACACACACAGAGATGTGTACAAAGCTCTCCCTCCCCTTCCATTTGGCAAATCTGACCATAATTCTGTCCTCCTGAATCCTGCTTACAAGCAAAAATGAAAGCAGGAAGCACCAGTGACTCGGTCTATAAAAAAGTGGTCAGATAAAGCAGATGCTAAACTACAGGACTGCTTTGCTAGCACAGACTGGAATATGTTCCGGGATTCTTCCGATGGCATTGAGGAGTACACCACATCAGTCACTGGCTTTATCAATAAGTGCATCGAGGACGTCGTCCACAGTTTCCAAGTCCCTGCCGCTTAAAAACATCCCCACAGCATGATGCTGCCACCACCATGCTTCATTATATAGATGGTGCTAGGTTTCCTTCAGACGTGACACGTGGCATTCAGGCCAAAGAGTTCAATCTTGGTTTCATCGGACAGGATAATTTTGTTTCTCATGGTCTGAGAGTCTTTAGGTGCCTTTTGGCAAACTCCAAGTGGGCTGTCGTGCTTCTTTACTGAGGAGTGGCTTCTGTGTGGCCACTCTACCATGAAGGCCTGGTTGGTGGAGTGCTGCAGAGATGGTTGTCCTTCTGGAAGGTTCTCCCATCTCCACAGAGAAACTCTGTCAGTGACCATCAGGTTCTAGTCACCTCCCTGACCAAGACCCTTCGCCCCCGTTTGCTCAGTTAGGCCGGGCGGCCAGCTCTAGTAAGAGTCTTGTTGGTTCCAAACTTCTTTCATTTAAGAATGATGGAGGCCACTGTATTCTTGGGGATCTTCAATGCTGCAGAAATGTTTTAGTTCTCTTCCCCAGATCTGTGCCTCGACACGATCCTGTCTCATATCTCTATGAACAATTCCTTGGACCTCATGGCTTGGTTTTTGCTCTGACATACACTGTCAACTGTGGAACCTTATATAGACAGGTGTGTGCCTTACCAAATGTCTAATCAATTGAATTTACCATAGGTGTACTCAAATGAAGTTGTAGAAACATCTCAAGGATGAAGTATGAAAACAGTTCAATTTCAAGTCTCATAGCAAAGGGTCTGAATACTTATGTAAATAAGGTATTTCTTTTTTTTATGTTTTAATACATTTGCAAACATTTGTAAAAACCTGTTTTTGCTTTGTCATTATGGGGTATTGCGTGTAGATTGATGGGAAAAAAATATATTTAATACATTTTTGAATAAGGCTGTAATGTAACAAAATGTGGAAAAATTCAAGGGGTCTGAATACTTTCTGAGTGCACTGTATGTTCCAGGATTCATCAGATGGCATTGAGGAGTTTACCACATCAGTCACAGGCTTCATTAAAAAGTTAATCGACGATGTCGTCCCCACAGTGACCGTACGTACAGTGGGGAGAACAAGTTTTTTATACACTGCCGATTTTGCAGGTTTTCCTACTTACAAAGCATGTAGAGGTCTGTAATTTTTTATCATAGGTACACTTCAACTGTGAGAGACGGAATCTAAAACAAAAATCCCAAAAATCACATTATATGATTTTTAAATAATTAATTTGCATTTTATTGCATGACATACAGTGGGGAAAAAAAGTATTTAGTCAGCCACCAATTGTGCAAGTTCTCTCACCTAAAAAGATGAGAGAGGCCTGTAACTTTCATCATAGGTACACTTCAACTATGACAGACAAAATGAGGAAAAAAAATCCAGAAAATCACATTGTAGGATTTTTAATGAATTTGAGCTAAAGGCTAAAGCTGCTTCTAAAGGCTAGAGGGACACTTACCCGGTGGCTTGTAAGAAATCCCGGTAGGCCCTCTGATGAACCATCAAACAGGCAAAGCGTCAATACAGGACTAAGATCAAATCCTACTAAACCGGCTCTGACACTTGTCGGATGTGGCAGGGTTTTCAGACTATCACAGATTACAAAGGGAAACCCAGCCACGAGCTACCCAGTGACCCAAGCCTACCATATGAGCTAAATGCCTTATATGCTTGCTTCGAGGCAAGCAACACTGAACCATGCATGAGCACACCAGCTGTTCCGGACGACTGTGTGATCACACTCTCCGTAGCCGATGTGAATAAGACCTTTTTTAAACGGGTTAACGTTCACAAGGCCGCAAGGCCAGATGGATTACCAGGACGCATACTAGGAGCATGTACTGACCACGTCTCGTTATGATTAACGAGACGTGGTGTGATCATAACAACATACAGGAACTCAAGTCCTTTGTTCACCTGACATATAATTCCTTACAATCAAATGCCGACCGCATTATCTACCAAGAGAATTCTCCTCGATTATAATCACAGCCGTGTACATCCCCCCCTCAAGCTGACACATCGACGGCACTGAAAGAAATCCATTGGACTCTATGTAAATTGGAAACCACATATCCCGAGGCTGCATTTATTGTGGCTGGGGATTTTAATAAGGCTAATTTGAGAACAAGGCTCCCAACATTTTACCAGCATATCGAATGTGCCACCCGGGCTGGTAAAATCCTGGATCATTGTTATTCCAACTTCCGTGATGCATACAAGGCTATTCTCCGCCCACCTTTCGGCAAGTCTGTTCACGACTCCATTTTGTTGCTCCCAGCCTACAAACAGAAACTAAAACAGGAAACGCCCGTTCTCAGGTCTGTTCAACGCTGGGATATGTTCCGGATAGCATCTGACAACAACATTGATTGTATACGCTGATTCGGTGAGTGAGTTTATTAGCAAGTGCATTGGTGATGTTGTACCCATAGCAACTATTAAAACCTTCCCCAACCAGAAACCGTGGATTGATGGCAGCATTTGCGCAAAACTGAAAGCGCGAACCACTGCTTTTAACCAGGGTAAGGCTACTGGAAACATGACTGAATACAAACAGTGTAGCTATTCCCTCCGCAAGGCAATCAAACAAGCTAAGCGTCAATATAGAGACAAAGTAGAGTCACAATTCAACGGCTCAGACACGAGAAGAATGTGGCAGGGTCTACAGTCAATCACGGACTACAAAAAGAAAATCAGCCCCTTCGCGGACCACAAGGTCATGCTCCCAGACAAACTAAACAACTTCTTTGCTCGCTTTGAGGATAATACAGTGCCACCGACACATCCCGCTACCAAAACCTGCGGGCTCACCTTCACCGCAGCCAACGTGTGGAAAACATTTAAATGTGTTAACCCTCGCAAGGCTGCTGGCCCAGATGGCATCCCTGGCCGTGTCCTCAGAGCATGCGCAGACCAGCTGGCTGGTGTGTTTACGGACATCTTCAACCAGTCCCTATCCCAGTCTGCTGTTCCCACATGCTTCAAGAGGACCACCATTGTTCCTGTTCCCAAGAAAGCTAAGGTAACTGAGCTAAATGACTATCGCCCCGTAGCACTCACTTCCGTCATCATGAAGTGCTTTGAGAGACTAGTCAAGGATCATATCACCTCCATCCTGCCAGACACCCTGGACCCACTCCAATTTGCTTACCGTCCCAATAGGTCCACAGGCAGCGCAATCGCAATCACACTGCATACTGCCCTAACCCATCTGGACAAGAGGAATACTTATGTAAGAATGCTGTTCATCGACTACAGCTCAGCATTTAACACCATAGTTCCCTCCAAGCTTGTCATTAAGCTCGAGACCCTGGGTCTCGACCCAGCCCTGTGCAACTGGGTCCTGGACTTCCTGACGGGCCGGCCCCAGGTGGTGAGGGTAGGAAACAACACCTCCACCCCGCTGATCCTCAACACTGGGGCCCCACACTGGGGCCCCACACTGGGGCCCCGCGTTCTCAGCCCTCTCCTGTACTCCCTGTTTACCCATGACTGCGTGGCCAAGCACGCATCCAACTCAATCATCAAGTTTGCTGACGACACTACAGTGGTAGGCTTGATTACCAACAACGACGAGACAGCCTACAGGGAGGAGGTGAGGGCCCTCGGAGTGTGGTGTCAGGAAAATAACCTCTCACTCAATGTCAGCAAAACAAAGGAGATTATCGTGGACTTCAGGAAACAGGAGAAGGAGCACCCCGCTATCCACATCGACGGAACAGTAGTAGAGAAGGTGGAAAGTTTTAAGTTCCTCGGCGTACACATCACAGACAAACTGAATT
Source organism: Brachymystax lenok tsinlingensis (assembly GCA_030435695.1). Lineage (NCBI taxonomy): Eukaryota > Metazoa > Chordata > Actinopteri > Salmoniformes > Salmonidae > Brachymystax > Brachymystax lenok. The sequence continues at coordinate 7,593,774 of CM059782.1, read as the reverse complement.
GGACCACCCACACAGACAGCGTGGTGAAGAAGGCGCAACAGCGCCTCTTCAACCTCAGGAGGCCGAAGAAATTCGGCTTGTCACCAAGATCACTCACAAACTTCTACAGATGCACAATCGAGAGCATCCTGTTGGGCTGTATCACCGCCTGGTACGGCAACTGCTCCGCCCACAACCGTAAGGCTCTCCAGAGGGTAGTGAGGACTGCACAATGCATCACCGGGGGTAAACTACCTGCTCTTCAGGACACCTACACCACCCGATGTCACAGGAAGGCCAAAAAGATCCTCAAGGCCATCAGACTGTTAAACAGCCATCACTAACATTGAGTGGCTGCTGCCAACATACTGACTTAAATCTCTAGCCACTTTAAAAATAGGAATTGGATGTAACAAATGTATCACTAGCCACTTTAAACGATGCATTTATCTAATGTTTACATATCCGACATTACTCATATCATATGTATATGCTGTACTCCGTACCATCTACTGCATCTTGCCTACGCCGATCAGCCATCGTTCATCCATATATTTATATGTACATACTCGTATTCATTCCTTTACTCTTGTGTGTATAAGGTAGTTGTTGTGAATTTGTTAGATTACTTGTTAGATACTACTGCATGGTCGGAACTAGAAGCACAAGCATTTCGCTACACTCACATTAACAACTGCTAACCATGTGTATGTGACAAATAAAATTTGTTTTGATTTGACCAGGTGGCAAGTGTCTTCACTGACATCTTCTACCTCTCCCTGACCCAGTCTGTAATAACTACATGTTTCAAGCAGACCACCATAGTCCCTTTGCCCAAGAATGCCAAGGTAACCTGTCTAAATGACTATCGCCCTGTAGCACTCACATTTGTAGCCATGAAATACTTTGAAAGGCTGATCATGGTTCACATCACCATCATCCCAGGCACCCTGGACCCACTCCAGTTCGCATACCGCCCCACCCGATCCTCAGATGACACAATCTCTATTGCACTCCATACTGCCCTTTCCCACTTGGACAAAAGGAACACCTACGTGAGAATGCTGTTCATTGATTACAGCTCAGTGTTCAACACAGTGGCGGTCAGTGCTGTTTAAGATGAGGGAGGACGATTTTTTGGTTAGTTTGTTGGTGATGTGGACACCAAGGAACTTGAAGCTCTCAACCTGCTCCACTGCAGCCCCGTCGATGAGAATGGGGGCGTGCTCGGTCTTCCTTTTCCTGTAGTCCACAATCGTCTCCTTTGTCTTGATCACGTTGAGGGAAAGATTGTTGTCCTAGCACCACACTGCCAGGTCTCTGACCTCCTCTATAGGGAGGAGGTCTCCTCCCTGTCTCATTGTTGTCAGCGATCAGGCCTACCACTGTTGTCATCAGCAAACTTAATGATGGTGTTGGAGTCGTGCCTGGCTGTGCAGTTGAGGATCAGGGTGGCGGATGTGTTGTTACCTACCCTTACCACCTGGGGGCGGCCTGTCAGGAAGTCCAGGATCCAGTTGCAGAGGGAGGTGTTTAGTCCCAGGGTCCTTAGCTTATTGATGAGCTTTGAGGGCACTATGGTGTTGAACGCTGAGCTGTAGTCAATGAATAGCATTCTCACATAGGTGTTCCTTTTGTCCAGGTGTGAAAGGGCAGTGTAGAGTGCAATAGAGATTGCATCATCTGTGGATCTGTTGGTGCGGTATGCACATTGGAGTGGGTTTCTGGGCTAATGGTGTTGATGTGAGCGATGACCAGCCTTTCAAAGCATTTCATGGCTCAAGACGTGAGTGCTGCGAGTCGGTAGTCATTTAGGCAGGTTACCTTAGTGTTCTTGGGCACAGGGACTATTGTGGTCTGCTTGAAATATGTTTGGTATTACAGACTCAGACAGGGAGAGGTTGAAAATGTCAGTGAAGACATCTGCCAGTTGGTCAGCACATGCCCGGAGCACACGTCCTGGTAATCCGTCTGGCCTCAACACGTTACGAAAAGAAAATTGACTGTATAGGAAGTTCTGTGGACAGGTCGTCAGGATACTGGACAGCCAATAAATTGTCAGATGCAAACAGATTATCATCTTTAGCAGACAAAAGTTCTTGAGGGCTTGAACAAAACAGCTGTTTGCGATTTTCGTTCATGTTGGTGAACCAGCGTTGTGTGGTTGCAATATCAATAGTCTCTTATCTCTGGTATATGTTAGGATGCATTATTCAAGACTAAGTTTAAATTGTTTTTCAAAGTCACCATTATTAGTCAGTTGTACAACCGAATGCCTTCAACCGAAATGTGTCTTCCGCATTTAACCCAACCCCTCTGAATCAGAGAGGTGCGGGGGGCTGCCTTAATCAACATCTACGTCTTCGGCGCCCGGGGAACAGTGGGTTAACTGCCTTGTTCAGGGGCAGAACGACAGATTTTTTTCCTTGTCAGCTCGGGGATTCGAACTTGCAACCCTCCGGTTACAAGTCTGACGCTCTAACCACTAGGCTACCTGCCGCCCCGGTAATGGACATATAATGCACAATGTCTCAGGAAAGACTGTCTGGGTTGGCAGTATAGAAAACCGCAAAAAAGGAGGACTTCAGGAAACCAGGGGAGTCTCAAGTTTTAATTTAAGTTACCTTAAATATATTGCAGCACATTTTGTGTAGGCCATTCAACAATAAATAGTGTCTGAATGTATCCTCAAGCCGACAACATTTTTTTCCCCACTAATTGTTTGGTATTTGATGTGTGATTTTTATAAAAGGTTTTATAAATCGCAGCTGAATAGGATACATAGCTAAAGATGCTACACTGCATAATGAAACAATCCCTAGTAAGCTAGTGTTTTGAGGGTGGACTAGAGCATTCTAAATACACGCGGAACTGTTGAGCGTGAAAAACCCAGCAGCATTGCATTTTTTGACACACTCAAAAATGGTGCGCCTGGGCACCTACTACCATACCCCGTTCAAAGGCACTTAAATGTGTTGTCTTGTCCATTCACCCTCTGAATGGCACTCCATGTCTCAAGGCTTAAATATCCTTCTTTAACTTGTCTCCCCTTCATCTACACTGATTTTGAAGTGGATTTAACAAGTGACCTCAATAAGGGATCATAGCTTTCACCTGGATTCACCTGGTCAGTCTGTCATGGAAATGTGTGTTGTACAAATGTGTTGTACACTCAGTGTATAGACATGTTATTCACTGTGTTGTTATTTAAATGTTCTATTCTTTTTTTATTGATTTAAAAAAAAAATCGTATCTTTAACTCTGCGCTGTTGGAAAAGGACCCGTCAGTTAGCATTTTACTGTTAGTCTACACCTGTTGTCTATGAAGCATGTGACAAATAAAATGTGATTTTTAAATGTTCCAAACCCTCCCCTTCTCGCTGCATGTGTGTGTCTGTGCATTGTGTCTGTTTGGCCAAGCCCGACTCTCTCTGCGAGGGTGTGTTTGTGGTTCAGATGACCAAGGAGAGGAAGTATCTCACCCCACCCCCATCAGAGGAACTCCATTATCAATGCGGTCGGCTTCCTATTCTGTGCTCTCACACAGACAGCCCTGGGCAGCTAGCCCTGCGCAGCTAGCCCTGGGCAGCTAGCCCTATGCAGCTAGCCCTGCGCAGCTAGCCCTGGGCAGCTAGCCCTATGCAGCTAGCCCTGCGCAGCTAGCCCTATGCAGCTAGCCCTGAGCAGAGCGAGAGCTGTCCCAGAGCACACATACTGGAAATTCCTTTCACGTCAGACCAAAATCTCAGTAATTTACCATGCCTGGTTCTTTTGACCTGCTTGTTGGTATGTCTGAAGGGGTAGGGAGGAAAAAAAACACTGCAAATTTTAAAACCCAGCTAAAGACCTAGTCATGATTTCTGCATTTTCACAGACCCTGTAACCAAAATACAGCTATCAGGTCTGTGGGAATTCTTCTCTGCAGGTGAATTGATTAACACTTCCGTTGTTTAACACCTCTCTAATTTGAAATGCAAACCCCCCCATAGTTTAACAACACCTTCCACCTCTCCTAATTTGTCAGTTACCCACTGATATGTATAAAAGGGCTAGACCTTCAAGAACGTGATCAGTAAGGGGCTGTTTGAAAGGGGCTCATATGAACATTATATAGTTTGCAGGTCTTATGTCTGAAATGGGTAATAAACACTACACTAACGTCAGGTTGTGTAGTGTTTTGTTTCGGGCCGAGTCTGCCTCCTTAAGGGTGGGGCAGTTCAGTGCTTCCTTATTTGGAGAGTGGGGGCTGGTCACATGGGGCCCACAGTAACCAAGCGATAGGGGAGAAAACTGAGAACCTTGAACCGACGGCAGAGCACGAGCCCACAGGGACAGAGAGCGAGAGAGGGAAGGAGGTACAGGGAACAAAAGCAGACAACGGAACAGAGAGAAACAGAACAGAACAAGGAGCGAGGGAGAGATAAGTGAGGGACGGGCAGAACACTGATAAGCACATGGTGTGAAAATGCCTACAAACTTCACAGTGGTTCCTGTGAAGGATGCCAGGAAGTCCCGGGAAGAGGAGGAGGAGGAGGAGGGGGAGGAGGATGATGATTATGATGTGGATGACAACAATGTCTTCAGAGAGGAAGACGAGGCTGCCCCCTTCCCAGGTGAGAGGCGGAAATTCTGGGGCTTTGGCTCTCCACACAACTTACTTCCTCTGCCCTGCGAAAGAGGTGACTACATGACTTGTGGGCTGGAGTAGCTGTTGCTAATGAGCATGGCTCTGTAGTTTGGGTTTGTCATAAGGTGGCTCTGTAGTTTGGGTTTGGTTGTGTATTGTCAGATCAGGTGTAATAGTGAAGGGACGTGGTTGTGTATTGTCAGATCAGGTGTAATAGTGAAGGGACGTGGTTGTGTATTGTCAGATCAGGTGTAATAGTGAAGGGACGTGGCTGTGTATTGTCAGATCAGGTGTAATAGTGAAGGGACGTGGTTGTGTATTGTCAGATCAGGTGTAATAGTGAAGGGACGTGGCTGTGTATTGTCAGATCAGGTGTAATAGTGAAGGGACGTGGCTGTGTATTGTCAGATCAGGTGTATTAGTGAAGGGACGTGGTTGTGTATTGTCAGATCAGGTGTAATAGTGAAGGGACGTGGTTGTGTATTGTCAGATCAGGTGTAATAGTGAAGGGACGTGGCTGTGTATTGTCAGATCAGGTGTAATAGTGAAGGGACGTGGCTGTGTATTGTCAGATCAGGTGTATTAGTGAAGGGACGTGGTTGTGTATTGTCAGATCAGGTGTAATAGTGAAGGGACGTGGTTGTGTATTGTCAGATCAGGTATTTGATCACGACGGAAGTGGTCGGTGAAAGGTCCAAGCACCTCACTTCCTGGACCCTAACAAAGATGATGGCCAGGGCATTATAGGGCTGCAGTTGCTTTGGCTATATATTTTGTGTTAAGCAGCTTTTTCTCTAGATTTGTTGGTTTCTCAGGTAATAAAGATGGGAGACAGTAGACAGGGTCATGTTAGAGAAGTGTTTCCACATACTCCGGGGCTTTCTGGTTTTGTTTTGTCCCGACACACATGCCCCTCCTCTCTTCCTCTCTCTCTCGCTCTCTCTCTTTCTCTCTTTCTGGTACAGTTTTGCTACCACACTTCCTGATGTCATTGCTCCCTTCCCTCAGTCTCTCCACAGTCACACTGTCAGAAATAATCAGCTGTAGCGTCCGGAGACATAACGATACATCTTCTCTAGTTGAGACGCCAGTGTCTTCCTGTTCCGTTAGCACGCTGCTACACACTACAATACAGCTTACCACTGCAAATCATCATCAATTCTCCCATGAACCAGAGCCAACTCTGAATAACAAGCCTTAACAAGGGAATGTCATTAGCTGAGTCTTCCCACGAGTCTGTGCTAACAGACTCCACACAGCCCCCATTGTTGTGCCAAACCGTTGCTGTTATTTTTGTTTTTCCACTGTTTCACAAGGCGAGGGACAAACAGGTTCCTCCTTAATTTCCACTGCTGTGCGCTGGCCGCCCACTGTGTGAGATTTGACAGACTGTGAGGAAGAGTGGCGTCTATTATGGCTGGTTATATCAGCTCTCTGGCAGGGGTCTATCTGTGTGCTGCAGAGAGTCGGGGCAGGGTTTGAAACCCATGCATTGACTTTGTTTACTCGGAGACTGCCAGAAGGAAAGGGAGAGTCGGATAGCAGTCAATGTCATTGGCTTCCTGTTGGTTCTCTGTGGGGAGAGTTGATATCCCACCTCCTCAGAGTGATCTGTAATGGGTCTTATTCCTGCTTTTGTAGTACCTGTATAATACTGAATCACTCCCCATAATAACAATACTAGACTTTGGTTAGATGAAAAACATGGGGACATTTGAGACAATCATGACCTCTGGCGCAGCGGTCTAAGGCACTGCATCTCAGTGCTAGAGGAGTCATTACAGACACCATGGTTCGAATCCAGGCTGTATCACAACCGGCTGTGATTGTGCGCCGCCCTATGGGACTCCCCCGATTGTCCCAGCATCGTCCCGGTTTGGCTGGTGTAGGCCATCATTGTAAATAAGAATTTGTTCTTAAAGTGACTTAAGTTAAATAAAGGTTAAGTAAAGTTGTTTAGGTGTCTATTGTCTTTACTCCAATACCTTGTTGTGCTCAACGCCCCAGCAGATATTGGAGGGAAGGCAAGCAACTCCTCGTGTCTGTCTGTCTGTCACTGTCTTTGTCTGTCGCTCTCACTGTCTCTGTCACTGTCTTTGTCTGTCGCTCTCACTGTCTCTCTCTGTCTGTCTGTTTCGGGCTGTCTGTGTCTCTGTGTCTGCAGATCATTTGTCATCTGCCTTCCCTGTCTTTTGGAGTATTTAAACCTTAACTGGAACGAAACAAAACCGGACATCTGTATCAAATTATTCCTGAGCGCAACAAAAAAGAAGTAACAAAAACACATTGAATAACAGGGTAGGAGTAAACCAGTTCAGATGTAGCATGCACTTAAGCATCTCACTCCAAGGTTTACAAAGCTAAAGCCATCATTCTTTTAGCATATTGCACTAGCCAGCCAAACTAAACAGCCTGGCTAGCTCCATTCAACCTTGGCTTGGAAAAGACTTAGCCCTTTCTATAAACAGGCATCTTTTGAAAATAATAAATGGTTGTTGACATCTCAAAAACTGATTTAGACAAAACTGTACTTCCCTGTCCTGTGGTTTAGTACACACCTTAGTTGAATCTGAATTTTGAGCTGAGCTGAATTTAGTGCTCTCTGAATGAGAAGCAGAGCCTTAATTTCTGTTCGTCCAACTGGAATTCACATTGACCAAATGTAATCTGTGATGATGTTTTCTCAGTGGAGAACAATGCAGTTGGATGAATGTAACGTTAGGTTGCAACTGGTTGATTTTTATCATGCTTGTGTATGGCCTTTGACATGAATAGGCTGTGATGGACACAGTTGAACATTGTGTAGCAGACAAGCGGTACATGAAGCTAAATCAAGGTGTTCCGTTTGCTGCTGTGTGTCTATGCAGGCCAAGTGGTCACTGCACTGGGGACGTGGCATGTGTTTCCTGGTATTTATTATATATATATATATATTTGTTTTTCTCTCCAGGCTCGATATTGTTTAAAACCAGGCTGTGTTGCTGTGGTAGTGGTGGCAGCGTTAACCCTACCAGCTCTCATGCTTTCGTAGTTGCGCAGTGGTCGTTAGCTCTCTAGAGCTACTCAGTATTTCTCATACTCAGTATTTCACTACTAGCACACTCAGTTTTGGCAATGCAAGCAAATTATAGACTGTAAGCAGGCTGTACAATCTAGTGGTTACTATTTGAAACCTGCAGAACCAGTCCAGGAATATTGTTTTGTATGTACCCTTCATTCCTGACATGCCATGGCCTGACTGTTATCTTTTGATACTACCACACGAATTCAGAAGGAATCATTAGATTCAGCTCCATTTATGGATTATTCTTGTTGTAAACCTGGAAAATCTTACAATACAGTAGTTATCTTATGTACGTTAACATTACATGGTATATCGACTGAGTTCAGCATGATTCCTCCATGCTCCTATGCCCTGCTGGTGTTGCTCAACGCTTAGTTGTTTTTACTGAACTGTGTACTGAGGTCAGCTTGCTCCAACAGCAGGTCCTAGGTGTATTCTGAGGCAGGTTCTGTTGCAGTACAGCCCAACTCCAGACAGCGTAGGCCAACTGGGTCTCCAAGTCATGCCACGTCCATTGGGAGTCATGGAGCACGGTGCGCTTTCTAAACGGAGTTAGTCCAGGACAGGCACTCAGAGGAACGAGGATTGTGTAATCTAATGTGTTCATTGGGAATGTTTACAGTTGGAGGAAGGATGAATGGAGGGAGTCACATGTCAAATGAGGAGCATGGCCTCTTTCACTCCTTTGCCTCAGGGGAAGCGTTTGCACTGCACAGGAAGCCGGTTGTGAATGAAGAGTTTCTCTGGGAGTCTATGTTCTCTGAGTAATGGCAGCCCACCCTCAAGCCTTCGCCCACACACCATCAGCACTCATGCTTTCACACTCATTTAATTGAGTGTGAAAGCATGTATCACTGGTGTGTTTGTAAAAAGCCTAGTTGGTCAAATAAAAGTGGTTAAGCGGATTGGTTGAGAGCCTGGGACGAGTCGGCGCTACAATGACCTCCTCCAATCACACATCCTGTTTCCAAGCCCTATGAACCCTCCCCTCACAGCCCCTCTCCTGGGTGCTTGACCTGCAATGTGGCACCACTGATAAGCACCCTGCATGTGTGTTCTTCCCCAGACCCCCTCCCGGCCCGCACACAGGCACAATATTGAATAACACAAGTTGGTTTCCATGCTATTTCCTCAGGCAACGGCTCAGTACCAACCTGCCCTGAGGAGAAAATATTCAACAATAGCCTTTGTTTCATTGACAGAGCATCTATATTTGATAACACTTGAACCCTCTGTCATAAGGCCTACATAGAACTGTTATGTCATAAGGCCTACATACAGCCTACATAGAATTGTTATGTCATAAGACCCACATAGCGCCTACACAGAACTGTTATTATGTCACAAGGCCTATATAGAGCTTACATAGAATTGTTATTATAATGCCATAAAGCCCACATAAAGCCTACATATAACTGTTATGTAATAAGGTCTGCATATAACTGTTATTATAAGGCCTACAAAGAACCAATAATATGATCATTCGGTCCCTCGTGGAATCTAGGCATTACAACAGAATTCAACAATATAAAAACCCGCGTTGACCTTAGTAGCGAATCAACTAAACGTAACAAAGTATTTATTTGCCAAAGTTTGTCATAAGACATGAACAGAATGCATCAGTGCTTTGTATTTCCTGTGTACTAAGCTGACGTGTGGAAGTGTTTTAAGATGGTCATACCAAGGATAATTTAGCTATTTTATTAAAAAAAAAAATGTATGGCCCCCTTTTAGGTATAAAGAAAATCATCTATAAAATATTGTATAGCCCATACAAACACAAATGGCAAAAAGACAGTCAAAAAATGTATTGTAAGGAATAAGGTTTTGAAGTGTCTGTCCTACAGTGCATTCGGAAAGTATTCAGACCCCCTTCCTTTTTTCCACATTTTGTTATTTTAAAATTGATTCAATTGATTTCCCTCATCAATCTACACACAATACCCAACAATGATAAAGCAAAAAAAAAAAAAGGTTTTTAGAAATGTTACCAAATGTATTAAAAATAGAAAACAGATGCCTTATTTACATAAGTATTCAGACCTGTTGCTATGAGACTCGAAATTGAGCTCAGGTGCAATCTGTTTCCGTTGATCATCCCTGAGACGTTTCTACAACTTGATTGGAGTCCGCCTGTGGTAAATTCAATTGATTGGACATGATTTGGAAAGGCACACACCTGTCTAATAAATCCCAGGTGTAGACCGTACAGTGAAATGCTGACTTACGAGCCCCTAACCAACAATGAAGTAAAAAAAAAAAAATATGGATAAGAATAAGAGAGAAAAGTCATTAAAGAGCAGCAGTAAAAAATAACAACATATACAGGGGGGTGCCGGTACAGAGTCAATGTGCGGGGGCACCGGTTAGTTGAGGTAGTATATACAGTTGAAGTCGGAAGTTTACATACACTTAGGTTGGAGTCATTAAAACTGGTTTTTCAACCACTCCACAAATTTCTTGTTAACAAACTATAGTTTTGGCAATTCGATTAGGACATCTACTTTGTGCATGCCACGAGTAATTTTTCCAACAAGTGTTTACAGACAGATTTATTTCACTTATAATTCAGTGTATCACAATTCCAATGGGTCAGAAGTTTACATACACTAAGTTGACTGTGCCTTTAAACAGCTTGGAAAATTCCAGAAAAGGATGTCATGGCTTTAGAAGCTTCTGAAAGGCTAATTGACATCATTTTGAGTCAATTGGAGGTGTAGATGTATTTCAAGGCCTACCTTCAAACGTTGTGCATCTTTGCTTGACATCATTGGAAAATCCAAAAAATCTGCCAAGACCTCCACAAATCTGTAGACCTCCACAAGTCTGGTTCATCCTTAGGAGCAAATTCCAAGCGCCTGAAGGTACCACGTTCATCTGTAGAAACAATAGTATGCAAGTATAAACACCATGGGACCACTCAGCCGTCATACCGCTCAGGAAGGAGACGAGTTCGATCTCCTAGAGATGAACGTACCTTGATGCGAAAAGTGCAAATCAATCCCAGAACAACAGCAAAGGTCCTTGTGAAGATGCTGGAGGGAACAGGTACAAAAGTATCTATATCCACAGTAAGACGAGACCTATATCGACATAACCTGAAAGGCCGCTCAGCAAGGAAGAAGCCACCGCTCCAAAACCGGCATAAAAAAGCCAGACTACGATTTGCAACTGCACATGCGGACGAAGATCGTACTTTTTGGAGAAGTCCTCTGGTCTGATGAAACAAAAATAGAACTGTTTGGCCATAATTACCATTGTTATGTTTGGAGGAAAAAGGGAGAGGCTTGCAGCTTAGGAACACCATCCCAACCGTGAAGCATGGGGGTGGCAGCATCATGTTGTGGGGGTGCTTTTCTGCATGAGGGACTGGTGCACTTCACAAAATAGATGGCATCATGAGGATGGAAAATTATGTGGATATATTGAAGCAACATCTCAAGACATCAGTCAGGAAGTTATAGCTTGGTAGCAAAAGGATCTTCCAAATGGACAATGACCCCCATACTTCCAAAGTTGTGGCAAAATGGCTTAAGGTCAACAAAGTCAAGGTATTGGAGTGGCCATTACAAAGCCCTGACATCAATCCTATATACAATTTGTGGGCAGAACTGAAAAAGCTTGTGCGAGCAAGGAGGGCTACAAGCCTGAGTCAGTTACACCAGCTCTGTCAGGAGGAATGGGCCAAAATTCACCTAACTTATTGTGGGAAGCTTGTGGAAGGCTACCTGAAACGTTTGACTTTAAATTGAACAATTTAAAGGCAATGATACCAAATACTAATTAAGTGTATGTAAACTTCTGACCCACTGGGAATGTGATGAAAGAAATAAAAGCTGAAATAAATAATTCTCTACTATTATTCTGACGTTTCACATTCTTAAAATACAGTGGTGATCATAACTGACCTAACACAGGGGATTTTTACTAGGATTAAATGTCAAGAATTGTGAAACTGAGTTTAAATGTATTTGGCTAAGGTGTATGTAAACGTCCGACTTCAACTGTACATGTAGGTAGAGTTAATTAAAGTGAGTATGCATAGATGACAACAGAGAGTGGCAGTGGTGTGGGGGGAAGGGAGGCAATGCAAATAGTCTGGGTAGCCATTTGACTAGATTTTCAGGAGTCTTATGGCTTGGGGGTAGAAGCTGTTTAGAAGCCTCTTGGACCTAGACTTGGCGCTCCGGTACCGCTTGCCGTGCTGTAGCAGAGAGAACAGTCTATGACTAGGGTGGCTGGAGTCTTGGACAATTTTTAGGGCCTTCCTCTGACACTGCCTGGTGTAGTGGTCCTGGATGGCAGGAAGCTTGGCACCAGTGATGTACTGGGCCAGTCGCATTACCCTCTGTAGTGCCTTGCGGTCGAAGGCCGAGCAGTTGCCATACCGGGCAGTGATGCAACTTGTCAGGATGCTCTCGATGGTGCAGCTGTAGAACGTTTGGAGGATCTGAGGACCCATGCCAAATCTTTTCAGTCTCCTGAGGTGGAATAGGTTTTGTCGTGCCCGCTTCACGGCTGTCTTGGTGTGCTTGGACCATGTTAGTTTTTTGGTGATGGAAAAGTTCTCGACCTGCTCCACTGCAGCCCCGTTGATAAGAATGGGGGCATGCTCTGTCCTCTTTTTCCTCTAGTCTACAATCATCTCCTTTGTCTTGATCATGTTGAGGAAGAGGTTGTTGTCCTGGCACCACACTGCCAGGTCTCTGACCTCATCCCTATAGGCTGCCTCGTTGATGTCGGTGATCAGGCCTACCACTGTTGTCATCTGCAAAAGAATTGATGGTCTTTGTGTCGTGCCTGGCCGTGCAGTCATGAGTGAACAGGAAGTACAGGAGGGGGCTGATCACGCACCCCTGAGTGGCCCCTGTTTTGAGGATCAGCGTGGTGGATGTGATGTTACCTACCCTTACCACCTGGGGGTGGCCTGTCAGGAAGTCCAGGATCCAGTTGCAGAGAGAGGTGTTTAGTCCCAGGGTCCTTAGCTTATTGATGAGCTTTGAGGGTACTATGTTGTTGAACGCTGAGCTGTAGTCAATGAATAGCATTCTCACATAGGTGTTCCTTTTGTCCAGGTGGGAAAGGGCAGTGTGGAGTGCAATAGAGATTGCATCATCTGTGGATCTGTTGGGGCGGTATGCAAATTGGAGTGGGTCTAGGGTCTCTGGGATGATTGTGTTGATGTGAGCCATGACCAGCCTTTCAAAGCACTTCATGGCTACAGACGTGAGTGCTACTGGTTGGTTGTCATTTAGGCAGGTTACGTTAGTGTTCTTGCCACAGGCACTATGGTGGTCTGCTTGAAACATGTTGGTATTACAGACTTGGACAGGGTGAGGTTGAAAATATCAGTGAAGACACCTTGCTAGTTGGTCAGTGCATGGAGGGCGAGAGAGAGCTTTGTATGCGTCTCTGTGTGTGGAGTGTAGGTGGTCCAGAGTTCTTTTCCCTCGTTGCACGTTTAACATGCTGATTCAAATTTTTTTTAAAGCTGATTTAATTTTCCCTGCATTAAAGTCCCCGGCTATTAGGAGTGGGTGAGCATTTTCTTGTTTGCTTATGGCGGAATACAGCGAATTCAGTGCCATCTTATTGCCAACCTCTGACTGAGGTGGCTTGTAAACAGCTACAAAGAATACAGATGAGAACTCTGTCGGTAGGTAGTGTGGTCTACAGCTTATCATGATATACTCAACCTCAGGCGAGCAATAGCTTGAGACTTCCTTAGATATCATGCACCAGCTGTTATTTACAAAAATACATAGTCAGCCGCCCCTTGTCTCACCAGACGCCGCAGTTCTATCCTGCCGGTGCATCGTATAACCAGCCAGCTGTATGTTGATATTGTCGTCGTTCAGCCACGACTCCGTGAAGCATAAGATGTTACAGTTTTTAATGTCCCGTTGGTAGTTTAATCTTCCCCGAAACCCGTCGATTTTATTGTCCAAAGATTGCATGTTTGCTAGCAGAATTGATCGATCGCCTGCGAATTCTCAGAAGGCAGCCCGCTCTCCGGCCTCTCTTTCTCCGCCTCCTCTTCACACAGATCACGGGAGTCGGGCCTGTTCCCGAGGGAGCCGTATATCCTCCGCCTCGGGCTCGCCAGAGTCGTGAAAGAAGAAAAAGGAGTTACTAACAAGGCAGATAAACAAACAAACAAACAAACAAACAAACAAACAAACAAACAAACAAACAAACAAACAATCGGTTGGGGGCACATAAAACGTCTGCCTTCTGCTCCGGCGCCGCCTTAGTACCAGCAAAAACCAAGCCATGAGATTGAAGGAATTGTCCTTAGAGTTCCGAGACAGGATTGTGTCCAGGCACAGATCTGGGGAAAAGGTACCAAAACAATTCTGCAGCATTGAAGGTCCCCAAGAACACAGTGCCCTCCATCATTATTAAATGGAAGAAGGAATCACCAAGACTCTTCCTAGAGCTGGCCGTCCAGCCAAACTGAAGATCTGAGGAGAAGGGCCTTGGTCAGGGAGGTGACCAAGAACACGATGGTCACTCGTACAGGGCTCTAGATTTCCTCTGTGGAGATGGGAGAACTTTCCAGAAGGACAACCATCTCTGCAGCACACCACCAATCAGGCCTTTATGGTAGAGTGGCCAGACAGAAGTGTGGTGTGCCGCAGGGATAATTTCTTGGAGCTTGGATTTGCTGATGATACAAGTATGTTTTACTCTCACTGAGCTACATTATTAATGTTGTTCATGATGAACTATGTAATATTTCAGTGGTTTAAATAAACAATGTGTCATTGAATCAAAAAAAAAAACGTATTTGTTCCAAAAAACAGAAAATACAATCCAATACAGGTCATATAGGGGTCCATTTTAATAATATACCTGTTGATCAAGCCTGTACAATCCGCTTTTCTTGGTGTTTTTGATTGATGAATTGTCATGGAAGCCACACTTAAAGACAATAACCTCGACGATCACCAGAAATATGGGGATACTTGAGAGATATCCTAAACAGAAGTACTATTACACAATAATCTTCCCAGACCTTTCAGCACCACTAAAAAAAAGTCCTGAATAATTATTTATCAAATGAATTGTTTATGGCTCTTTAAATCACTTATTACCCTTTTTTTTTTTTTTTTTTAACTATTTCACCGCCACATAAATTCTATAACTACTCAACAAGAAACAGACAACAACTACGTCACCCAAATTTGAGAACAACCAATTCTCAATTCCGAATTACCTACATAGGCCCAATGATCTCACTCCTGCCTGACATTGCCAAGCTATCCACGGCATTGTTCAACAAAAAAATTAAGAAGTACCTACTGTCCCATCAGTTGTACATCCCCAGTAGCTTGACTTTCTGCTCAGATTTATTTTATCTCTTTTGTGTGTAGTTTTTATTTGATATGTTGTTTGTTTGTCCACACTGCTTGAACTTATTATAAAAGTCATTCATTTGCCCAAGTTAATTAGAAGAAATTAACAAAATGCATCAGTGATTAGTGTTTTCCTGAAACCTTTTGAAAACCAACACAGGAATGCCCCTTATCTGTGTGTTTGGCGGTGCGCTCGTATGTCTATACTTTGTGTAGCCTTGATGCTAATGATAACATTAACATTTAAATGACAAACTACTATTAGCCATCAATCCAGTTTTTGTTTTGCCAACTCATGAGCGCTATTATTTGGAAATAATTCCTTACCGTAATCTTCATTCAGTGGGAGAGGATGAGATGGAAAAGAGAACATCTCTTTTTGAGATGGAAAAGAGAACATCTCTTTTTAGAACATTCCTCTTTTTAAAATATCAATCGGAGAATCATCTGCAAATTATTTTTGTTAGCGTTCCTGTATTGGAGATTCAGGGAGAATTTTGTGCATTTTTCTCCATATTAACATCCAGTTTGCTTTATTTTTGTAATAGATTACATTAGATCGTTCTTGAATAAGTTATTTTTGTTTTTCCTCTAACTTATGTTGTATCTCTGTAGTATCGTTTTTATTGCTCTCTACCTATACTATTAGTTCATGGATTTCCCTTGTTAGTCTTGTCTCTTTAGCCAGAAACTGCTTTTTGATTACTGATGAATATTGAATTGAATGACCCCTGAAGATACATTTAAAGGTATCCCAAACAATATGGGGATTTGCTGAACCTATATTATACAGGAAAAATTCTGTTATAAATAATTTTGTCTTAGTTAAAAATAAGTTGTCCTCCAGTAAACTTTGATTAAATTTCCAATATCCCCGTCCATGTGGAAATTCAACAAGAGTTATTTGAATGCCAATTAAATATTCACTATTTCTAATGTGTCCATAATATTTGTGATTTCCTTAAGGGCACTGTGATGATAGTTTGTAGAGTGATTACCTTTACGGTCCATTGAGGTACTTAACACTGTGTTATAGTCTCCTACCATAATGATTAGATCATTTGTTGCCTGTAAGTTCAATAAATTGGTATAAATGTTTTTCGAAGAAGTGTGGATCATCCTGATTTGGACCATATAGATTAATGAGTCAAATCTCTTTTTCGTCCACTTTCATATTCCAAATTATCCACCTTCCTTGCGAATCATTCCTGACTATTTGCACATTCAGATCGAAATATTTGTTAATTAATATCATCACACCCTTTGAGTTCCTTTGTCCATGACAGAAAATTATTTCACCACCCCATTCCTTTTTCCACGCAACTTCATCTAAGGATGTAGAGTGAGTTTCCTGTAAACAGTATATGTTATATTCCTTTTCTTTTAGCCACGTAAAGACTGATATTCTTTTTTTTAGAATCTGCTAAACCATTACAACTATAACTGGCTATACTTATTTCACCCCTTACCATAACTAGATACTATTCTCAGTGTAAATTGACCATAATTAGTGATTGTAAAGTTACTGCCATCGCAGGTATTATGACGGTCAAAACTAGAGCTTTCAAATGTTTGATATTTAGAATTCAAGAAATAGGTTCTAGCAATATTTGTTTTATTCCCTTGCCTGTTTGCCTGTGAGCCAATGCCACAGATGTTAGAAAATATTGACAAATTATGTGTGTAACAAATCTGAGTAGGTTGATGTGTATGATATTGGATGTGATATAATGAATGTGTACGATGTCTGTACAAGAGTAAGACTATAATGTGTGATGTCCAAATAAATAATAACCCAGCCAATTTGCATGGTTGAGTGTCTATGTGTGTAACATGTAGTGCGTATAGCCTTAATATTCATGATGATAATCGTAATCCATATCGTATCACCGTCATAGTTGCATCATAATTACCTTTTAACATCATTGAAAAACACATCCCAGCATTTCCATAGCAATTGACGTTTCACATGATCATGAAAGAGACCTTGCATTACTCTAGGGGTCGGCTTCACTACAGTACAAATGTATTCCATACAATATGTTATTATTTCCCCAATGCCCCTATGCTGATATCTTCTCCTTGCTTGTTGTAAACAGATATAAACTTGTAGACAAATACAGAAAAAAAGATAGACAAACAATAAACACAATAAATTATATAACAGTTGTCGACAATAGAGAGGGAGAAAAGAGAAAAGAGAGCGAGAGAAGAGAGTGAGATCAGGTGTGTGTGTGTGTGTGTGTGTGTGTGTATGTATAAGTCTGTATGTGTAAGCAAGCATGTAATTGAGTATGTGTGTTCATATACACTTCATAATGTTCAGAACAGCACTTACAGTTGACCGGGGCAGCTCTAGCAGGGAAAAAAATTTGTCGAATTAACTTGTTGGAAAGGTGGCATCCTATGACGGTGCCACGTTGAAAATTACTGAGCTCTTCAGTACGGGCCATTGTTTGTCTATGGAGATTGCATGGCTGTGTGCTCGATTCTATACACCTGTCAACAACGGCTACGGCTGAAATAGCCAAATCCACTAATTTGAAGGTGTGTCCACATACTTTTGTGTATATATAGTGGATCTCTTAGAGAGGTGCATCCGTTAAGAGTCCTGGTACATTAGCTGATTCACGCCGTCCATTGCGTCAATTATTAAAGTGGTCAGCCTGCAGCTTGTTTTCTTACTTTTATGGTTTGGCTGCTAAACATAACCCTGGGTTCTAGCATTTTATAAATAGGCAACTGGAAAACACCTGGATCCTACTTGAGCTGATCAAATCCCTGTTCATAGCTTTGACAACTGCGGTTAGGAAGTGGACTTTGTTCTTATTGAGAGGGCAACCGTAGCCAAAAAGTATTGTTTTTGCGATCATACTTTTCCTCGCTATCACTCAAAGGAGGATCTCTAAATAAAAAGTGTGTGTGTGTGTGTGTGTGTGTGTGTGTGTGTGTGTGTGTGTGTGTGTGTGTGTGTGTGTGTGTGTGTGTGTGTGTGTGTGTGTGTGTGTGTGTGTGTGTGTGTGTGTGTGTGTGTGTGTGAAAATCGGTACTTGTTAACATCTCCAACCTATCTAACAGTGACACCCTCTGGAGAAGCCTGGACTTTCTTCTTCAGTCATTTACTCTTATTTACAATCTATTTAGAATGAAGGATGTACTGTAGCAATCTGTCAATTCCTCTAGAACTACTAACTAGATTTAGCATTACGTTAGGTTTGTTAAAATAGAGCTTTAAAGGTCAGTTAAGGTTGCAGGCATTCATTTCTGTCTTATTTTTTCCAAGTCAGCCATGACTTAAAAGAGTGTTGGTAAAGTTGGACCATTTTATTGATTTATTACTTTATTCCTGTAAATGTGTGTGAGATTTGTAAGTACAGTGTGTGACGAAAGACAACATCTCTTGTGATATTAATAAACAGTATTTTTAATTTAACAAATGAAAATTAAATCATGCAATGTTCTGTACAGTGTGTTCCATGGTAGCATTTGTTTCACAACAGAACGCCACAAAAAAAAAGTGAATCAAAGCCAAGCCAGTACATGAGTACTTCTCTAAGAGGAAACTATAGCAACAAGGTGTGGGCCAGAGTTACCTACAGTGCAAGCTTGTAGGGTTATACCTAATAAGACTCAAGTCTGTAATTTCTGCCAAAGGTGCTTCAACAAAGTACTGAGTATAAAGGGTCTGAATACTTATGTAAATGTGAAATGTTTTTCTTCTAAAATTGCAACAATAAAAAAAAAAAAAAACAGTATTTGCTTTGTCATTATGGGGTATTGTGTGTGTGTGTGTAGAGGAAACCAGGCATCATGCTGAAGCATGGTGGTGGCAGCATCATGCTGTGGGGATGTTTTTCAGGGACTGGGACACTAGTCAGGTTCGAGAGAAAGATGAACGGAGCAAAGTACAGAGATCCTTGATGAAAACCTGCTCCAAAGCGCTGAGGACCTCAGACTGGGGCGAAGGTTCTCCTAACAGGACAACGACCCTAAGCACACAGCCAAGACAGTGCAGGCGTGGCTTTGGGACAAGGTTCTGAATGTCCTTGAGTGGCACAGCCAGAGCCCGGACTTGAACCTGATCGAACATCTCTGGAAAGACCTGAAAATAGCTGTGCTTCGACGCTCCCCACCCAACCAGACAGAGCTTGAGAGGATCTGCAGGGAAGAGTGGGTCGAAACTCCACAAATACAGGTGTGCCAAGCTTTTAGCGTTATACCCAAGAGGATTCAAGGCTGTAATCAATGCCAGAAGTGCTTCAACAAAGTACTGAGTAAAGGGTCTGAATACTTATGTGATATTTCAGCTTTTTACAACTTTGCAAACATTTCTAAAAACTAGTTTTTGCCTTGTAATTATGTGGTATTGTGTGTAGATTTAATAAGAAACATTGAATCCATTTTAGAATAAGGCTGTAAATGTGGAAAAGGTGAAGGAGTCTGAATACTTTCCAAATGCACTGTATGTGAGCAGAGAAGAGAGGACCATTTAGGCCAAACAAACCAATAGACATTCTCCTCTTTGACAGAATTGTGGCTGTCTGTTGAAAGTGTTCTGGTTAAATGAAAGTCTTTCTCTGACAGAGAGGAACGAAAACAGACAGACTAATAAAACTGCCTTGAGACAACTCCTAGTGCCTAGGATCAATTCAGGTGCATCACCATGTTAACATTACAAACAAGATTTGTGGGATGATGCAGTAGCCTATGTAGCTACTTTATAGTAGAAGCTGCTGTTTCTCTCTCTCTCTCACTCACTCTCACACACACACACACACACACACACACACACACACACACACACACACACACACACACACACACACACCTCCCCCATCCACCCTGTTACGTAATGGACAACGGTGATGTTTACGTGAAGGTCTTAAAAGCTTATGGCTACCCGAAGTACAACAAACCGGACTGAGCCTCAGTGAGCCTAGTTCCCATCCCCTCTAGTCACCGTAGACCTGACTGAAACTCAGTGAGTCTAGTTCCCATCCCCTCTAGTCACCGTAGACCTGACTGAAACTCAGTGAGTCTAGTTCCCATCCTCTAGTCACCGTGAGACCTGACTGAAACTCAGTGAGTCTAGTTCCCATCCCCTCTAGTCACCGTAGACCTGACTGAAACTCAGTGAGTCTAGTTCCCATCCCCTCTAGTCACCGTAGACCTGACTGAAACTCAGTGAGTCTAGTTCCCATCCCCTCTAGTCACCGTAGACCTGACTGAAACTCAGTGAGTCTAGTTCCCATCCCCTCTAGTCACCATAGTATCCGTGTAGAGACTGGACTGAATCCCTCTTTAGACTCTCTTAAGACTTGGCTTAACATTTTAATCAGAATGCACACAACCTATGCTTAAGGCTGGCAATCAAACTCTCCTCAGCTTTGCTCCAATGACAAAATGTAACTAGTTTATCAAAGGCCACTTTTAGAGGGGACATTTGGGGCGGCAGGTAGCCTAGTGGTTAGAGTGTTGGGCCAGTAACCGAAAGGTTGCTAGATCGAATCCCTGAGCTGACAAGGTAAAAATTTGTCGTTCTGCCCCTGAACAAGACAGGTAACCCACTGTTCCTAGGCCTTCATTGTCAATAAGAATTTGTTCTTAACTGACTTGCCTAGTTAAATAAATACATTTAGTTGACTGGTCTGTTGATTTAGTCGATCAGTCACTTTTAAAAAAAAAAAATTTTTATGGTGCACAAGACACCTGTCTGATTCTCACCTGTCTCAATGGTCTAATCCATTACAGAGGCCACGGGATGGTACAGTCCATCACTCGAAGACATGTGATACTGAAATTGTATATGGTTATATTATGTAAAAAATCATGGTGCAACACTAATAAATATAATATTTTATGACAAATGCTCTTTCTCCTGCGTTGGATACGGTCTCTGTCCGCGGTTCTGAAACATAACATTGCGCTGTAGAATTGGCACCTTTCCCCGTGCTGCTATGTGCATAATAGCAAAGTTAACCAGCATATTGGGATTGAGAACAATGCGGCGGAGGCAGCAGCAGCGCAGGCGATTAAACCGCCCTTGCCTTAGCCTAATTGTCTAAGACAATTGAGGAGATAGGAAACACCAACTCAATTAGGTCTATAATCAATAGCCTAACTGTTAAATGTGCCTGGCATTATAAATCAATAATATCTATCTACAGAAAGAAGACAGTTCTTGCTTCTGTTGCCTGTTTGAGTGTTTGTTTAATAGCCTACTGATTCCGTGAGCACCAAGCCTCATGCAACAACAAAATGTCGGATAAAGCAATGTCACAGATTTGGCTTTTTTTTTTTACTCTTTTACTATATTGTTTATAAAGGCTTAAACATATTTTATTTTGTTAGAACAGACTGGTATTACTTATTTATTTAGTGTTTACACTGTTCCAAACAAGCAGATGAATAATATTGTAATCTAACAGCACCACATATGCATGCAGCTCTCGCTCTTATAGCCTCCTTTTCCCTTGATCTCCTTCATATTGATCGTCATCACTATAATAATAAGTAAAGTCGTGATCATTAGTAGGCTTTGTATAGCAGCGTTGTATAACCACCATCGAGCTGTAAGGCCTCACAGAGCGTCCTGTAATTACTTAGGCCTACATTTCAATATATAGGCTACTCAATCGATCAATCAATCATTAATTAGTTCATGCCATCACACAGCATACGAGACATTCATGCTTTGAAATGCAATCAAGCATTTGTGTTTTAAAAAATGTAAATAAGTGAGCTTTTAAATAATTTGCCTAAACGATACATAAACTGCAATACACGAATGCATGCAACTGTTTTTTAGTCTGCTGTGATAAAGGCTTTATACAGTATATATTTTTTTCTCTTGTTAGAACAGACTCTTTGCTACACTCATTTATTTAGTGTTTAGACTGTTCCAAATGGACAGGAAAAGTAATAATATTGTAGTTTAACAGCAACTGGCACACATAATACTCACGCAACGCTGGTTTCCTACACCCGCCTTTTTATTGCTATCCAGTAGTTTCCACGACCAAGTCAAATGTCTTCCACAGATCTGACTTCCCCTTTCTCTCTTGAGCAACCAGTAAATATTCGCCTATTTTTGAGTTTCTTTTTTCCACGTCCTCCGTATCCATTTCCCTGTCACGTCTTACTGTGTTCGGAGGTTGTTATAACCAATGTATTGATGTGATTATGATATTCTATAGGTCAGGCCCTATTGGCCACATGCATACGATGCTTATGTGTTTCACGTAAAGAAAGCAAAGGTTGAGAGAACAGGGAATGTTTTCACTAAAGAAATTAGGGGTTTTCGGTAACAGAAATGTTTAGTCAGAAACGATTAAGAAACTAAACGTTTAAAATGATGTCACTGCTTCAGCACGGACAGCGCAATAAACACTTCCTGTGCTGTGGTGCCTTTTCGCTGCAGTAGGTGTGAGAGCAAGACAACGTGTGCCAGTCACACAGGCACTCGCCGCCATTTACAAAACATATATATATTTTTTTATTTTTACACAGCGTTACCATCGGGCTCTTTCCTGAGTCATTTGTGTGTCTTAATTATTTAATCAAACAGTGTGCTTTTAAAGCATCAGACAAGCTCAGTACATACACTACCAGTCAAAGTTTAGACACACCTACTCATTCAAGGGTTTTTATTTTATTTTTTTACTATTGTCTACATTGTAGAATAATAGTGAAGATATCAAAACTATGAGTAGGTGTCTTAAAATTTTTGACCGGTAGTGTATGCAGTTGATTTTATTCAAACGCATAGGGTGTGTCTGTCTATATATGAAAAAATAAGTTTTCGACCAATTGATTGTCGGCTATGATTTTTTTTTTGGTCGGGACAGCCCTAGGACATTAAGATGCAGTCATTTCTATCCCAGTGACTGTATGGCATTGGCAATACGGGGTTGTAGTACTACTGTTAGTCTCTGACCAGCGACCACCATAGACCATTGCCTGTCCTACCAGAAGACAGAGTTCCGCGGTGTGTTTTATAAAAAGGATTTGGATAATCTGGTTAAGTGATTTACTGCCTAGTTCACATGGTCTTAGGGAGACAATTAATGGGCAGTGGACATGGGCATTTCCAGTCACCATGCTTTCTCTCTCTATACCTGGATATAGGTGCAAAGCTTGGCAAGTCAGTCCACCATGTAGCCACCATGTTGGCCACCACACCCATTTTGATTCTAAATCTTAAACCAGATTTGTCTTTCTAGGAGCTCTGGGCTCTCACATCACTCACATTGACCGCCATCAAGTCAGATGACCTTAGGGAGTGAACCTTATTTACAATAAGGGTTACATGGAGAAAATCGGACCTCTGAAAATGAAAATGGATGGCACTCCTTTCAGTAAAATATATTTTTACCTAAACTCACCCCTGAACGCTTTAAATAAAACCAGTGATCCTCCCCTAGACCCAAGCTGGTAATTTCAACATAAAGTGGATAGCAGAGCTCATGCATACAGTTTACTGTCACTTCTGGGACAGACCTTTTTAGAAACGTCTTTGTCCTGTAAGCGTTGCATGGCTGCGCGGGAATTCTGATAGCGCACAGGGCTGCGGGCCATAAGGTTGTGGGTTCACAGACCACCATGGGCAACAGTACGGGTTGAAAGATCTTCTTCACAGTAAAATCATTGCATGAATCTATCATCATATTTCAGCAGAATCTTTTTTTTTTTTTTTTTAATACCACTCAAATGAATGGAATTTACAGGCTAAGAATGGACAGCGAGAGAGGCCTGTGTGTTCTTCTTATCATATTTATCCAACGCCAAATCAGTGTGTCTTGTTTGCAACGAAACTGTCCCTGTTTGCCATTAATAAAATGTGAGACATCATTAGGTATCTGGTACTTTCAAAATGTAGGTCTATGGAGTGTAATGGAGTGCTGGATGCTCACAGGTAGAGGATCAGCTGCACATCTCTCTCCTTCTACTTGTCTCTCCCTCTACTCCTACTTGTCTCTCTCACTCATCCTCTCTCCTCTCACTTTCTCCCGCCCTCTCTCACTGCTCCTCCCCCTGAGAGAGAATAGAGAGAGAGAGAGATTAGGTGATGATCAGGGATCAGAGAGAGAGGGGCTGGGGCGGGGGGGTCTGTGATGCGTGGCTGCTGCCATCTTCGTCGGCCAGTGTCTCACTCACACACACACACACAGAGCTGATCCTCACTCGCAGAGCGCTCGGCGACATAGCCTCTCTACCGTAGCCACACAAAGCTAGCAGCTCCCGGCCTCTCCTCCTTGACCTCTGCACCTGGGACCTCCCTAACAGCAGCAGCACTACAGGGACGTCTCCTCTCCTCAACCCCCCACCCCCCCGCCTCAGCCCCTCTTCACTCTTCACTCTAGCATGGAGAAAGGAGAAGGCTCGCTGTCGCGACGGAGGGGTAAGTGCCTGGCGAATCACCTGGAGGTTTGTTTTTAAACCCCCTAGAGTCTTCTATCTCTCTACCCTGAGCTTTCTTAGTCAGAGCCAGGCTGCTACCTCGTTATCCTGCACAGCAAAGGCTGCTGAACTAATATAATATATATCATATTTAGCAGTCGCTTTTATCCAAAGCGACTTAGTCATGTTTGCATACATTTAACGTATGGGTGATCCCAGGAATCAAACCCACAAACACACTACCCTGGTGTTTCAAGCTCCATGCTCTACCAACTGAGCTACAAAGGACATTTCTAAAAACATAATTCAACTGTGACATTGACTTTTTCCAAATGTTGTTGTGTTACAGCCTGAATTTAAAATGGGTTACATTGAGATTTTTGTGTCAATGATCTACACACAATACCCCATAATGTCACAGTGGAAATATGTTTTTAGGAATGTTTACAAATTAATTAAAAATGAAAAGCCAAAATGTCTTGAGTCAATAGGTATTCAACCTTTTTGTTATGGCAATCCTAAATAAGTTCAAGAGTAAAAAGTCACAGGTTGCATGGACTCACTCGGTGTGCAATAATAGTGTTTAACATGATTTTTAAATGACTACCCCATCTCTGTATCCCACACATACAATTATCTGTAAGGTCCCTCAGTCGAGCAGTGATTTTCAAGCATAGATTCAACCACAGACCAGGGAGGTTTTCCAATACCTCGCAAAGAAGGGCGTGTATTGGTAGATGGGTAAAAATAATAATATCAGAAATTGAATATCCCTTTAAGTATGGTTCAGTTATTAATTACACATTGGATGGTGTGTCACCCGGTCACTACAAAGATACAGGCGTCCTTCCTAACTCAGTTGCCGGAAAGGAAGGAAACCACTCAGGGATTTCACAATGAGGCTAATGGTGACTTCAAAACAGAGTTTAATGGCTGTGATAGGAGATAACTGAGGGACGACCGACAACTTTGTAGTCACTCCACAATACATAAATGACAGAGTGAAAAATAAGTAAGCCTGTACAGAATACAAATATTCCAAAGATGCATTCTGTTTGCAATAAGGCACTGAAGTAATACTGCAAAAAATGTGACAAAGAAATTACCTTTTTTGTCCTAAATACAAAAGCGTTATGTTTGGGGCCAATTCAACACAACACATCACTGAGTACCACTCTTCATATTTCCAAGCATGGTGGTGGCTGCATCATGTTATGGGTGTGCTTGTCATCAGCAAGGACCAGGGAGTTATTTAGGATAAAAAGAAAAGGAATAGAGCTAAGCACAGGAAAAATCCTAGACACTGTGAGACAAATTCACCTTTCAGCAGGACAATAACTTTTAAACACAAGGCCAAATATATACTGCAGTTGCTTACCAAGATGACATTGAATGTTCCTGAAGGGCCTAGTTACAGTTTTGACTGAAATCTATGGCAAGACTTAAAATGGCTGTGATTCTAACATGCATTGACTCAGAGGGTTGAACACTTATCTAATCAAAGAATGAGTTTTATTTTTACAACATTATTGTAAAAAGTAAAGGGGTGCGAACACTTTCTTTGTAAAAGTAAGTTGTAATATATCAGAAATTGTGTACTATAATAATTATGCTGTTTTAGGTTTGTGTACATTTATCTATAGTAGAAGTGAAGGTGGTAGAAGGTTAGTGTGCGTTTTTATTTATTGTAGTCTTGTTCTGTCTTTCCAAACTTGGTATTTTAAGTGGATTTCTGTACCTGGGATGATTTTTGTCGTCTTTATTGGGCTTGAGTTGTAGTAAGGCGAGTTAAAGGGATTGAAGGAAGTACTTTCTGACTCCCACTCTGTTTCTCTCGTACCGTGAGCCGGTCAGGCTGACTAACGTTTGGAGTGCTAGGCAGCTTAATGTGCAGAGCTGCCACCAAGGGGAGCTTAGTGGTTATAAATACTGTGTGTGTGTGTGGCCATTTATTACCATAGAGACTGAGATGCTTGGCTTCCCCATTAGTGCACAACTAGCTGATGTGCTGTCACACATACTGTAGGGTTGCAAAATTCCAGGAACTTACAATAATTCCCTGGTTTTCCTGAAATCCTGGTTGGATGATTCCCGGAGTCAGGAGGGAAGGAGCAGGGAATCTGGAATCCTCCAACCAGGATTTCTGGAAAATGTCACATCCTCTCTGTCTCTCAGGCTATTGTCTTCTCGTGCGTGCCTGCTAGAGGTCAGGTAGAGAACTAGCCTCGCTCACACACCTGCATTCATTCCTCAACACAGACAGGACATGCCTCCCCCTTCCTCTACCGCGTTACCCTCCTCTACAATCACACTCATCTACAGATGTAAGATATTCATTTGACAAGTTTCTCACAACATGAACAATTGAGACATGGATTGTGTATGTGTGCCATTCAGAGGATGAATGGGCAAGACAAAACATTTTATGTGCCTTTGAACGGGGTATGGTAGGAGCCAGGCGTACCAGTTTGTCAAGAACTGCAACGCTGCTGGGTTTTTCACGCTCAACAGTTTCCTGTATCAAGAATGACATACAGCCAACTTGACACAACATTTTATTTTTATTTCACCTTTATTTAACCAGAACAAGTTCTCATTTACAACTGCGAACTGTGGGAAGCATTGGAGTCAACATGGGCCAACATCCCTGTGGAACGCTTTCGACACCATGCCCCAACGAATTGAGGCTGATCTGAGGGCAACGCAACTCCATATTAAGGTGTTCCTAATGTTTGATATAACCGGTGTATCTAGACAGTTTTCTCTTTAATTCTCCAATGAGGAGACTACAGTGGCTTCCAGGAAGTTGTGTTTTATGAATAGGTGTCTCCTGTTAGAGAGAACTTTGGTTTGATCTACAACCATTTACCACAGCAAGGATCTTGTGGATATAGATTTTCCAGATTGGTCTCTAAGAGTGTCATCTCTGGAGATGGTTCTTCCTGTTGGCTCCTCATTGGCTACTCAGAGCTTCCATCAACTCAACCTAATTTTGGAGGGTTCTATTTGTGCACAGTATTGCTTCAAACAAATGCACGTTACTACACATTTACTATTGGGTAAATTGAGCTTAATCATGGCCTCTTTTTTGTGTTTGCTGTTTACAGTAGACTTTGGTGTTACCATTCTTCAGAATAGATCATTGGTTAGGGTTTAGACAACCTTCAGCAATGGCACAACAGGAAGACTAGTGAGCAACATGTGAGAATGAGTCAACCCAAGAAACAGCCTGTTATTTCCAGAACCTGGTCCTTCAGGTCTGGCACTCGGTCGTTGTTCGGAAAAAGAATGTGTTCTTAGCAAACCTGGTTGAATAAAGGCAATGCTTCATGTCGGGACTCTGATGCCAAAACCTTTGGGAAAGTTGTGGGGACTCTAGTTGGCAGCCACTGCTATATTCCTGGATATCATTAGCCAAGTACAACTTCTCTGGTTGGATGGACTGGGATTGTGTGTCTGCCTGTGTGCACCATTGAGAGCATCTTGACTGGCTACTTCACCACTTGGTATGGCAACTGCATGACATTTGACCGCAAGGTGTTACAAAGGGTAGTGCGTACGACCCAGTACATCACTGGGGCCGAGCTCCCTGCCATCCAGGACTTCTATACCAGGTCGGTGTCAGAGGAAGACCCCAAAGAAATTCAAAGACTCCAGTCATAGTCTGTTCTCTCTGCTGCCGTACGGCAAGCGGTACCGATGCATCAAGTCTGGAACCAACAGGACCCTGAACAGCTTCTAACCATAAGACTGCTAAATAGTTTGTCCGGGTAGCTATTGGTTAACTATTTAACTGTATGCATTGACCCTTTTTGCCCTAACTCTTTTGACTCATCACGTACGCTGCTGCTACTGTTTATTATCTATCCTGTTGCCTAGTCACTTTATCCCTACCTATACTGTGCATTTGGGAAGTATTCAGACCCCTTGGACTTTTCCACATTTTTGTTATGTTTTTCCCCTCATTAAACTACACACAATACCCCATAATGACAAAGCAAAAAAAGGTTTTTATTTTTTACTCAGTACTTTGTTTAAGCAACTTTGGCAGCGATTATAGCCTCGAGTCTTCTTGGGTATGATGCTACAAGCTTGGCACAGCTGTATTTGGGTAGTTTCTCCCGTTCTTCTCTGCAGATCCTCTCAAGCTCTGTCAGGTGGGATGGGGAGTGTCGCTGCAAAGCTATTTTCAGGTCTCTCCAGATGTTCGATCAAGTTCAAGTCCGGGCTCTGGCTGGGCCACTCAAAGACATTCAGAGACTTGTTCCAAAGCCACTCCTGCGTTGTTTTGTCTGTGTGCTTAAGGTCGTTGTCCTGTTGGAACATGAACCTTCACCCCAGTTTGAGGTCCTGAGCGCTCTGGACCAGGTTTTCATCAAGGATCTCTCTATATTTTGCTCCGTTCATCTTTCCCTCGATCCTGACTAGTCTCCTAGTCCCTGCCTCTGAAAAGCATCCCCACAGCGTGATGCTGCCACCACCATGCTTCACCATAGGGATGGTGCCAGGTTTCCTCCAGACGTGACGGTTGGCATTCAGGCCAAAGATTTCAATCTCGGTTTCATCAGACCAGAGAATCTTGTTTCTCATGGTCTTAAAGTCCTTTAGGTGCCTTTTGGCAAACTCCAAGCGGGCTGTCATGTGCTTTTTACTGAGGAGTGGCTTCCGTCTGGCCACTCTACCATACAGGCCTGATTTGGTGGCGTGCTGCAGAGATGGTTGTCCTCCTGGAAGGTTCTCCCATCTGCACAGAGGAACTCTGGAGCTCTGTCAGAGTGACCATCGGGTTCTTGGTCACCTCCCTAGCAAAGGATCAGAATAATTATGTAAATCAGGGATTTCTGTTTTTTATTTTGAATACATTTTTTTTTTATTCTAAAAACCTGTTTTCGACTTTGTCATTATGGGGATTTGTGTGTAGATTGATGACGAAAACATTTTGTTTAACTCATTTTAGTATAAGGCTGTAACGTTTTCTGAATGCACTGTATGTACAGTACTAGTCAAAAGTTTGGACACCTACTCATTGCAGGGTTTTTCTTTATTTTACTATTTTCTACATAGTCTTTTCATAGTCTTCACTTTTATAATACAATCAAAACTATGAAATAACACATATGGAATTTTGTAGTAACAAAGAAAATATTATATTTGAGTTTCTTCAATGTAGCCACGCTTTGCCTTGATGACAGCTTTGCACACTCTTGGCATTCTCACCACCGGCTTTGTGAGGTAGTCACCTGGAATGCATTTCAAATAACAGGTGTGCCTTGTTAATTTGTGGATTTTATTTTCTTCTTAATGTGTTAGAGCCAATCAGTTGTGTTGTGACACAGTAGGGGCGGTATACGATAGTCCATTATTACTTTAAGACATGAAGGTCAGTTTTGAACTTTGAAAGTTTCTTCAAGTGCAGTAGCAAAAACCATCAAGCGCTATGTTGAAACTGGCTCTCATGAGGACCGCCATAGGAATGGAAGACCCAGAGTTACCTCTGCTGCAGAGGAAAATTTAATTAGTTATCAGCCTCAGAAATTGCAGCCCAAATAAATGCTTCAGAGTTCAAGTAACAGACACATCTCAACATCAACTGTTAGGTGAACGGATGATCTCCCCATGTGTGGTTCTCACTGTGAAGCATGGAGGAAGAGGTATGATGGTGTGGGGTGCTTTGCTGGTGAAACTGTGATTTATTTAGAATTCAAGGCACACTTAACCAGCATGGCTACCACATCATTCTGCAGCGATACGCCATCCCCTCTGGTTTGTGCTTAGTGGGACTATCATTTGTTTTTCAACAGGACAATGACCCAACACACCTCCAGGCTGTGTAAGAGCTATTGGATGAAAAAAGAGGGTGATGGAGTGCTGCATCAGATGACCTGGACTCCACAATCATCCGACCTCACCTCAACTCATTTGAGATGGTTTTGGATGAGTTGGACCGCAGAGTGAAGGAAAAGCAGCCAACAAGTGGTCAGCATATGTGGGAACTCCTTCAAGACTGTTGGAAAAGCATTCCAGGTGAAGCTGGTTGAGAGAATGCCAAGAGTGTGTTCATAGTTTAGATGTCTTCACTATTATTCTACAAAAATAAACACCCTTGAATGAGTAGGTGTGGCCAAACTTATGACTGGTAGTTACCTCGTAGCCCTGCACATCGACTTGGCACCCGTACCCTGTGTATGTATCCAAGTTAGCGTTACTCATTGTGTATTTATTCCATGTGTTATTTGTCATTTTTATATTATTTCTCATTATTTTTCTCTCTGCATTGTTGGGAAGGACCCCCGTAAGTTAGCATTCCACTGTTTACATATGTTGTTTACAAAGCGTGTGACAAATAACATTGAATTATTTTGAACCTTATCAATTCACCTTTGACTTTAAAGCACCGTTGCCTTGCTGGGGAATACATTCCATTGTTGCTGCCTAATGATTTGGGTGAACCTGGGTCAGGGTATGGCGTGTGAACGTTTGTTGCGCACAGATTTAGGGAAGAATGAAAATGTTCTTGTTGAGCAGCCGGCCGAGGCAAAACAAGATAGGTTTAGCGACACGCAACGTCGCTGCGGAGCATATCAACTGTCAGCCCAATCAGCGGCAGACTCTTTCCCGACTCGCACCCCTTCAGAACAGTGTGTGTTTTTTGTCTCTCTCGTGTTCTTTCTGGCCTTCTCACCCACTCTGATGCTTACTCACCCTCACCCTCTCACTCTCCAGCTAGTTATCTAATTTGAAGAGGTCCATTGTCTGGCCTGGAGTAGCTGCCTACCTTGAAAAGGCACGTATGACGGCAGCAATGACGCGCCCACATGTCTGTAAACTAGGCAGCAGTGGTAGGCTAGCCAATATGAAACTGGACCGTGTCTCCAGGGACTTTTCTCGTACTGCTCCCTCGACGTCCCTCCCCTCCTCCTTCACACATGTACGCACACACACTCAGGCATGCTGCAATGCACACTCACATTCGTTCACTCACAAATACACGCGCATACACACCCACACACTTTTCATTTATTGTCAAGGCTAGACACACTAACCTTCCTCCTCAACCCTTTCACTCCCTCCAACATTGACCCCGTCCCTCCTATACTTCTGATGAGACGCCCCAGACAGTCAGCTAGAACCTATCAGACGCATAGAGAGTACCATGCTAACGTTCAATCTCATTGTCATCTGAGTGATGCTCCTGTGGTCTTTTCAGCTCCCTGCACAACAACATGTCTCTGGTTGGCACATGGATCCACCCTGTGAGTGACAGAGATCAGTGTGAATTTCTTTGGCAAGGTGAGGAGGTGTTGATGCTCAGTTGGTGGACTTTGGATCTCTTCACCTGCTGTGTTGTCGGCTGTATTGTCGGATGATCGGGCATGATCCAGGGATTCTGCAGCTTCATTTGCATAGATCGCAGCTACAGTACACTTATGGCTCTGGGAAACTGAGAATTGGATTGTTGACCTGAAACGTTGAAGGTGTTCTTTAATATGGATTGACTTGAATAATAAATATGTAATTGTCTCTCAGCAATAGGTCAGTGCTATTTTGTACTTTTGTCGTAGGATTACCTGCTATTGGTGCCATAAATAGTTGCTATTAATCTCCAGTTGAAAAGGAATCCAGACCAATGCATTTTGATGGATCATCTTTACACTGTGTTCCATTTACACACATGGTATTCTGCAATTACTTAAGCACCACACTAAGACTAGACCTAGCACACAGGAATTAAACCTTGGTTGAAAGGGGATTTGATGACGTTGGGATTTAGCGTCATTAAAGCCAACGATTACCTGTAGCGTGTACTGTGTGTCAGACCGAGAGTGCGACGTGGAGTTGCTGCCCCTTGCCTCGCCACATATTTACTCACATTCCCTACATTTATGTTATCCCTTCCCCACACACATTATCAATTTATTCACCAAAATCTCTCTTCTATTTGCTCTGCGTATAACACAATGACGTTCTGACTCTACGATTACCACAGGGCTTAGGCTGCAAGCCTTTTATTCCCAGCAGCTGGATCAAGCAGCAAAAGTTGCACCGATGAAAGTACACAGCAGTCAAAGGTCACACTACACCAGGTCCATATGAATGAATGAATGAATTTGGCTGACTCATATGATCACTTCAATGGGTGTGGAAAGGAGACACTCTGGCCACCGGGTGTGTTGAAACAGGAGAAGCTCTGGCCACCGGGTGTGTTGAAACAGGAGATTCTCTGGCCACCGGGTGTGTTGAAACAGGAGATGCTCTGGCCACCGGGTGTGTTGAAACAGGAGATGCTCTGGCCACCGGGTGTGTTGAAACAGGAGACGCTCTGGCCACCGGGTGTGTTGAAACAGGAGACGCTCTGGCCACCGGGTGTGTTGAAACGGAGACGCTCTGGCCACCGGGTGTGTTGAAACGGAGACGCTCTGGCCACCGGTGTGTTGAAACAGGAGACGCTCTGGCCACCGGGTGTGTTGAAACAGGAGACGCTCTGGCCACCGGGTGTGTTGAAACAGGAGACGCTCTGGCCACCGGGTGTGTTGAAACAGGAGACGCTCTGGCCACCGGGTGTGTTGAAACAGGAGACGCTCTGGCCACCGGGTGTGTTGAAACAGGAGACGCTCTGGCCACCGGGTGTGTTGAAACAGGAGACGCTCTGGCCACCGGGTGTGTTGAAACAGGAGACGCTCTGGCCACCGGGTGTGTTGAAACGGGAGACGCTCTGGCCACCGGGTGTGTTGAAACGGGAGACGCTCTGGCCACCGGGTGTGTTGAAACGGAGACGCTCTGGCCACCGGGTGTGTTGAAACGGGAGACGCTCTGGCCACCGGGTGTGTTGAAACGGGAGACGCTCTGGCCACCGGGTGTGTTGAAACGGGAGACGCTCTGGCCACCGGGTGTGTTGAAACGGGAGACGCTCTGGCCACCGGGTGTGTTGAAACAGGAGACGCTCTGGCCACCGGGTGTGTTGAAACAGGAGACGCTCTGGCCACTGGGTGTGTTGAAACAGGAGACGCTCTGGCCACCGGGTGTGTTGAAACAGGAGACGCTCGCACATTGTTTCTCGGTAGCGCTATACGTAGGCCTATGGTATCTTAACCCCATATGTTAGAGGCTGTCCGCTACTCCGCTTACTCAAAACATTTGTTTTGCATAATGCCAATGAAGTGCCGGCTCGGCTCACAGTTTGGTGTTAGAATGTTGTGGCCAGACACATGAATCCGCCACCTTCCAGTCTGCTGTGTGCTGATATATGAGCCCTCACAAGAGGAAAGGTTACACTATTAGCCTCTGAAAACTGCATTATCATTAGCCAAGGTAGCATTTTCAGGACTTCCTCCTTTTTAGATTCAAGATATGGGATGAATTATGCCTGCATATTTAAGATATTACATTTTTGCAAGGCAAACAATGTAGAGCATTGTATTGCAAAATATTAAGTGATCGTTTAATGTAATTGAGTAGTCCTAAAGCATCTTATTAACCGTTTCTGAGGAAACGTTAGTTAGCATTAATCAATCAAATGTACAGTGGCAAGAAAAAGTATGTGAACCCTTTTGAATTACCTGGACTTCTACATAAATTGGTCATAACATTTGATCTTCATCAAGTCACAACAATAGACACACACAGTCTGCTTAAACTGATAACACACAAACAATGAAGTTTTCATGTCTCTATTGAACACACCGTGTAAATATTCACAGTGCTGGGTGGGAAAAGTATGTGAACCCTTGGATTTAATACTCAACCAAACATTTTCTGTAGTTGCCAATCAGACCTGCACAATAGTCAGGAAGAATTTTGGACCATTCCTCTTTTCAAAACTGTTTCAGTTCAGCAATATTCTTGGGATGTCTGGTGTTAACCACTCTCTTGAGGTCATGCCACAGCATCTCGATCGGGTTGAGGTCAGGACTGGGCCACTCCAGAATACTTAATTTTCTTCTGTTGAAGCCATTTTGTTGTTGATTTTACTTCTGTGTTTTGGGTCGTTGTCCTGTTGCATCATCCAACTTCTGTTGCGCTTCATTTGGAGGACATATAGCCTTAAATTCTTTTTGCAAAATGTCTTGATAAACTTGAATTCATTTTTCTGTCGATGATCGCAAGCTGTCCAGGCCCTGTGGAAGCAAAGCAGACCCAAACCATGATGCTCCCTCCACCATACTTTACAGTTGGGATGAGGTTTTGATGTTGGTGTGCTGTGCCTTTTTTTCACCACTCATAGTGTTGTGTGTTCCTTCCAAACAACTCAACTTTTGTTTAATCTGTCCACAGAATATTTTTCCAGTAGTGAGTCATCAGGCCAGGTAGTCCTGAGGCATGGTCCCAGGGCTCAGGTCCTCCAGGAGGGAGAGGGAGGGAGAATTAGAGGGACCATACTTAAATTCACACAGGACACCGGATAAGAAAAGAGAAATGCTCCAGATATAACAGACTGACTCTAGCCCCCTGACACAAACTATTGCAGCATAAATACTGGAGTCTTTATAGAATCATAAGCTTGAGTCATTTGCTACAGTTCCTCTCGTTTTCTTTGATTGTTATAAAAAGTTGGCTTTAAGGCCGGGTTGGCGTTTAACACAGACCAAACCAACTAAATTCCCCTTGTTTTGTTTAGTCTTCATTCTCTGTCTGGGTCTGTAGGTCTCTCTCTGTTGATACAATCGGCTAGCCAGACTGACGCTAACACTAAAACACAACAGGTTTGAAATGAGAGACTGCAGTAGCTCAATAGGAAAAATCTCAACTTGGCAGCATCACTGCCCTCTGTAGTTGTGGCAGTTTTAGTATTTGATTGACATTCTCTGTTTCTTCTGGGTTTTAAGCATTAGTCAAGGCTAGTCTATTTATAGCCTGCGACCCAATGTAATCAATGGAAATGTGTTGCTTCTAACGAGCTATAATGACATACTCGTACTAGATGTTTTTGAACCATGTCAAACCGTGAGGAGGATGTGTGTTTGACTCCAGTGAAAGCTGTAATAGCTGAATCAATGAACTATTACCACCAGAGTATAGACATCCCATCACCGTGATGGCCCTTCATATCCCACTATAGAACAACTCTGGGGATGACCTGAAACTCACTGAAGGGATAGTCGTTGTGTTGTCTTCCAAACAAACTGGTTGGTGTTAGCTTTTGCCATATTTTCTTCTGATTTAAGGTTCACCTCTGGTTAACGACCAGGTCATCTACTCTGTCACCCATTTACTTCCATCAGCCGGACAGTCACTTCAATGACTTGTTTTCTCAAAAACTCTCTCTTCTGCTTCCACAGGCGATGGCATGCCAAAGGAAAGCAGTCCGTTCATTAACAACACAGACCATGACAAAGGGAATGTATACGATGGGAAGAACATGGCCCTCTTCGAGGTAACTGTCAACATCCAATAACGTTATCTGTGGTGTATTTAATGACATTTGACATAGGTGTTTAACTATAAGGCTGTTGATTAGGGATTCAATGTTAAATGTGAAGAAAGGGACTTTCTCTCTCTTATACTCATCCAGTTTTCAAAGGCACGGTCTAATGCCATTTGGCTTCCCTATCCTCTCTGTGCTAGCGATCCCTTATACTGAATCCTATGAATAATGGGAATTATGGACTGTGAAATCTATTTATACTTCTACTATAATTCACTTCAGCAAAACTATTCCAATCTACTTTGATTTGTGTACAATTTCTAAATTCCTCTTGATTGTTTCACCCAAATAACCTGGTTATCAGGTTATTTCACTGACCGTTATGTAGAGAGTATGCATGCCAAGATGTGTTATAATACTTTTTGTGTTATGTTTTTTTTATTACATTTTTTTCACAGGAAGAGATGGACAGCAACCCCATGGTGTCCTCGCTGCTCAACAAGTTGGCCAACTACACCAACCTCACCCAGGGGGTCAAAGAGCACGAGGAGGCAGACGATGACGAGGGGCCAGCCAGGAGTAAGAAACCAGTCAAGGTGAGCCTGTTGTCTTCACAGTGTGTGGACAGTAAAGTTTTTCAATTCCAGATACACTTTTAGTGACACAAGCCACTTCTAAGCACAACAGACTCCTACTGTCTGATATTGGTGATAATGACAAGGCAAATGTAATCCTCTCAACGTGTGGGTGTTCTCAAGAATGGAGGAAACTGTTTTGCTTAGACTGTCGGGATATATAACATCCCATTGTTTCCAGGTTATAAAATGTCTTCACTTGGTTAGTGTATCCCATCATACATATTTACTGTTGATTAATGGTGCCTTTTTTTTTTAAGTTCTGGATAAATTATTCCAGAACAGGGTCTTTGACCAGAGAAAACATTCAGTGTGTCGCACGAAGGACATGTAAACATGCTCACTTTGTTTGTCTGCGTGAGCTACAGTGTGATTGATCATTGTTGGCTTTATATTTTTTATGCTTCAAACAAGCCACCACACCCTCCCCTAAAGCCACCACCACGCCCTCCCCTAAAGCCACCACCACGCCCTCCCCTAAAGCCACCACCACGCCTTCCCCTAAAGCCACCACCACGCCCTCCCCTAAAGCCACCACCACGCCCTCCCCTAAAGCCACCACCACGCCCTCCCCTAAAGCCACCACCACACCCTCCCATAAAGCCACCAAAATAGCAAGAAGTGAATGCAGGTCTGTGTCTGAAATGTATCTGTATTGGTACCCCACCAGAGTTCTACATGGGAGAGGGTGCCAGGTGTGGGTGTTGCACAATAGGCCAAGCAGAGTACCTCCTCTTGAGACAGTGTGATAGTTGAAGGGGCCTGTGGGTCCTTGGGGTGAAAGCATGATTGATAATCATTCAAGCAATACATTTTTCTACTGGGCTGAATTTATTTGGTGTTCAGTTGCTTTATCTGATGCTGTTTATCTGGCGCTGTCCTTTTTAAGAAAAGAAGGCCTCATTCTCTTACATATGTCTGACAACCCAGCCCTTTATACCTCGTTTCCCACAGTTCCAGCCTGGAGAAACCTTTTATTAAGTTGTTGTTTGCCAGTTTTTTTCTTAAAATCCAAAGGAAATACCCACAGTCCAACATTGTTTTCCAAGTGGTGCGGCAATTCCACTGTAACCACAAACCCTTTCCCATGCCAATTGCCCCATCACATTTTCTGCACGGAGACCAGATGGGCAACTCCAATTTGTCTCAGAGTGCCAAGGATGGAGCAAAAGGGGGGAAAGTTGACACTTCTTTCCTGTCCTCCCCTCTCAGACCACGATCAGTGGGACTTTCCTTTGGGTTTAGATTGAGAGATGGTCAAAAAGGTAGCTACCACTTTGGACAAATAGGGGATGATACTCTATTGGGCCAATTTGAACAATTGTGGTGCCCCCTTTTTGAGCTGTTGTGAAACTTCCCTTTTGATGGAATGTACCTGTGAGGGTGATGCCTGTGATCAAATGTCTTGAGAGTTCCATCACGGTACAGGGTGGGCCTGTTTGTTTCACTGTTGGAGTATCTGGTGGATTTGAGATGCATTGTCCTTCAGATTTAATTCTAAAGGTCCATTTTTAAAGTAGTAAAACGTTAAGTATTTGGTCCCATATCCATATGACGCAATGACTACATCAAGTTTGTGGGATGCATTTGCTATTTGTTTTGGTTATGTTGCCGATTTTATTTTGTGCCCAGTAGAAATGAATTGTACATAATGTATTGAGTCACTATTATTGTAAATAAGAATAGAATGTGAGAAAGTTAAAGACACACAAATATCATACCCCCAAGACATGCTAACCTCTCACCATTACAATAACAGGGGAGGTTAGCATTTTATATCATACCCCCAAGACATGCTAACCTCTCACCATTACAATAACTGGGGAGGTTAGCATTTTATATCATACCCCCAAGACATGCTAACCTCTCACCATTACAATAACAGGGGAGGTTAGCATTTTTGGGGGGATATGATATTTGTACATCTATAACTTTCTCACATTATATTCTTACACGTTCTATTCTTATTTACAATAAAAGTAACTCGATACATTATGTACAATTCATTTCTATTGAGCACAAAACACAACCACTTTGTTTTACATTAAAGAAGCTTGCGTTAAAGATATCTGTTTGTCTGTTTTCTATTAGACAGATAGTTCTGAATTCACAATATGGCAGAGGTTAAAAAAACACAACACATACGTTTTGCCAAACACACATTATGTCCAATAATATCAAAGGTTGCACTGAAATCTAACAGTACAGCTCCCACTATCTTGTTATTGTCTTTCAGCCAATCATCAGTCAGTTGTGTCGTGGCCTTCTCTAAAAGCATGCTGAAAGCCTGTTGTTAATGGTTCATGAAAAGAAACAGCCCTTTTTTGTAAAAGCGTTTGCTGATACTTTTATCTCCTTGTGTATTTTGTTCTAATAGGCAGTGGGTGGGATGTTGACTAGCGGGTGGGATGTTGACTAGCGGGTGGGATGTTGACTAGCGGGTGGGATGTTGACTAGCGGGTGGGATGTTGACTAGCGGGTGGGATGTTGACTAACAGGTCGGATGTTGACTAGCATTCTGAGCAATGTGATAGTTAGGTGGTACACCATGGTGGTGGATGGGATTACCAACATACAGTGCATTCGGAAATTATTCAGACCCCTTCACTTTTTCCACATTTTGTTTGTTATTTTATTCTAAAATGGATTAGGTAAAAAAAAAAATCCTCATCAATCTTCACATAATAACAAAGCGCAAACAGGTTTTTTGAAATGTTAGCAAATTTATTACAAATAAAAGTATTTACTCAGCGACTCGAAATAGAGCTCAGGTTCATCCTGTTTCCATTGATCATCCTTAAAATGTTTCTACAACTTGATTGGAGTCCACCTGGTGGTAAATTCAATTGATTGGACATGATTTGGAAAGGCACACACCTGTCTATATAAGGTCCCACAGTTGACAGTGCATGTCAGAGCAAAAACCAAGCAATGAGGTCAAAGGAATTGTCCGTAGAGACCCAAGACAGGATTGTGTCGCGGCACAGATCTGGGGAAGGGAACTAAAACATTTCTGCAGCGTTGAAGGTCCCCAAGAACCCAGTGGCCTCCATTCTTAAATGGGAGAAGTTTAGAACCACCAAGACTCTTCCTAGAGCTGGCGGCCCAGCCAAACTGTGCAATCGGGGGAGAAGGGCTTTGGTCAGAGAACCCATGGTCACTCTGACAGAGTTCCTCTGTGGAAATGGTAGAACCTTCTAGAAGGACAACCATCGCAGCACTCCACCAATCAGGCCTTTATGGTAGAGTGGCCAGACGGAAGCCAAATGTCACTTAAAGGACTCTCAGACCATAAGAAACAAGATTCTTTTCTCTGATGAAACCAAGATTGAACTCTTTGGCCTGAATGCCAAGCATCACGTCTGGAGGAGACCTGGCACCATCCCTACGGTGAAGCATGGTGGTGGCAGCATCATGCTGTGGAGATGTTTTTGAGCGGCATGGACTGGGAGACTAGTCAGGATCGAGGGAAAGATGAACGCATCAAAGTACAGAGTGGTTGTTGATGAAAACCTTCCAACAGGACAACGACCCTAAGCACACAGCCAAGACAACGCAGGAGTGGCTTCGGAAACAAGTCTCTGAATGTCCTTGAGTGGATCAGCCAGAGCCTGGACTTGAACCCAATCAAACATCTCTGGAGAGACCTGAAAATAGCTGTGCTGCACACTCCTCTAACAACCTGACAGAGTTTGAGGATCTTCAGAGATCTCGCCAAATACAGGTATGCCAAGCTTGTAGCGTCATACCCAAGAAGACCTGAGGCTGTAACTGCTGCCAGAGTTTCTTCAACAAAGTACTGAGTAAAGGGTCTGAATACTTATGTAAATGTCGTATTTCCCCCCAAAAAATCAGTTTATGCTTTGTCATTATGGGGTATTGTGTGTAGATTGATGAGGGATGGGGGGGACATTTGAATACATTTTATAATAAGGCTGTAACGTATGGAAAAAGTCAAGGGGTCTGAATACTTTCCGAATGCACTGTATAATGTGTCATGACGCCTAATGAAAAGCAATATCTTAAATGTAATCTCTTATAATTTACAAATAAGAATTTGTTCCTAACTGACTTGCCTAGTTAAATAAAGGTAAAATAAATAAATAATTACTGGTTGGCCCTTGAAACACAATCACGTCCTCTGTTGGTTGAATGATTTGATATGGTGGAACTACCTAATGTCCCCCTGCCCTCTATCCCTCTCATCGTTCGCTCCTCTCACTCTCCTCTCTCACTCTCCTCTTTCCCTCCACAGAGTCCCGCATTGGGCACATTAATTGGGGTGTACCTGCCCTGCCTGCAAAACATCCTGGGGGTCATCCTGTTCCTGCGTCTCACCTGGATCGTGGGAACCGCCGGCATCATGGAATCCCTTGCCATTGTGGTCATGACCTGCTCCTGTGTAAGGAATGTCATATAATAGGATTATTGCTATTTGTGTCCCACCACCTTGATTGGGTCCTGTGTAGCGTAATATGAAATTGTGTTTTTAACATTGGATAAAAGTAGAGACTCCGAGCTAGAAAATGGTATATCATACACTTCAGTTGAGGAACAATGGGAAATTAATTCTGCTTTGAAAGTTGATAAACTTGTAACCCCACTTTTGAGAAAATGACCCGTGAATGTTTTGGTACACCCTCTGGAGCGCTCGTTTGTCTACACTCATTCAGCATTGTTCACACCCTCTTAAGCCTTAGCCCCATCCATCTCTTTAAGGATTCACAGTGTAGACTAAACGTGGTGAAGGTAGTAGAAAAAAGTTGTAGTAAAAATGCACTTGATCTATTCCTTAGCCTATATCCTGGGTGGCAGGTAGCCTAGTGGTTAGAGCGTTGGGCCAGTAGCCGAAAGGTTGCTAGATCGAATCCCCGAGCTGACAAGGTAAAAATTTGTTGTTCTGCCCCTGAACAAGGCAGTTAACCCACTGTTCCTAGGCCGTCATTGTAAATAAGAATTTGTTCTTAACTGACTTGCCTAGTTAAGTAAAAAAAAAAAATATTAATAATAATATCCTAATGTGACTTTGGTGCAGGTAATGTTGTTCTTTACATTACCGTCTCTGGTAAACACACACTATAACAAATAAAATCAAAGTTTATTTGTCACAGGATACAGAAGGTGTAATCGGTACAGTGAAATGGTTACTTGCATAGTGGAGTCTTTTGTTTAGACATATAGCTAGCTAGCTAAACAATGAACCGTAATCCCAACTCTAATGCCACGTTCAAAACAACTGGGATCTTGGAAATCTCTGACTTCCGAGCGTTCAAATCTGGGGAAAAAAACGAGCCTGTCGACGTGGATGAGGGCGTGCTCCCTCTGCTGTTTCCTGAAGTCCACGATCAGCTCCTTCATTTTGTTGATGCTTAGGGTGAGGTTATTATCCTGGCACCACTCCACGAGGGCCCCTCACCTCCTCCCTGTAGGCTGTCTCATCATTGTT
This sequence comes from Brachymystax lenok tsinlingensis, assembly GCA_030435695.1. Lineage (NCBI taxonomy): Eukaryota > Metazoa > Chordata > Actinopteri > Salmoniformes > Salmonidae > Brachymystax > Brachymystax lenok. The sequence goes on along the minus strand of CM059782.1, from coordinate 7,551,904 downwards.
TCTAATCATGCCTACTATTGTTGTCTTCAAACTTGATGATTGAGTTGGAGGCGTGCGTGGCCACGCAGTCAGGAGTGAACAGGGAGTACAGGAGGGGGCTGAGCACGCACCCTTGTGGGGCCCCTGTGTTGAGGATCAGCGCAGTGGAGGTGTTGTTTCCTGCCTTCACCACCTGGGTGCGGCCTATCAGGAATTCCAGGACCCAGTTGCACAGCGCGGGGTTTAGACCCAGGGCCGCAAGCTTAATGATGAGCTTAGAGGGTACTATGGTGTTTAAGGCTGAGCTGTAGTCAATGAACAGATTTCTTACATAGGTATTCCTCTTGTCCAGATGGGATAGGGCAGTGTGCAGTGCGATGGCGATTGCATCATCTGTGGACTTATTGGGGCGGTATGCAAATTGAAGTGGGTCTAGGTGTCAGGTAAGGTGGAGGGGAAATTATACTTAATTAGTCTCTCAAAGCGCTTCATGATGACAGAAGTGAGTGCTATGAGGCGATAGTTATTTAGCTCAGTTGCCTTTGCTTTCTTGGTTACAGGAACAAGTGGGGACAGCAGACTGAGATAGGGAAAGATTAAATATGTCCGTAAACACTCCAGCCAGCTGGTCTGCGCATGCTCTGAGGATGCGCCTGGGGATGGCATCTGGGCTGGGAGCCTTGCGAGGGTTAACCCATCTTAAATGTTAGCCACAGAGAACGAGAGGCCACAGTCCTTGGGAGAGAGACACGTCGGTGGCACTGTGTTATCCTCAAAGCAGGCAAGAAGGTGTTTAGCTTGTCCGGGAGCAAGATGTCGGTGTCGGCTGGTTTTCCTTTTGAAATCCTTGATTGTCTGGAGTCCCTGCAACATACGTCTCGTTTCTGAGCCGTTGAATTGCAACTCCACTTTGTCTCTGTACTGACGTTTTGCCTGTTTCATTGCCTTACGGAGGGCATAACTGCACTGTTTGTATTCAGCCATATTCCCAGTCACCTTGCTGTGGTTAAATGCGGTGGTTTGCGCTTTCAGTTTTGCACATATGCTGCCATCTATCCACTATTTTTTGGTTTGGATAGGTTTTAATAGTCACAGTGGGAACAACATCCCCTATACACTTCCTGATGAACTCAGTCACCGTGTCCGTGTATATGTCAATGTTATTCTCAGAGGCAATCAGGAATATATCCCAGTCCGTGTGATCAAACAATCTTGAAGCATGGATTCCGATTGGTCAGACCAGTGTTGAATAGACCTTAGCATGGGCACTTCTTGTTTGAGTTTCTGCCTATAGGAAGGGAGGAGCAGAATGGAGTCATGATCTGAGTGTAGTGTAGTTCCTTGAGGGTCGTCGTCGTATCGGCTTGAGGGGAATATACACAGCTGTGACTATAACCTAAAATAATTATCTTGGGAGGTAATACGGTCGGCATTTGATTGTGAGTTATTCTAGGTTGGGTGAAGAAAAGGACTTGAATTCCAGTACATTAATCATGAAACATACACCTTTCTTCTTCCCGGAGAGTTCTTTATTCCTCTCTGCTGTACTGAGAACCCAGCTGGCTGTATGGACGGGGGCAGTATGTTGAGAGCAGTAGCAAAACCTTTTCAGTTCCTCATGATATCTTTAAAAAAAGCCATGGTAGGAAGGATTATCCACACATTATAGACAGAAGCATGCTACATGGCAGACCAATCTGAACTCTCATCTCTCAGCCATGCATGCCCAGCCAATCCATTATCTCAGCCAATCATGGCTAGCGGGAGGGTTCCAACTAGGCTCATAATTGAACAATTGTATTCGTATTTACAGATGGCATACAAGTTTGTTATTAAGGCACATGAAAGGTCACATATTCCAGAAGGCATTTCTGAAAAAAAGAAAACTCATTTTGATAAATAAATAAAAAATGCCTCTCCTGTGAAGTAGTGCCGTATGCCTAGTTTCTTAAAACGGGTCATATTTATCCAGAGCGACTTGCAGTCATGCATACATACATTAAATATACGGGTGGTCTCGGGAATCGAACCCACTATCCTGGTGTTGCAGCCGGGACGTCTGTCCTATCCTAGCAAGCTTGGTAGCTTAGTAGCCTTAACTTAGCATCAAGTCTTTATATATATAACTCTATTTAACTTTTTGGCTTAAGACTGAACATTGACCGATTTCAGGGAAAAGGGGCTCATATCAATTACCCAGCTGCCTGCGATTGTGTTCCTAAAGATTTATAAGCCACAGCTGAGTAGTTTAGCCACTAAATATGGGATAAGCTCCCCCCTGATTATTTTTCTTTGGATTCCATGCATTTCAGATTCACAAATATTGCCCCTGCTTAACGTAATCTGAAATGTTGGGATTTTTCTCTCTCTCTCTCTTCTTCGCAGACAATGCTGACAGCCATATCAATGAGTGCCATCGCTACGAATGGTGTAGTTCCAGGTAGGTTCACTGTGGATAATGGTACATTTCTACTAAATAGAATTGGGCTGACATTTCCTTCAAGAATTTTAACTGAGAATTAAGCGATTTGGGTTCCAGCACCAGAGGGAACAATATGTACCACTACACCTCAGTGAGTTTCCTCCACGGCTGTGGTTGTGACTGACTCTGTCCCCTGTTGTTGGTCTGTAGCTGGAGGCTCCTATTACATGATCTCAAGGTCGCTGGGGCCAGAGTTCGGCGGGGCCGTGGGGCTCTGCTTCTACCTGGGGACCACCTTCGCTGGCTCCATGTACATCCTCGGTACTATAGAGATTCTATTAGTGAGTATCCTTTGCAAAGATACTGTCGTTTTTTGGTATTACCTCACTGCCTGATGAGGCTGTTATCTGAACCTTTCAAAATGCTGTACCCTACTGAACTGAACGTCTCTGATGACCCCGTCTCCCTTCTCCTCCCAGACCTACATTGTGCCTAGTGCGGCCATCTTCCAAGCAGAGAAGAAGGAGGATGAGCCGGAGGCACTGCTTAACAACATGCGGGTGTACGGCACCTGCTGCCTCACCCTCATGTCCCTGGTGGTGTTTGTGGGGGTCAAGTACGTCAACAAGCTGGCCCTGGTCTTCCTGGCTTGTGTCATCCTCTCCATTCTGGCTATCTACGCTGGAGTCATCAAGACCGCCTTCGAACCGCCAGACTTCCCGTGAGTCTAGTCTGAACTCACGGCCTTGTTGAAAAATACAACCAGAAACCACTAGAAGCGATCACGCTCACACACACGGGCACACACAAATTACTCTTGGTCTTACCTCTGATCAGGAAGACCAGGGCCAGAACTTCAAAGGATGTTTGTGCGATTTTTTTTCAATGTTTCGTTCTATATCCTCCTCCCAGTATTTGCCTGTTGGGGAACCGCACGTTGCAGAACCACAACTTCGACCAGTGCTTAAAGACGATGGAGGTGGACAACGTGACGGTCACCACCAAACTGTGGTCCCTGTTCTGTGACTCTCCAGACCTCAACGCCACCTGTAACGAATACTTTACTCTCAACAACGTCACTGTGATCCAGGGAATCCCCGGCCTGACCAGCGGGGTCATCAGAGGTGAGAGACCCCCCCCCCCCACACACACAATTTTTGTGATTTAAATTATGTAATTGTGGGGTAAATGTTCCTATGATGTAAAGTCTGCCCTCACTGCTAAAGCAATGCTCTTTACCCCTCAGTCCTGCTGACACCCTATCGTAATGGAAACCAGGATTACAATCATTCGTTTTTTATTTGTAGTAGAGCATAACGCTGTCTCAGTTCCTCTCACACTACTTACTATATTACCCTTGAAGCTCTTATGAGAATTGGATTAGGATGATTCCGTGTGGCTCAGTTGGTAGAGCATGGCACTTACAACGCCAGGGTTGTGGGTTTGATTCCCCCCGGGGCACCAGTACTAACAACTATGAAAATGTATGCAGTCAATACTGGAAGTGGCTCTGGATAAGAGCTAAATTAGTAAAATGTCAAATGAAGATGTACAGATAATGTGATCTTTGACATCCAATAGAGAGTGATGCTTTGGAGTGATGTTTTTCCCTTGCTGGGAAGACTGACACCAATGATGAGCTGTACGCCCCTCTCTGTCTGCGGTTGGTTATCTGCTCTACACTATTGAGATGGACCCCTATAAAGAAGAGTGCATCGGGTCCCGTCTCGATAGTGGAGACCGGGGGAAGTTTTCAGGACCATGCGCCATGTCTAGTTTATTTACTGACAGGATCTGTTTTTATTCAATCCAATGATGAAGGGGACCTGCCTTCAGTTCAATCAGCGTAGTAACATCTACATCCATCCTAGATTCAGGCTGAGATGCGGGGTTACCACGGCCGCCAGAACAATTGACATACTATTGGGTTATCATAACATATTCAAGACATTCCCAAACTCTGACATTGATGTCCACTCCCCCATAATCACTTCCAAAATTGCTCAAATTCCTTAAGTAATGGAATCAGGCGTGTGCAGGCAGGTGATTTGATGAGGTCCCATATGTACTCTGTTCTTCCTTCAGACTCAGAGGATAGTGACTTGTGATTGTCCCCCCCTTCCTTTCTCTCTTTTCTCATCTCCCTCTCTCTTAACCACCCCTCCGCTCCCTCTTCCAATCCCTCCACTTCACCCCCCCCGCCTCCACAGACAACATCTGGGGGGACTACGGTCCTAACGGCATGTTGGTAGAGAATAAGCACCAGGTGTCGGAGCCGGCTGCAGACACCTCCCAGGATATATACATGCCCTACGTGGCCAATGACATCACCACCTTCTTCACCCTGCTGGTGGGCATCTACTTCCCCTCCGTCACAGGTATGTTCACATGGACATCTACTTGTATAAACAGGTCGAAAGGGAAGCACTGCTAAGGTACACAATAACATGTACGTGTTGGTGAGAGTCTCACCTTACAATAATGGATCTTTTGTAGATAAGAAACATTCTACATTTTGACATGGATTTACTTATAGCAATAAACAGTCTCCATATATACGTCCATAAAACATGTTCAGCTGGCACCTGGGGACCTTCAGACGAGTCTTGTGAGACCTGTAGGGGTCCTAGAGCAAAACAACATGTACGTGTTTGTGAGAGTCTCACCTTTCCACAGAGGGGTCATGTTAGTGTTTAGGCCCAAACTGTTGGGATGCTACAGACAGAAGATGATTGGCTGTGCCGACCTTAAGACGAGTCCCAAGACGCTTGTGGGGGGTTGAAGAGCAATGTGGAGAACACCTTCGTGTTTGTGAGAGTCTTCTCTTTCCACAGAGGGTTCATAATAGTTTTCAGGCCAAACCGTTCGGACGCTACAGACGATTGTGTTTTTCGGGATGTGTGACATCGGCGGATGCTATGGATTGAGACGCATCCAATGCAAAAATATCTCTAACTTAAAACGGACAGATTTTTTATGGCGTCATGGACATCGACTCTAGGGGTAAAAACAACAACAAGGAAACGAAGACATTCTCTTGTGTTTGAATTGGTCATTCAGGTACCGTTTTTTGATTTAACATTAATCAGTATTATAAGTAAGCATTAGTAAGCTATTTATTAATGGTGTACATACATACTTTTAATTAATGTGTATTCCAACCAATCAACCCACATTGTGTATTTATCAATCAATCAATCAATCAAATGTATTTATAAAGCCCTTCTTACATCAGCTGATGTCACAAAGTGCTGTACAGAAACCCAGCCTAAAACCACAAACAGCAAGCAATGCAGGAGTAGAAGCACGGTGGCTAGAAAAAACTCCTTAAAAAGGGCCAGAACCCAGGAAGAAACCTAGACAGGAACCAGGCTCTGAGGGGTGGCCAGTCCTTTTCTGGCTGTGCCGGGTGGAGATTATAACAGAACATGGGCAAGATTTAAAAAATGTTCAAATATGACCAGCAGGGTCAAATAATAATAATCACAGTGATTGTTGATGGTGCAACAGGTCAGCACCTCAGGAGTAAATGTCAGTTTGGCTTTTCATAGCCAATCATTCAGAGTATCTCTAGCGCTCCTGCTGTCTCTAGAGAGTTGAAAGCAGCAGGTCTGGGACAGGTAGCACGTCTGGTGAACAGGTCAGGGTTCCATAGCCGCAGAACAGAACATTTATAAAGTCATTTTTCCTTGAACAATTGTTGTGTTGTTGATGTTTCACAGTAACCCAGCCTAGACCCCCAAAGAACCCCCACACACACACACACACCTAAAGAACAAGCAGCAGGACAGTAACCCCTCCAACACCCCCACACCTAAAGAACAAGCAGCAGGACAGTGACCCGGCCTAGGGGTGTCAGCCAAGGTCCTACCTGGACACCCAGAGCGCAGATCTTACTTAATAATGTAACCAACTTCCTATTTCCGCTCCTCACAGGAATCATGGCTGGATCCAACAGGTCTGGTGATCTCAGGGACGCCCAGAAGTCCATCCCCATAGGAACCATCATGGCCATCGCCACCACCACCTTCATCTGTATCTTGAATGACAGCAACAACAGCCCAACCATACAAGTGTCTTAATAGGACAAATACAAGCACCCAGGGGTACAACTTTCACTGGGGACATGCCCCCCCCCACACACACACACACATTCTGAAATACTATTTTTATCCTCCACAGTTTTATCATTGGAATGTGATACAAAACAAGGCATCGGTGTGCTTTAGGACAGCTCTGAGTGGTCGGGTAGGCTGTTTTGGAGTGTTTATCCGACTGAGAAATACAAAACATGCCCCACTTCTAAAACCCAAGTTGTGGCCCTGCAAGCACCTACCGAATTATTATAATAAATGACAATGTCAATGTGTCGTTATATGTAAACTTTAAACTGTAATGGAAGGTCGTCTTCATTTGGGTAGCAAAACGTAGCGATGGTAATGGCAAGTGAGAATTTAGGTAGCCTTACCGCACTTTACTCCGCTTGGTGCTCAAATGAATGTGAACGGAATGGTTTTGTTTTTCACCTCTTTTGCCTTCCTGATGCTAATTTCCTTAATGGCGCCACCCAGACATTAGTTCTGTCATACTGTTTGGCGCCTGCATCGAGGGGGTGGTGCTCAGAGACAAGTATGTGCTGTTTCACTTTTCACATTTGGTATGAAAGCAATACAAATGTCTTGTTTGTCTGTTTAATGAAAGCAATACAAATGTCTTGTTTGTCTGTTTAATGAAAGCAATACAAATGTCTTGTTTGTCTGTTAATGAAAGCATTACAAATGTCTTGTTTATCTGTTAAAGAAAGCATTACAAATGTCTTGTTTATTTGTTAAAGAAAGCAATACAAATGTCTTGTTTATTTGTTTCGCCCCCATATGGGCATTGAGGGAGAAATGTTCATCTGGATTGAAAACATCTGTTTCCCTTCATAAAGCTGTTTGTCTGAGCCACATAGTAGGCCCTTGTAACACACAGCATCTTCAGGGGGAGAGTTCAAGTAAATTATACTGGGTACACAATGGTCAAAGCTGGTGCGTGTCGTGCTGGCTAGGCTTTTCTCTGTTTCAGAAGTGTGGTTATGCATATCCCAGTGTGTGCGTAGTATCTGAGTACTTTTCTAGTGAATACATCTCTCTGTCCTAGGTTTGGGGACTCGGTCAAAGGGAACCTGGTGATTGGCATCCTGGCTTGGCCCTCCCCCTGGGTGATTGTGATTGGCTCGTTCTTCTCATGCTGTGGAGCAGGTCTACAGAGTCTCACTGGAGCCCCCCGGCTGCTGCAGGCCATCGCACGAGATGGCATCGTGCCATTCCTACAGGTCAGACACACAGCGACTTACACACACACACACACACACACACAGCGACTTACACACACACTCTGTCTGTCCCTGTCTCCCAGGTGTTTGGTCATGGCAAGGCTAATGGAGAGCCCACATGGGCCCTGCTGTTGACTGGTGGGATCTGTGAGATCGGTATCCTCATCGCTTCTCTGGATGCTGTCGCCCCCATCCTCTCCATGTTAGTACCCCCCTCTACCATCTTCTCCATGTCATACCCCTCTCTAGCATCCTCTACATGTGAGTATCCCCCTCTACCATCCTCTCCATGTGAGTACCCCCCTCTACCATCTTCTCCATGTCATACCCCTCTCTACCATCCTCTCCATGTGAGTACCCCCTCTACCATCCTCTCCATGTGAGTACCCCCTCTACCATCCTCTCCATGTGAGTACCCCCTCTACCATCCTCTCCATGTGAGTACCCCCCTCTACCATCCTCTCCATGTGAGTACCCCTCTCTACCATCCTCTCCATGTGAGTACCCTCTCTACCATCCTCTCCATGTGAGTACCCTCTCTACCATCCTCTCCATGTGAGTACCCCCTCTACCATCCTCTCCATGTGAGTACCCCCCTCTACATCCTCTCCATGTCAGTACCCCTCTCTACCATCTTCTCCATGTGAGTACCCCCTCTACCATCCTCTCCATGTGAGTACCCCCTCTACCATCCTCTCCATGTCAGAGTACCCCCTCTACCATCCTCTCCATGTCAGAGTACCCCCCTCTACCATCCTCTCCATGTCAGAGTACCCCCTCTACCATCCTCTCCATCTGAGTACCCCCTCTACCATCCTCTCCATCTGAATACCCTCTCTACCATCCTCTCCATCTGAGTACCCCCTCTACCATCCTCTCCATCTGAGTACCCCCTCTACCATCCTCTCCATGTCAGATTACCCCCTCTACCATCCTCTCCATGTGAGTACCCCCTCTACCATCCTCTCCATGTGAGTAACCCCTCTACCATCTTCTCCATGTCATACCCCCTCTACCATCCTCTCCATGTGAGTACCCCCTCTACCATCCTCTCCATGTCAGAGTACCCCCTCTACCATCCTCTCCATGTGAGTACCCCCTCTACCATCCTCTCCATGTGAGTACCCCCTCTACCATCTTCTCCATGTCAGAGTACCCCCTCTACCATCCTCTCCATGTCAGAGTACCCCCTCTACCATCTTCTCCATGTGAGTACCATCCTCTCCATCTGAGTACCCCCTCTACCATCCTCTCCATCTGAGTACCCCCTCTACCATCCTCTCCATCTGAGTACCCCTCTCTACCATCCTCTCCATCTGAGTACCCCCTCTACCATCCTCTCCATCTGAGTACCCCCTCTACCATCCTCTCCATGTCAGATTACCCCCTCTACCATCCTCTCCATGTGAGTACCCCCTCTACCATCCTCTCCATGTGAGTAACCCTCTACCATCTTCTCCATGTCATACCCCCTCTACCATCCTCTCCATGTGAGTACCCCCTCTACCATCCTCTCCATGTCAGAGTACCCCCTCTACCATCCTCTCCATGTGAGTACCCCCTCTACCATCTTCTCCATGTCAGAGTACCCCCTCTACCATCCTCTCCATGTCAGAGTACCCCCTACCATCTTCTCCATGTGAGTACCATCCTCTCCATCTGAGTACCCCCTCTACCATCCTCTCCATCTGAGTACCCCCTCTACCATCCTCTCCATCTGAGTACCGCTCTCTACCATCCTCTCCATCTGAGTACCCCCTCTACCATCCTCTCCATCTGAGTACCCCCTCTACCATCCTCTCCATCTGAGTACCCCCTCTACCATCCTCTCCATGTCAGAGTACCCCCTCTACCATCTTCTCCATGTGAGTACCCCCTCTACCATCCTCTCCATCTGAGTACCCCCTCTACCATCCTCTCCATCTGAGTACCCTCTCTACCATCCTCTCCATGTGAGTACCCCCTCTACCATCCTCTCCATCTGAGTACCCCCTCTACCATCCTCTCCATGTCAGAGTACCCCCTCTACCATCCTCTCCATGTGAGTACCCCCTCTACCATCCTCTCCATGTGAGTACCCCCTCTACCATCCTCTCCATGTGAGTACCCCCTCTACCATCCTCTCCATGTCATACCCTCTCTACCATCCTCTCCATGTGAGTACCCCCTCTACCATCCTCTCCATGTCAGAGTACCCCCTCTACCATCCTCTCCATGTCAGAGTACCCCCTCTACCATCCTCTCCATGTCAGAGTACCCCCTCTACCATCCTCTCCATCTGAGTACCCCCTCTACCATCCTCTCCATCTGAGTACCCCCTCTACCATCCTCTCCATCTGAGTACCCCCTCTACCATCCTCTCCATGTCAGAGTACCCCCTCTACCATCCTCTCCATGTCAGAGTACCCCCTCTACCATCCTCTCCATGTCAGAGTACCCCCTCTACCATCCTCTCCATGTGAGTACCCCCTCTCCCATCCTCTCCATGTGAGTACCCCCTCTACCATCCTCTCCATGTGAGTACCCCCTCTACCATCCTCTCCATGTCAGAGTACCCCCTCTACCATCCTCTCCATGTCATACCCTTCTACCATCCTCTCCATCTGAGTACCCCCTCTACCATCCTCTCCATCTGAGTACCCTCTCTACCATCCTCTCCATGTGAGTACCCCCTCTACCATCCTCTCCATCTGAGTACCCCCTCTACCATCCTCTCCATGTCAGAGTACCCTCTACCATCTTCTCCATGTGAGTACCCTCTCTACCATCCTCTCCATCTGAGTACCCCCCTCTACCATCCTCTCCATCTGAGTACCCCCCTCTACCATCCTCTCCATCTGAGTACCCCCCTCTACTATCCTCTCCATGTGAGTACCCCTCTCTACCATCCTCTCCATGTGAGTACCCCTCTCTACCATCCTCCATGTCAGTACGCCCCTCTACTATCCTCTCCATGTGAGTTCCCCCCTCTACCATCCTCTCCATGTGAGTACCCCCCTCTACCATCCTCTCCATGTGAGTACCCCTCTCTACCATCCTCCATGTCAGTACGCCCCTCTACTATCCTCTCCATGTGAGTACCCCTCTCTACCATCCTCTCCATGTGAGTACCCCCCTCTACCATCCTCTCCATGTGAGTACCCCTCTCTCCTCCCTCCTCCCAACTTTTTCTCCACCTACACATCCGCCTCTCTCTCTCTACCTTCCTCTCTTTCTTTCTTTCCCTTCTTCGTTTCATCCTTCCATTCCTTCCTCTCACACTCGCTGTCCCGTCTGCTGTAATGTAGCCTAATCGTAGTGTTGCAGAACTGGTCTCTGGATGTTAACTGACAGATGGTAGCTGTGTGTAATCTCACCTCTCCGGCATTGTATATCTCTCTCCCTGTCAGGTTCTTTTTGATGTGCTACCTGTTTGTCAACCTGGCCTGTGCCCTCCAGACACTACTCTGCACCCCCAACTGGAGACCCCGCTTCAAGTTCTACCACTGGTAAGAGGAAAGCCCTCTCTCTCTCACTTTATGTCATGGTGCTGGGCTGTTCTAATGCCCTCTCAAATTAGCACTCATAGCTTCACTGTTTTCTCCCGCTTCATCAAGTACTGTAGCAGTCTCTTGAGACTCTGTTAGCCTAGCAAGTAACCTCTTAACTTTACCTGAGGAGGTTGTTCTTGAGCTCAGTGCCAGGATCTCTGAGGATACACACACACATCACACGTACACACACACGCGCAGATGCACATCACAAGTACGCACACACACATATCTGGCACAAACACCCTATCCCTGGAGCCGGGGCTTGTGGCAGCTATGGGCCTAGCTAAGGAGCTTTGGCTCTGCTTCCACGGGTCTCCAGAAAGCAGGTCCCTGCTGGGCCACTGGTGTGTCTGAGGGGGCAGCTCTCTACCTGACCAAAAGCCCTACTGGGCAGCCTAAATCTCATGATCTTAAACTGGCCAGCTAGTCAAGGTCCACGCTAGAGGTCATGTAAGCTTGCATAGTGAATATACACGCACACATGCAAGCAAGCACGCACACACATCATTTAGCGTGTGTCCAGAGGTTAATGGATCTGTGTTGAAGGTCCAATGCAGCCGTTTTTATCTCAACATCAAATCATTTCTGGGTAACATTGTATTTATTTATTTTTATTTCACCTTTATTTAACCAGGTAGGCAAGTTGAGAATAAGTTCTCATTTACAACTGCGACCTGGCCAAGATAAAGCAAAGCAGTTCGACACATACAACAACACAGAGTTACACATTGGAGTAAACAAACACACAGTCAATAATACAGTAGAAAAAAACGAATCTATATACAAAGAGTGCAAATGAGGTAGGATAAGGAAGGTAAGGCAATAAATAAGCCATGGTGGCAAAGTAATTACAATATAGCATTTAAACACTGGAATGGTAGATGTGCAGTAGATGAATGTGCAATGTAGAAAAACTGGGGTGCAAAGGAACAAGATAAATAAATACGGTAGGGGATGAGGTAGTTGGTTGGACTATTTATAGATGGTCAATATACAGGTGCAGTGGTCTGTGAACTGCTCTGACAGCTGGTGCTTAAAGCTGGTGAGGAAGATAAGTGTCTCCAGTTTCAGAGATTTTTGAAGTTCGTTCCAGTCATTGGCAGCAGAGAACTGGAAGGAGAGTCGGCCAAAGGTGGAATTGGCTTTGGGGGTGACCAGTGAGATATACCTGCTGGAGCGCGTGCTACGGGTTGGTGCTGCTATGGTGACCAGCAAGCTGAGATAAGGCGGGACTTAGCAGGGACTTGTAGATGACCTGGAGCCAGTGGGTATGGCGACGAGTGTAAAGCGAGGGCCAGCCAACGAGAGCGTACAGGTCGCAGTGGTGGGTAGTATATGGGGCTTTGGTAACAAAACGGATGGCACTGTGATAGACTGCATCCAATTTGTTGAGTAGAGTATTGGAGGCTATTTTGTAACTGACATCACCGAAGTCGAGGATCGGTAGGATGGTCAGTTTTACGAGGGTATGTTTGGCAGCATGAGTGAAAGATGCTTTGTTGCGAAATTGGAAGCCAATTCTAGATTTAATTTTAGATTGGAGATGTTTGATGCGATCGGTTGAAGAACATGCATTTAGTTTTACTTGCATTTAAGAGCAGTTGTAGGCCATGGAAGGAGAGTTGTATGGCATTGAAGCTTGTCTGGAGGGTAGTTAACACAGTGTCCAAAGAGGGGCCAGAAGTATACAGAATGGTGTCGTCTGCGTAGAGGTGGATCAGAGACTCACCTGCAGCAAGAGCGACATCATTGATGTATACAGAGAAGAGAGTCGGCCCAAGAATTGAACCCTGTGGCACCCCGGTAGAGACTGCCAGAGGCCCGGACAACAAGCCCTCTGATTTGACACACTGAACTCTATCGGAGAAGTAGTTGGTTAACCACGCGAGGCAATCATTTGAGAAACCAAGGCTGTCGAGTCTGCCGATAAGGATGTGGTGATTGACAGAGTCGAAAGCCTTGGCCAGATCAATGAATACGGCTGCACAGTAATGTCTCTTATCGATGGTGGTTATGATGTCATTTAGGACCTTGAGCGTGGCTGAGGTGCACTCAGATTGCATAGCGGAGAAGGTACGGTGGGATTCGAAATGGTCGGTAATCTGTTTGTTAACTTGGCTTTCAAAGACCTTAGAAAGGCAGGGTAGGATAGATATAGGTCTGTAGGAGTTTGGGTCAAGAGTGTCTCCCCCTTTGAAGAGGGGGATAGCCGCAGCTGCTTTCCAGTCTTTGGGAATCTCAGACGACACGAAAGAGAGGTTGAACAGGCTAGTAATTTAAGTACCTTACTGTGATTGTTTTCAATTAAAGTGATAAAAAATAAACAAAAATAGCTTCTTAGCAATAAGCAAAATCAGGCAAAAATGTCAAGCTGTCTTCTCTAACAGCTGTTACTATTAGAGAAGACATTATCAATTTCACAATATTATTCCAACCTCCGTACTGTGGAAATGCATATAAAACACAGCAAAATCTAGTTTTTTACTGCACTGGGCCTTTAAACATGTGAGGGTATTTGCTGTCTGGTACGGAAGTCCAGAGAGAACATGTGATTGGCTGTGGGTATCCTTAAACTAGGTCTAACATGCAAAAATCCGAATGATCCCTTTTAAGGCGACTGACTTTGACCTCCATTTTGTCTGTCTTTCTCTCGTCCCCCACAGGGCTCTGTCTTTCCTGGGCGCCAGTCTGTGTCTCTCCTTGATGTTCATCTCCTCTTGGTACTATGCCCTGGTGGCCATGCTCATCGCTGGCTGTATCTACAAGTACATTGAATACAGAGGGTAAGAGCTAACTGATTCTACATGTTGTTCCCTTAACACAAATAGGATATATATATATATATATATAATGGTGAGATCCTGGTTATTTTTTAGCTCTCTCCGTTTGTCCTTCGACCACCTGAAACTCATCCTTTTCTCGTTCTCTCCATCTCCAGGGCGGAGAAGGAGTGGGGCGACGGTATCCGTGGTCTATCGCTCAACGCTGCCCGCTACGCCCTCATTCGCCTGGAGGAGGCACCACCCCACACCAAGAACTGGAGGTGTGTCTGAGTGTGTCTGTGTGTGTGCGTGCGTGTCTGCGCGTGTGTTTAGGTTTATGTGCATATACGTTTGTTTGCTCCAACAGTGACACCACATTTCTAAACATTTCTGACCAACCAGCAGTAGCCAGATGTGGGACTCTGCAACAGAGGCTAGAGAACATGGTGTATTCTTACCATTAACTGAGTAATCCAGAGAAAGAGAGAGAATTACTATTTGATTAATCTCTGAGCCTTCTCCGTAATCTCACTGTGAAAAAAGATATCGGTAAGCCTAAACAGCATAGCAGCCCCAGGACAGCGCCTGTCCAAAAAGTGGAGCATTTACATCAGGAAAGATTGAGGTCAAACTTGGGTATTGGGTCCTCTCCCTCCTGCCACTGGCATCATCCACAGTGCCATTCCCAGGTCAAAGCCTAATCTACAGTGTCAAAATCAAGATTTATCCCTGTGCCATCTGGCGCGGCGTGGCAGGATACAGAGTACTTACGCCCGCCCATCGCCCACGCTCGGCATCGAGACGTGCCCCCCTAAGCCTCTTTACACAGTAGCTGACGTGCCACCAGCCTTCAACAGCAGGACCCATGTACTAAAACTATTAGGAAGCAGGACCCATGTACCGAGACTGTTAGGAAGCAGGACCCATGTACCGAGACTGTTAGGAAGCAGGACCCATGTACCGAGACTGTTAGGAAGCAGGACCCATGTACCGAGACTGTTAGGAAGCAGGACCCATGTACCGAGACTGTTAGGAAGCAGGACCCATGTACCGAGACTGTTAGGAAGCAGGACCCATGTACCGAGACTGTTAGGAAGCAGGACCCATGTACCGAGACTGTTAGGAAGCAGGACCCATGTACCGAGACTGTTAGGAAGCAGGATTGGATGTATGGTTTTGATCTGGTTGTTAAAATCTCATCATCTCCCCAGTGCTTTTGTTTGTTTTGACTCCAAATGACCTCTAGTGAGAGTGTATACAGGAATCCCCTTCACTATTAAACCCTGTGTGTGTTTCGATGTGTTGTGTTGTGTGTGTGGCTACCAAAACTGTCGGACAAGAGACCAGTTTAATTTGTTATTTGATGGCTTCCATCAAATTAACTCTGAGCCATCCAGGCTGAATGACTCTCATACTGATCTCTGGTTAACTCTGAGCCATCCAGGCGGAATGACTCTCATACTGATCTCTGAGCCATCCAAAGCATTTTTGTGCAAATCTCCCATGGACAGAAATTAATGATCTACATGAACGTCCAAGTTACACTTAGATACTGTCATAGGCTAATGCAGTGTAATGTAACTTATAATACAGTATGTTCACCCCCGTCTTCCCTGGTCGTAGGCTATAATACAGTGTGTTCACCCCTGTCTTCCCTGGTCGTAGGTTATAATACACTATGACTTGTCTGAACACCCCTGTCTTCCCTGGTCGTAGGCTATAATACAGTGTGTTCACCCCTGTCTTCCCTGGTCGTAGGCTATAATACAGTGTGTTCACCCCTGTCTTCCCTGGTCGTAGGTTATAATACACTATGACTTGTCTGAACACCCCTGTCTTCCCTGGTCGTAGGTTGTAATACACTATGACTTGTCTGATGTCTGAACACCCGCCTTCCCTGGTTGTAGGCTATAATACAGTATGACTTGTCTGATGTCTCACCATCCTTGTCTTCCCTGGTCGTAGGCCCCAGATGCTGGTGCTATTGAACCTGGAGTCTGACCACACGGTGAAACACCCACGCCTGCTCTCCTTCTGCACCCAGCTCAAAGCAGGGAAAGGCCTGACCATCGTGGGCTCTGTGCTGCAGGGCACCTACATGACCAAGGAAGTCGAGGTCAAGGAGGCCGAGCAGGTACTGAAGGCCCCGGCTCAGATTATACGCTGTGGATGTGTTTCAATAGTCGTACGTGGCTTCTTCTCCTTCATCAGTAATGACGTGAAAGAACCTGGTAGGTGAAAGGAAAATGGTGGGAATCTCTCTCCACGTCTTTAATGTAGCAGTGATTATGGAGGAATGGAGCTGAGGAAGGAAATACCCTTTAGACTACTGTAGATGTGTCCTATATCTCTGAGATACCTGTTCAGAGAAGCAACCAGCGCGAGAGGAGATTACAGAGGTTGCTGACAGTTATTCCTTTAAAGAGACTGCCATCTACTGGTAGACCAAAGCAATTTTCAGAGAGCAGTTCCTCAGATTACCACGAGAATGCTACAAATATCATGCCTCAACACCTAAAAAACAAAACATAGGCATTGATTACCAGGGTTTAGAGTCCATTACGATTCTGTCACATCAAGAAATCATATTATTGTCCTTCTTTTCTTACTGTCCTTGTTTGTGACTTTCTCCATCAGAACATCAA
This sequence comes from Brachymystax lenok tsinlingensis, assembly GCA_030435695.1. NCBI lineage: Eukaryota > Metazoa > Chordata > Actinopteri > Salmoniformes > Salmonidae > Brachymystax > Brachymystax lenok. The sequence continues at coordinate 7,535,246 of CM059782.1, read as the reverse complement.
GTCGTCGATGACGACGGAGCGTACCAAGGGCTTCTGCCACGTGGTGGCATCGTCCAACCTGCGCGATGGTTTCTCCCATCTCATCCAGACGGCAGGCCTGGGGGGCATGAAACACAACACAGTCCTCATGGCCTGGCCCGGCACCTGGAAACAGTCTAATGACCCCGTCTCCTGGAAGAACTTCATAGGTTAGTCAGTGTGACCCACTAGGATTTGAGATAGCGCCAGTCTCAAATTTATTTTTTCGGAATACAGTGGTCACCATTCATGTAATACATTAAATATATAAATCCGAGTTTACAAAAAAAATACAAAAATATGCATGTTTTTTTTTCTTTGTATTATCTTTTACCAGATCTAATATGTTATATTCTCCTACATTAATTTCACATTTCCACATACTTCAAAGTGTTTCCTTTCAAATGGTCTCAAGAATATGCATATCCTTGCTTCAGGTCCTGAGCTACAGGCAGTTTGGGTATATAATTTTAGGTGAAAATTGGAGAAAAAAAAGGGTCTGATCCTTTAAGAGGTTAAATATATACATCGGAGTTTGCGAGCGACCTTGTATCGTTGTGCACTTCTTCAGAGTGGGACCGGTGAGCAGCAACATCATTTCACTTCACTGAGACATCCATGACTTCTTCACGTTTAGCACCATATCCACACATTTTTGAATGATGATGATGATGATGATGATGATTTATGATGGTGAAGAGGGTGATTGAATTTACAATATACAACAGGGGTTGGCAACTAGGTTTGGCCTCCACCAATTTGTTTCTGAGCTTGTAGTAGTCAGTGGGCCAGACTATAATTAGCCAATAGCCTACTAGCTGCTCAGTTTATAGCCCTACACTAGACATTTAACACGTGGTTAGTGGGATAATCAATTCAATAACAAAAACATTATCATGTGTATCTGATTACAGTGGTAAAATCACCAACGGCTCTATTAATAGTGCTACCTACTCTATTCAAATATATTCATCTTACCTTATTTCTCCAATGCCAAACCAGTGTGTCTTGTTTGCAACCAAACTATCGCTGTTTGTGAAGAATTCAATCTGATATGTCATTATAAATCTAAGCGTGGTACATTCAGAAGTTGATTTTCCGCCCCAGACATGAGGCCCGAGTCCGACGCAGAAAGGAGGTGGGCCTATTTAAGGAATGCATGTTGACGGTATTGGAGGAAATAGCTATAACATAATTGCGTCTGTCAAACAGGTAAGCCTACCTCCTATGTCTTAGTGTTCTTGTTAATGCATTTGCCTACTCAACATGTCTTTCTACACTCGAGTGGTGGCTGCATCTCAACTCGTCTTTCTACACTCGACTGGTGGCTGCATCTCAACTCGTCTTTCTACACTCGACTGGTGGCTGCATCTCAACTCGTATTTCTACACTCGACTGGTGGCTGCATCTCAACTCGTCTTTCTACACTCGACTGGTGGCTGCATCTCAACTCGTATTTCTACACTCGAGTGGTGGCTGCATCTCAACTCGTCTTTCTACACTCGACTGGTGGCTGCATCTCAACTCGTCTTTCTACACTCGAGTGGTGGCTGCATCTCAACTCGTCTTTCTACACTCGAGTGGTGGCTGCATCTCAACTCGTCTTTCTACACTCGACTGGTGGCTGCATCTCAACTCGTCTTTCTACACTCGACTGGTGGCTGCATCTCAACTCGTCTTTCTACACTCGACTGGTGGCTGCATCTCAACTCGTCTTTCTACACTCGACTGGTGGCTGCATCTCAACTCGTCTTTCTACACTCGACTGGTGGCTGCATCTCAACTAAACAAATGTCGAAAAACTGGGGTGCAAAGGAGCAAGATAAATAAATAAATAAATACGGTAGGGGATGAGGTAGTTGGTTGGGCTATTTACAGATGGGTTATATGACGGTCTGCTCTGCCATTCCTCCCCTTCACACCAGGGCTGCCAAGAATATCGGGTTGCTGTAATGGGAAAATAATGGGCCCGTGAAAAAACGATAAAATAGCTTCCCACTACCATGAGATGTATATATTTAATGTATTAATTTAATGATTACCACAGCCCTTCCAAAAAAATACATTTAAATCATGTTTTAATGAAAGAAGAAATCCCACCCTGCTCCATGTATTCAATGTATTCCATTTCAAATTTGGCTCCTAGTGCGACTTCACTTCCTGGCTATTATGAAGCGTCTGGCAATTCCTTCTCTGTATGTCCCCAGTCATACATGTGTCTTAAATGAACATGGTGCACAATCCCCTATAATAACGTTACTGAGATGGGGGCGTGTATGTGTGTGTGTGTGTGTACGTATTTAACCGCCTTTCTCTCTCTGTCCCCTCCACAGAAACTGTGAGGGAGACCACGGCGGCAAATCAGGCCTTACTGGTGGCCAAGAACGTGGACAGCTTCCCCACCAACGCAGATCGCTTGGGCGAGGGCACCATAGACGTGTGGTGGATCGTCCACGACGGAGGACTGCTCATGCTGCTACCCTTCCTCCTCCGCCAGCACAAGGTATCTACGGTGGTGGTGTTAGCATTTCACCAGGATGGAATACAAAAAAAACACACACAGTTTATTACGTACGTTCATCTAGTACCGGGTCGGACCCCCTTTGCCTCCAGAACAGCCTGAATTCTTCAGGGCATGGATTCTACAAGGTGTGGTGTTCAAACGTTCGTTTTGGTATCAAGGGACCTAACGTGGGCCAGGAAAACATTCGCCACACCATTACACCACCAGCCTGTACCGTTGATACCAGGCAGGATGGGTCCATGGACTCATGCCGCTTACGCCACTTCCTGACTCTGCCATCAGAGTGACACAACGGCAAACCGGGATTCATCGGACCAGGCGATGTTTCTCCACTCCTCAATTGTCAAGTGTTGGTGATAGCCTACCCACTGGAGGCACTTCTTGTTTTTAGCTGATAGGAGTGGAACCCGGTGTTGTCGTCTGCTGTAAGTAGCCCATCCATGACAAGGACTGACGAGTTGTCAGTTCTGAGATGCTGTTTTTTACACCACTGTTGTACTGCACCGATATCCACCTCTCTCATCAACAAGCTGTTTATGCCCACAGGACAGCCACCGACTGGATGTTTTTTGTTAGTCGTACCCTTCTCGGGAAAACCCTAGACACGGTCGCGCATGAAAATCACAGGGGGGCTGGCTGTTTCTGAGATACTGGAACCGGCGCGCCTGGCAACGGCGATCATACCGCGCTCAAATTCACTTAGGTCACTTATTTTGCCCATTCTAACGATGCCTGTCTGCCTGCTTTATATAGCAAGCCACGGCCTCGTGACTCACTGTCTGTAGGAGCGATCCATTTTGATGAACGGGGGTGGTGTACTTAATAAACTGAGGAGATGAACATACTGTACAGTACTTCATTTTTAACACACAAATAGGCACACATAATAATACTATATAATTCACATTTTGCATTGGGTTACAGATCAAAATGAGGGTTACATTCTCCTATCTTTTCTTTCTCACTCTGTTTCCTATACCATCCTCGCGCGCTCTCTCCTCGCTCTCTCTCCTCGCGCGCTCTCTCCTCGCGCTCTCTCCTCGCGCTCTCTCCTCGCGCTCTCTGTTCTCGCTCTCTCTCCTCGCTCTCTCTCTCTCCTCGCTCGCTCTCTCTCCTCACTCTCTCCAGGTTTGGAGGAAGTGTAAGATGCGTATCTTCACGGTGGCTAATATGGATGACAACAGTATTCAGATGAAGAAAGACCTCCAGATGTTCCTCTACCACCTCCGTCTGGACGCTGAGGTGGAGGTGGTGGAGATGGTGAGTTTACCTGTAGAACCTCTGGGGCACTGACATGTCCCTATAGAACCAATCATAACTGACATATTATGCCTTACCCTGCATAATAATGTGTGTGTGTGTTTAAACAGCACGACAGCGACATCTCAGCCTTCACCTATGAGAAGACCCTGGTGATGGAGCAGCGCTCTCAGATGCTGAAACAGATGCAGCTGTCACGGACGGAGAGGGAGAGAGAGGTAACACCGTCCCCTGTCTGCAGGGCGCACTCACTACAACAGTCGGTCTTTAAGGTTCCGTACCAAATGAAATGGCACCCTATTCCTTTTATAGGGCACTACTTTTTACCAGGACCTATAGGCTCTGGTCAAAAGGAGTGCACTAAATATGGCTTAGGGTGCCATTTGTTATGTTGACCATGTCAGTGTAGGCATTCTGTTTCTATAAAGAAATATAATATAATCGGTTACTGATTTTTAACACCTACGTCAGAAAATTCATGGTATATTCCTTTTTATACTTTATCTTGAAGGATTGTAATTGCAGTGCTCGTGTTATGTGGTTTCATGTTTCTTTCTTGAATGCACTTATTGTGACTTGCAAGTCACTCTTGATGAGACAAAAATGTGAATAATGCCGTTGGAATGTGGGTACATTTCTGTCTTGGGTCACATTTGAGCTGTTATTGGTCCCTGAATGTACCCTGACATCACCAATGAGGTTAGAAATCAGAAGTTTTATCTAAGGGAGGTCGTATAAACACAACGTAGATATGTCATTGGGTTGTGGGTATCAGAGCTCTCCTAGCCCCCCTTGCCCTACTGTTCGTTGTATGACCTTTGGCTCCCTGTACTGTCTGGCTGCTGATGCGGGGCGACACGGCCCTCAGATTCAGAGTATCACAGACACATCGCGTAGCTCCATCAGGAGGAAGAACCAGACCGGAGCCTCAGGCTCCGAATCTGACCCCAGTCGACAGCTGGAGGACACACAGGAGGACGAGGTAGCCAACACCCCCTCATCTGTAACCCCAACACCCCCTCATCTGTAACCCCAACACCCCCTCATCTGTAACCCCAACACCCCCTCATCTGTAACCCCAACACCCCTGTGACTGCAGGCACAAACCACCAGAGACCAGCATCACCATTACCCCCCAGTCACCAACCCTCAGAGACCAGCATCACCATTACCCCCAGTCACCAACTCTCAGAGACCAGCATCACCATTACCCCCAGTCACCAACTCTCAGAGACCAGCATCACCATTACCCCCCCAGTCACCAACCACCAGAGACCAGCATCACCATTACCCCCCCAGTCACCAACCACCAGAGACCAGCATCACCATTACCCCCACAGTCACCAACCACCAGAGACTAGCATCACCATTACCCCCAGGTCACCAACCACCAGAGACCAGCATCACCATTACCCCCAGTCACCAACCACCAGAGACCAGCATCACCATTACCCCCCAGTCACCAACCACCAGAGACCAGCATCACCATTACCCCAGGTCACCAACCACCAGTGACCAGCATCACCATTACCCCCAGTCACCAACCACCAGAGACCAGCATCACCATTACCCCCAGTCACCAACCACCAGAGACCAGCATCACCATTACCCCAGGTCACCAACCACCAGAGACCAGCATCACCATTACCCCAGGTCACCAACCACCAGAGACCAGCATCACCATTACCCCCAGTCACCAACCCTCAGAGACCAGCATCAATATTACCCCAGGTCACCAACCACCAGAGACCAGCATCACCATTACCCCCAGTCACCAACCACCAGAGACCAGCATCACCATCACCCCCAGGTCACCAACCACCAGAGACTAGCATCACCATTACCCCAGGTCACCAACCACCAGAGACCAGCATCACCATTACCCCCCCAGTCACCAACCACCAGAGACTAGCATCACCATTACCTGGTTCATTCCCCGTGGATTATCACTCCGTCTCAGTGTCATAGCTCCAACTAGCTTCAACTAGTTCTCTCACTCCTTACTAAAGGGCTATTGGCCTGTGTAAAGAACACGTTGCACATCATAGATTTTGGTATGACTGTAACCCTGTCACTTTCATGTCATTCATGTTTATTGTGATGTAACACGTGTTTTTACTATGTGTGTTGACCGTATGACTGGTGTCTTTCTGACTACCAGGTTTGTGGAACTCCATTGTTTAGTCTCTCCCTCTCTGTATATCGCTCTCTTTCTTCCTCTGTCTCTCTCTTGGTCTTTCTTTCACTCTCGCTCTGTCTCTCGCTCTGTCTCTCGCTCCGTCTGTCTCTCTCTCTCTCTATGTATGTACAGTGGGGCAAAAAAGTATTTAGTCAGCCACCAATTGTGCAAGTTCTCTCACTTAAAAAGATGAGAGAGGCCTGTAATTTTCATCATAGGTACACTTCAACTATGACAGACAAAATTAGGGAAAAAAATCCCGAAAATCACATTGTAGGATTTTTAATTAATTTATTTGCAAATTATGGTGGAAAATAAGTATTTGGTCACATACAAACAAGCAAGATTTCTGGCTCTCACAGACCTGTAACTTCTTCTTTAAGAGGCTCCTCTGTCCTCCACTCGTTACCTGTATTAATGGCACCTGTTTGAACTTGTTATCAGTATAAAAGACACCTGTCCACAACCTCAAACAGTCACACTCCAAACTCCACTATGGCCAAGACCAAAGAGCTGTCAAAGGACACCAGAAACAAAATTGTAGACCTGCACCAGGTTGGGAAGACTGAATCTGCAATAGGTAAGCAGCTTGGTTTGAAGAAATCAACTGTGGGAGCAATTATTAGGAAATGGAAGGCCCGTCTGAAGTTTGCTAGAGAGCATTTGGATGATCCAGATGAGGATTGGGAGAATGTCATATGGTCAGATGAAACCAAAATATAACTTTTTGGTAAAAACTCAACTCGTTGTGTTTGGAGGACAAAGAATGCTGAGTTGCATCCAAAGAACACCATACCTACTGTGAAGCATGGGGGTGGAAACATCATGCTTTGGGGCTGTTTTTCTGCAAAGGGACCAGGACGACTGATCCATGTAAAGGAAAGAATGAATGGGGCCATGTATCGTGAGATTTTGAGTGAAAACCTCCTTCCATCAGCAAGGGCATTGAAGATGAAACGTGGCTGGGTCTTTCAGCATGACAATGATCCCAAACACACTGCCCGGCAACCGAAGGAGTGGCCGTGAAGCATTTCAAGATCCTGGAGTGGCCTAGCCAGTCTCCAGATCTCAACCCCATAGAAAATCTTTGGAGGGAGTTGAAAGTCCGTGTTGCCCAGCGACAGCCCCAAAACATCACTGCTCTAGAGGAGATCTGCATGGAGGAATGGGCCAAAATACCAGCAACAGTGTGTGAAAACCAGAAAATGTTTGACCTCTGTCATTGCCAACAAAGGGTATATAACAAAGTATTGAGATAAACTTTTGTTATTGACCAAATACTTACTTTCCACCATAATTTGCAAATAAATAAATTAAAAATCCTACAATGTGATTTTCTGGATTTCTTTTTCTCATTTCGTCTGTCATAGTTGAAGTGTACCTATGATGAAAATTACAGGCCTCTCTCATCTTTTTAAGTTGGAGAACTTGCACAATTGGTGGCTGACTAAATACTTTTTTGCCCCACTGTATGTATGTATGTATGAATGTATGTCTCTCTATCTTTCTCTCTATCTGGGTGTGTGTCTCTCTCTCTCTCGGTGTGTGTCTCTGTCTCTTGGTGTCTCTCTCTCGGTTTCTGTCTCTCTGTGTATCTCTGTCTCGGTCTCTCTGTGTATCTCTGTCTCTGTCTCTCTCTCTCATAATTTCCATCTCCTTCAGGCCCAGCTGATCCACGACAGAAACACGGCGTCCCATGCCGCGCTCAACGACAAGCCCGACACCGGCCCTGACCGAGTCCACATGACGTGGACCAAGGATAAGTTGCTCTCCGAGCGCAACCGCAACCGCTCCGAGGCCAACATGGGTGTGCGCGACCTCTTCAACATGAAACCGTAAGGTCAACCACTATGAACCTCTTATCCTTATCCAGATCCAAAATGGAGGAGCCAGTGACTCTTCAGCAAGTCTCTCTGTTGTACTGTTAGGACCATCTGTAGAAACCTTCTTCTCTATTTAAATGGTTACACGGCCTGCATGGTGTGTGGCCCGGCTGCGTTGGCATGTTGACTGTGTGACTGTGTGTGTGTGTGTGTGTGTGTGGGCACATCCAATGCATGGCTCCACCACCCAGACCAGCTCCGGTTGGACTAATGACCATCATGTCTTTGTCTCTCTGAACCCAGCATCTCAAAGGGCAGATAGAACGTCTAGTTGAATACACAGCCTAAAATCACACTATACTGGACCTGACCCACAGAGGACAATAATAGAGAACATACATTTAAAAGGGATAGTTAGTTTGTCCGATTTGTTTTTCCCACCTCTTGACTACATTTGAGCTGTAAAAACATCTGACTGGAACTATCCCTCTAAAATTAGGGAAGCACTGTGTTTAACTGTGCTACAGTAGATACACCAGTGGTGTCTGTGTTTAACTGTGCTACAGTAGATACACCAGGGGTTTCTGTGTTTAACTGTGCTACAGTAGATACACCAGGGGTTTCTGTGTTTAACTGTGGGTGTCTGTGTTTAACTGTGCTACAGTAGATACACCAGGGGTGTCTGTGTTTAACTGTGCTACAGTAGATACACCAGGGGTTTCTGGAAAGTGTCTAAGCCTGTTTGTTGTTTTGTCTCGTTTTCCTCCTTCTAGAGAGTGGGAAAGTCTGTAAGTCACATTTAATTTTGCCATAGGCTGTCTGCATGTGTATGTCTGTTGCCATGTAACAGTAGTCATTTTCTGTGTCCTTCATCTTGTTCACCTCCTAGCCACAGTGTGTGTGTGTGATGGGAGGATACCCTCCATATCCCATTCCTCCCAACATGTGTCTCGTAAACTGGAAGGACCTCCCTAGAGTTAAACTGGAGGGACCTCCCTAGAGTTAAACTGGAGGGACCTCCCTAGAGTTAAACTGGAGGGACCTCCCTAGAGTTAAACTGGAGGGACCTCCCTAGAGTTAAACTGGAGGGACCTCCCTAGAGTTAAACTGGAGGGACGTCCCTAGAGTTAAACTGGAGGGACCTCCCTAGAGTTAAACTGGAGGGACCTCCCTAGAGTTAAACTGGAGGGACCTCCCTAGAGTTAAACTGGAGGGACCTCCCTAGAGTTAAACTGGAGGGACCTCCCTAGAGTTAAACTGGAGGGACCTCCCTAGAGTTAAACTGGAGGGACCTCCCTAGAGTTAAACTGGAGGGACCTCCCTAGAGTTAAACTGGAGGGACCTCCCTAGAGTTAATTTGCATGTGATTGTGTCATGTTATGTAGCATGTGCAACCAAAAATTGCGCTTTCCATACACAGACCTTAGTCATAGCAAACAATACTGTCAACGCCTTATTGTTTGGTATAGGACCAGATCCAAAGACTATCAGGGATTCAAAAAACTATTTAAATTGGTAATTACAATCAGTCTGATATTGTCCTTACACTGTCAAATTTCAACTGGATGGAAAACAGCAGTTTTTGGAAGTGCCTCATTGTATTAGTGATGTGTTTATTCAGCTTCAAGCCATTCATATCATGCTCTGCATTTTTTACCTTGCTGTTCGCTCTAACTCAAGAAGGGCTTTTCAATATTGCACCCAATATCATATTGAACTGGTCAATTAAAGACCAAGTTGAATACTGGAATGCTGTGTATACAACACAGTATTATACTTAAGCAATAAGGTCCAAGGAGGTGTGGTATATGCCCAATATACCACGGCTCAGGGCTGTTCTTAGTCACGACGCATTGCGGAGTGCCTGGACACAGCCCTTAGCCATGGTATAATGACCATATATCACAAACCCCCGAGGTGCCTTATTGCTATTATCAACTGGTTACCAACGTAATTAAAGCAGTAGAAATACATGTTTTGTCATACCCGTGGTATACGGTATGATATACCATGGCTGTCAACCAATCAGCATTCGGAATATTTCATACCCACAGGCTTCCCCATTGTGTTAGTCAGTACACCAGGCCCCTCCTGCCACGGCTGATGTGTGAAGTATGACTCTGCTTTGACTACCATCCTGATCTCTGATTCAGAGTGTAATGATAACGCTGAAGGCTTCACTATCATAACCGCCAGCGGTCCTGCTTCGTGTCCTGCTTCGTGTCCTGCTTCGTGTTCTCATCTCTTTGTGTTAAAGGCTGCCAATCTCACGATACCAACTGTATTTGCTCAATATTATCAAGAAGTGTTTTATCAATCATCACTGAATGTTTTGATTTGGACAGATCACATTTTCTTACCAATATTTAGTGTCAAGTGAGAACAATGACAGATTTTTTTAGATTCGCTGTTGTTGGTTGAGTCATAATTTTAGAGAATGTTTACTCAAACTTTTTGCCTGAATTGTATATTGATGACGTACATGGAGGATCACTGGTCAAAGTTGGAGCTGAGCATCGTATTTCTAGTAAGGATTCAATGTCAATATTGGAAAAGTCAGGGTCTCAAGGTTAAGAGGTCAGGGTTGAGGTGTGTTCAGCTTGCTCTCTTCACCGTCACCGTTGTGTGGTATAGGAACCAGTCCAACGTGCGCCGGATGCACACTGCGGTCAAGCTGAATGAGGTGGTGGTGAACAGGTCACAGGGAACCCACCTGGTCCTGCTCAACATGCCGGGACCGCCCAAAAACAGAGGGGGTGACGAGAACTGTATCCTTTAAAGACAAATGCCTGTTTATTCAACCTACTGACTATTTATGTCAGTAGAATTGTGCATTGCTTAGTTGTACATGTTTACCCAAAGTTAACTTCAAAGGCATCGTCATCAGCGATCTGACAAGGTTGAGGATGATCTCTTTGCAAAGGTTGTTTAGTTGTTAATAGTTGAGTTGTATCTTTTAAAACATATTATAACTAATAGCTTTACAGCTGATGTGCTCCCCTTGCCAGTCACGTGACCTGTATCCACCCCTGTCATGTAATGTGACTGGTTTCTTCCTTGACCCCTGACGTCTCAGACATGGAGTTCCTGGAGGTTCTGCTTGAGGGTCTCAACCGGGTCCTCCTGGTCCGCGGGGGGCGGCCGCGAGGTCATCACTATCTACTCTTAAACGCTCGCTCCCACGGAATGGCGTGCACGGGCCACGGCAATAGGGGGCATTTTAGGGAGAAACAATCCTTTGGGTTGCTGTGGGATTGTCGCAGGGGGGGCCATGGTATTGGACAGAGGACTTCTTGACTTTGGAAGGGACGTCCAATCAGGGCTGTGTGATGTGATAGCATCGCCCCTGATTTGTGGAGAGAGCACAGGTGTCCTGAGGCCTGCCTATCACGCCGAGCGACTGGAGGATACAGCATTCATACACTAACTTTTAATTTGACACGTGTTGATGTTCATTGTTTAGATGTTCTTCTTCTCACTCCTCACTCTCTGTCTCTGTGTGTGTGTTGAGTTTTCATGTATGTTCATGGTAATTGTGTACCATGGGCCCTGGTCAAATGTAATGCACTATGTAGGGAATAGGGTCTCTCATCATTTAGTTTGTCCTCATTTTGGTTCATATTGATGTCAACCGGCTGCCTCTAAGGTCTCTCTCAGCTCAGAAATCCATGTCCTTTGGACCCTGAAATAGAGGAATATTTCCTGGTCCATCTAATATCTGTATGAACTAAATAGAAACATTTCGACCTGAAATAATAAGCTTCAGTGAATCGTTACAGTATCCTAGCCCACAGCAGAGCTCTGTTAGAACGGATGGAGGTGGCAAGTCCAAAACAAAGCTTACTTTTATTTCAAGTCTGTCTCACACGTCAAGTTGTTGCTATAGCTTTCCTGAGCTCCATTGTCCCTTGGTTATAGGTGGGGTCATATTAGGAGCTCTTCTGTCCTCCTGGTACGCTCTTGTTCCCCTGAATCTACTCACAGAGGAGTTCTGTCAACCTCACTTCCAATTGAGGAGGTGTAGCTCATAGGTGGATGGCTCCACCAGGTTGGACTAGGGTTCATTCATTTATTTCAATTGTCAAGGGATTTATTGTTTACGTTGCTTGTGCTAATTGTCGTCTCGTTGTTGAGTGCAGAACAACGTCTGAAAGAGGTTGTGTGTGTGTGTGTGGCTGGTGGCGGGTGGCTTTGGCAAGGGATAGGCCAAGGATTTGATTGTGCAATAGATGTGGTGACTTGCAGACATCTCACTAAGCCCTGAGACACTGAAGGTGGTCCACCTTGCCTGCGAGGTCTCCTAAATGGACCGTGTGGTAATTGGCTCTGTAGCATTGGTCAAAGCCCCCAAGTACAGCCGTTGCATTGGGAAGATAGCCATACTATATATTATTGTATTTAGCCCTTGTGTACTGTATGTTACACACAGTACACAGCATTAAGCATATTTATATAAAGATTTACAAAGTTGCGATTTATTGGAAATTGTATTCAAGGGTGCAGGGAATGGAAATAGCTTTTTTTTGTAAAGATCTTATGTTCAGGAGTGCTGGTTTAAATTCACGTGCTGTTCCACAGCTTAACAAGTCCAGGACAACTGGGGTCATTAAGGCACCTCCCGTTACCAGAGCCCATGAGATCTATGCATTAACGTATAGGACAAATCATGAGCTGGTTTGACACTAGAGCTGAATATGACCTAATCATCAACTAAAATAATTGTCTTTGACCCTCAATCAGAAACAAAAGGTTGTTGTTGGTGCCATCGTGCCAAATAGTGTCCCCCCACCGGCCAAATAGCAACGGACGCTAATGGTTTAGAGGGGCACACTATTTGGCAGGACAGAACCACTGCCGTGTCCGTTTAGGTGTCGTTAGGGACATCGATGTACAGTACTGCAGGATTTTCTGTTCATTGCATAGTTTAGCTCTGCTAATAGAAATCTTTAGGCTGGGATGCTGTCAGAGGGGTTGGGTTAAATACGGAAGACACATTTCATTTGAATGCATTCACTTGTACAACTGACTAGGTATCCCCCCTTTCCCTTGTAATACAGTGACCACTACATTCACATGGTTGGGATTTGTGAGTAGCGCTTGTCTTGTCTTTGTTCTCCTATTATTTGTATGCTAATTCTCTAGGTTTCATGTCAGCTGACCCCAATGAATAATTTTGACTTTGTATAGGAGGAAGCGTGCCAAATAGACTGATGTGAAAGTATATGTTTGTCAATGTCAGCCACAGTGCACGCGCTAACAGACGGAGGGGCTTGTAGGGCGGGGGCAAGATCACCTTCAATTTGTAAATACATTAAGGCATTATAACCACTTAATGCTTTTGATTTGGAAACACAGATGTACACACATTTGAACTCAAATGATGAGCTAAAATAACATTTTTTGAGTTTCTGGTTACAAAATCGTAAAGGCACTCGCACATCTGAGCTCTCTTTGTTGCAGGTGCATGGTAACAGTTGGATAATATGAAGAAAACAAGAGAGCTCTGACAAAGGCCTTGAGGCCGATACGTAAAGCTTAATAAAGAGCAGTGATACCAACGAGCAGTATGCGGGTTCCTAGTTACAAAATGACTTCCTTGTAGGCTGCATATTAACAGTGGAGGCAATGGCATCTGTGATTTCTAGGGCACATGAAAGCTACTTCTATAGGCAACTGCCGCCAGATATAGGAAACTATTGGGATAAAGGAAGGAATCACTCTTCTAACTCCTGTATATATACCTCTGCATTTTATTTTGAACCTTTTTGTAGCTGTGTAGTATTTTGTAACCCGAACATTGTATTGTTCAACAGTATGATTCAATGAGTGTCTCTGTTGTTGTAGAGTCGACCATCAGTTAGACAATGTTGTGTCTAGTAGTCGTAGTGTCTGTCGGCACTTAACAGTTACGTTATACCTGACTGTGACTTTTCAGGACTGGAGTCTTGTGATTTCAAGGAGGGGTGGGGGTTATATGTCAAGATGTTTGCAGGTATGTTTGTGTTTTTTCCCTAACCCATTGGAAACACAACATGGACAAGGTTTTTGAAGACCTCTGCTTGGACTCTGGTGGAGATTTCACAGAAAGGATTTTAGAGGAGCCAGTTGGAGAATGGGTTATGTTATTAATATGATTTTAAGTTAATATAACATGTTTTATTATTTTAAGGTTTCTAGCCCCCAAAGATCAAATCTTTGAGTCTGAAACAACATCACATTGTTAATAGTGTAGAAAACCTTAGAGGACACAGAGCTAAGACTTCTGGGTAACTGTATAGGACGTGTAAGCAGCATATGCTCCACCAATCTGGTTTAAGTGATGAGAGAATGTAATCTACCTCGAGGTGAATACCGTGGAGGCTTTGTCAAAGGAGAATAAACCTGTTCGAATCGCTTTCTTTTTTTTCCTCTGGACATGGTAACAATCTTTTATATCAAGCGATTGAGGGGTGAGCCTCCGCTCATTCTGAGGGAGGTGGTACTGCTGCTACTCTTAGTGGATACACGTCACAGACTCTAGTAGGAAGTCACTTGTGGGCGCACACGTAGTGGAGGGTAGCCCTTTTAAATTGTATTTGTGCCTCTGAGTAAATATAAATAAAAGTGCTGAATTATGTCAGAACTCTGTAGCCTACTGTGTCATTTGTTTGGTTTGTCATTGCATAAAAATATTTATTTCAGCAGGGCAATATCTCCTATTCCAACATAATCCTGGGCTACATTGTTGGACAACTGCATGTAGTGTTGAGCTATACAGTATATTCTGTTGAGATAAATACAGTATATTGTGTAGAATATACAGTGCATTCGGAAAGTATTCAGACCCCTTGACTTTTTACACATTTTGTGACGTTACAGCCTTATTCTAAAATTGATTAAATTATTATTTTCCCTCAATCTACACACAATATCTTAATGACAAAGCAAAAACTGTTTTTTAGAAATGTTTGCAAATGTATTAAAAAATAATAAACATACCTTATTTACATAAGTAGTCAGACCCTTTGCTGTGAGACTTGAAATTGAGCTCAGGTGCATCCTGTTTCCATTGATCATCCTTGAGATGTTTCTACAAATTGATTGTAGTCCACCTGTGGTAAATTCAATTGATTGGACATGAGTTAAAAAAGGTCCCACAGTTGACAGTAAATTTCTGAGCAAAAACCAAGCCATGAGGTCGAAGGAATTGTCCGTAGAGCTCCGAGACAGGATTGTGTCGAGGCGCAGATCTGGGGAAAGGGCACCAAAACATTTCTACATCTTTGAAGGTCCACAAGAACACAGTGGCCTCCATTATTCTTAAATGGAAGAAGTTTGGAACCACCAAAAACCAAAGGTTCATTATGTTAAATTGACCGCAGGATAGGTATGCAGTAAATTGTTATATTGCAAAGTGTCAAATCAATGCATCTACTTACATAAGTGATATGAAGGCTCTATTGTTTTTTAAAGGTACCTTTATTAATGTAACTGGTCCCAGGATATTGCATCTGTCGCATTGTAGAATCTCTCCACCAGGGGGCAGCCAACGAGCGAGAGAGAGCTGTAGAGTCCATCACATGACTTGGCCTACCTCACAGAGCTCATGGAGATGCTGCATGTTTGCAATCATATAGGAATCTCAGAGAGCTTACACCAGTAACCCCAAATGTTATAGTATTAAAATAAATGTGTAACATGCCAGTAGGTGTGAATTGTTGAATAGAAACAAGGGTTATAAAGATGCACCTTCTATAGCCTCCTGAATGACCTTTTATCTGGTTTAACAAGACCGTAGTGTTAAAGTAGTGCCCTCTGTGTGACCCTTTCCGACCTTAGTCACCTCTGACATGTCCTGCTGAATTGCAGTTTAATTTAGTGTTGGCATTAAACACCCCTGTTGTTTAGCAGCGGATCAAAAATGGAAGAGGATGGTTTGGATCATTTCAGTCAGTGGAGCCTCCTCAGAGGAAGGACCTCTTCAGTGAATTTCATAAAAATTGTAAAACATTTAAGATAAAACTATCCTAAATATAAGCACGTCACCAAATTATTGATTAAAAAAAACACTATTTTGCAAAGGTCTACAGTAGCCACAGCAGTACTCTGTAGGGCAGCACCATGGTGTAGCTGGGTGACAGCCAGCTTCCGTCCTCCTCTGGGTACATTGACTTCAATACAAAACCTAGGAGGCTCATGGTTCTCACCCCTTTTTATTTTGTATTTTATTAATTCAAAATACAAATCAACAATTTACATTGTTACATCATACAAAACAGAATGCAGGTATTAACGTGAAAATACTAAAACATACAAAGATTATTAATGCCGTAATAAAAATACAATTTTAGTGCAATTGTACTCACTCTGAAAAAATCTTATTATAATGATTCGGGAAGATGCTATTCTTGTTGTTATTCACTAGGGTTAATGTTTTAATAAGATTAGTTAAATTCAATCAAAAATGTGTAATTTTGGTGTACAATTTTGGAATTTTTGTTTGTGTATAAAGTATTTGGCAACAAGAATTAAAAAAAAAAATCACAATCATTTCAACGGTCTTGTTATCATTACAATAGTAACATATTACATCTTTCATGTCAAAGGTTCTCACCCCCTTCCATAGACTTACACAGTAATTATGACAACTTCCGGAGGATGTCCTCCAACCTATCAGAGCTCTTGCAGCATGAACTGACATGCTGTCCACCCAATCAAAGGATCAGAGAATGAATCTAGTAGTGAGCTAGTACTGCAGTGCATAACATGTGGTGAGTAGTTGACTCAAAGAGAGAGAAAGACAGTAGTTAACAGTTTTGAACAAATTAATTTCTTCCAAAATTAAGGAAAAGCAAGATAGAGAGAGAGAGAGATGTCATTTTTTCCCCCTTCAGTTTCACTTACTTAGCTAGCAAATGCAACTAGCTAGTTGAGCCTCCTGAAACACAATGCTCAAACAGAGGGATGCTGTGTTAGCTAGCTGGCTAGGTAAGCTTTTGGTTTTACTAATGTATCGCCACCGGGGCCCGCCGGTGTAACTGCTTACTGACGGAACCCTAACGTTGCTGCATGATTGTAGCGGGTTTAGTAACGCGTTAGTCCTATTAGCTATGCTGACTATGACAGTACTTGAGAAGGAATACAACGTGGCTGTGTGTTTACGTGTGATCAGGGGTGTATTCATTCTGCCAATTCTCAAACGGGGATGAACATATTTGAGTATCATGTAGTAGCCTAAACCTATGGCTGTTTCATTGAACTGGGTGAATGGAATATGAATGAGAGTCATCCAATATGCTGTAATAGAAATAAGGCCATGCTCATGAAAAAAAACGGCACTGACAACCACTGATTTCAGTGCATATTCCGTCTGGCTCTTGCTAACATATAAATACTCATTTTGGAACTTGTATTTGTGAATTTATGAGTATTCATACAATATATATTGTGGGCTTGTATATTTTCTTTAAAAAAAACACTTGATTGTAGTCAAATGAATTGTTTGTTACTGTACAATCACGACAAGCCTTTGGTGCTGTAAAAGCTCTACATGTCTTTCTGATCAGGGTCGGACTGGGTCTCAACTCACTGTTGACAGTTAGAATAGTAGAATACACAAGGTGCAATTTTCTAATTTGGTAATGCATCAGCAGTTTTCCTCTTATCAGTGTGGACAGTCACTCAATTAGCCCATGTCAACTTCATTTTTTTTTAGAATGGTAAGTTAGTCTCTAGTCAGCTATTTGAAAAATACAAATGATCCCCTGCCGAGAGAGGGGTCACTTAAAGAATATGTCTGCAAGGTGCCCCTGGTACTAATTATTTGATACCCTATTCTTTGTCCATTAGGAGCTCTGCCCTGACAGTATAGACTCAGGCTGAGGCGACACAGTAACCATCTGCCATTATGACCAAGTCTATAAGCATCATACTAAGGAATGGTGCAGGGGCAAGGAAGGTGTCTCGTGTGAGCTGCCGGCTGACACGAGGTTTCAAGAGGGAAAGCCGTTTTGTTATCAGGGATGATAGATCGGTGGGGATTCTCCATGTCACTATAATTAACCTCACGGCAGAGGATGAGGTCTTGTATCTGTGTGTTGTATCACTCTACAGGAAGGACGTCTACCATCCACTTTATCTCTGTCAAACCAGGGGAAGCTTTTGGTGTGTGTGTGTGTGTGTGTGTGTGTGGTGACACTCCTATTTTGTCATGTTGATGGACAGAGAAAATGTTTAGAGTACATTCAGGCTTCCATACTTGCGCTCCTAACACTGGACCTCTATCCCCAGCAGGTCCCAACCAGAGCCAAGGAGAGCCATGGTAAGTCATTGCCCTCGGTGCCTCTTGTCACTCCTCCTAGCCAGACAGACAGACACAGACACCCCAGACACATTCCGCCTGGTCACATGGCCCATAGCAGGACGTGACTGCCATCTTCAGCAAATCAACAGCACGAGCATTGAATTAAATTAGAGAGCGAACAGAGAAAGAGAGAGAAGACATACCAGAAGCAAAGTGTGTTGCAATGTTATTCAGTCTGTTTGATACTGTGTCACACACACAGATGACTCACCTTGGCATGAGCCTGCTGGCCTCACTTTTGGCTTGAACACTTCTTGCTCAGACATGAGAATGGGTAGTCATGGTGACTGTGAAGCTCCACATAGCCTATGTGGAATGCTTTGGCCTCTGTTACTGTAGGTGGGTTAAAACAAGCCAGTACTTGTAAACCATGTCCCTTACTAGTTCCATGTCCTTCCTATACCTACAGGCTCGTATGGACTCTCACTAGATGGATTCTCTTTGCCATCCTGCAAGCCTCCACTGTGTCTGCTTCAAGGCGGAGAAGGGAGATAAATGCATAGCGACCCCAAGCCCTGTACCTCTCACCTTAATAACCGCTGGTCCAGAGTCAGATGTTCTCTTATCACCATAAGATTAAGGGTTTGGATTGAGGTTAGCATAATCTGATCCTAGATTTGTGGTTCGAGGCAACTTCTCAAGTTCTTCCTCCACTGGACCAGGAAAGAACCAGAGGTCCTCCACTGGACCAGGAAAGAACCAAAAGGTCAAAGACCTTTGACCTCCTACGTTATATGAATAGTCAGCACAAGCTGGGCAAAGTACCGCCACGGTTTGCGCTGTGGTTTACCGAATCAATGGCACACTGATGGATTACCCTGTGGATCATCCCACCAAGTCCACTGACGTTACAAAATAAATGGAAGACGTGTAGTGTACACTGACACACAACATGCTGAAGCCTAAACTAACCATCTGTATATTAACTTATTAGGCTAACTTAGTCAGCTTTCTCCATTCAGTGAATTGATTTGATTGTTGTTGTTGACTTGTGTCAAGTTGTACCGCTTGTCAATTCAACAGAGTTGTGGTCACACTATGCAGCATCTGACAAAGAAGACTGCTCTGCCTCACTGCTCACTCTGCCCAGTAGGCCTAGGAATAATAACTCTTGTCAGATCATTTCAGAGTGAGTAGCAGTGAAATAAGGCAAAGTGACAGAATTCTGGAGAGGACTTCCCGCTGTGAAGTTTCCATGCGTGTTCACACTGTGAAAAGATGTCTAGAAGCAATGCAACGTACAGCGAACTCTTATCACGATGACAGTCAAATCCTCCCCGCTACCAGGGCTTTGTTCTATGCTGCAGAATTCAAAAGTATCTCAAGTCAATCATTTGATAAGATATGACTGCTACCAATGACAGTCCAAGCTTTGTCCCTTTTGTTCGCAGACACAAGTATATAAGGTATGTAGCCCTGTGTCGTGTGGAGAAGTTTCCTCATTTGAGAGCCCATCTTTAGCTTGACCAAGAAACAACCCACCTGGTACATCTCTGTGTAACGCCCTCCTAATAGTTTGTTCATTACAGAATTCTCTGACCTGGTATCTTTGGTTACAGCTAACTATGACAGGGTTATTATTCTCAGAGATCTAAACATTCATGTGTGTTGCCCCAATAATGCACTAGCTTTTGAGTGTCTTACCCTGTTAGAATCCTTTAACTGTGTGATATAGGTCACAGGGCCTACACACAACAAAGGCCATACTGTTGACCGTGTGCTGTTCCATGGTCTGATTATTGATAACTTGGAAACGGTGTGTTTCTCTGACCGTCTCAGTGTTGTTTTTAAAAATGCTTTCTCCTCCTTCTAAAAAGGTGTCTATCCACACTTGCTGTCACTTCATTAACTAAACAACTGCTAGAACATTTACCGATCCTTTATATTCTGCCTGTTCTTTGTCATCACTCCAATGATTTGCTGAACATTTAATGACATACAGTGCCTTCGGGAAAGTATTCAGACCCCTTGACTTTTTCCACATTTTGTTAGGTTACAGCCTTATTCTAAAATGGATTTAAACAGTTTTTTTTCTCCCCCTCATCAATCTACACACACACACACACACACACACACACACACACTCAATACCCCATAATGACAAAGCAAAAACAGGTTTTTATTAAAGCTGAGTGTTCCACAGCGCTACTGGCAAAATATTCTGTGGACAGATGAACCTAAAAGTTGTGTTGTTTGGAAGGAACACACAACACTAAGTATGGAGAAAAAAAAGGCACAGCACACCAACATCAAAACCTCATCCCAACTGTAAAGTATGGTGGAGGGAGCATCATGGTTTGGGTCTGCTTTGCTTCCACAGGGCCTGGACAGCTTGCTATCATAGACAAAACAAAATTTAGCAAGACATTTTGCAGGAGAATGTAAGGCTGTCTGTCCTCCAATTGAAGCTCAACAGAAGTTGGGTGATGCAACAGGACAACGACCCAAAACACAGAAGTAAATCAACAACAAAATGGCTTCAACAGAAGAAAATATGCCTTCTGGAATGAACCAGTCAGAGTCCTGACCTCAACCCGATTGAGATGCTGTGGCATGACCTCAGGAGAGCGGTTCACACCAGACATCTGATCTGCAACTACAGAAAACGTTTGGTTGAGGTTATTGCTGCCAAAGGAGGGTAAACCTGTTATTAAAACCAAGGGTCCACATACTTTTCCCACCCTGCACTGCAAATGTGTTCAATAAAGACATGAAAATGTATAATTGTTTGTGTTATTAGTTTGAGCAGACTGTCTATTGTTGTGACTTAGATGAAGGTCAGATCAAATGTTATGACCAATTTATGCAGAAGTCCAGGTAATTCCAAAGGGTTCAGATACTTTTTTCTTGCCACTTTGTTGAAGCATCTTTGGCAGTGATTACAGCCTTGAGTCTTCATGGGTATGATGTTACAAGCTTGGCACACCAGTATTTGGGGAGTTTCTCCCATTCTTATCTGCAGATCCTCAAGCTCTGTCAGGTTGGATGGGGAGCGTTGCCGCACAGCTATTTTCAGGTCTCCAGATATGTTCGATCAGGTTCTAGTCGGGCTCTGGCTGGGCCACTCAAGGACATTCAGAGACTTGTCCCGAAGCCACTGCTGCGTTGTCTTGGCTATGTACAGTCGTGGCCAAAGGTTTTGAGAATGACACAAATATGAATTTCCACAAAGTCTGCTGCCTCCGTTTGTATGATGGAAATTTGCATATACTCCAGAATGTCATGAGTGATCAGATGAATTGCAATTAATTGAAGTCCCTCTTTGCCATGCAAATGAACTGAATCCCCCCAAAACATTTTCCACTGCATTTCGGCTCTGCCTCAAAAGGACCAGCTGACATCATGTCAGTGATTCTCTCGTTAACACAGGTGTGAGTGTTGACGAGGACAAGGCTGGAGATCACTCTGTCATGCTGATTGAGTTTTTGAATAACAGACTGGAAGCTTCAAAAGGAGGGTGGGTGCTTGGAACCATTGTTCTTCCTCTGTCAACCATCGTTGCCTGCAAGGAAACACGTGCCGTCATCATTGCTTTGCACAAAAAGGGCTTCACAGGCAAGGATATTGCTGCCAGTAAGATTGCACCTAAATCAACCATTTCTCGGATCATCAAGAACTTCAAGGAGAGCGTTTCATTTGTTGTGAAGGCGGCTTCAGGGCGCCCAAGAAAGTCCAGCAAGCACCAGGACCGTCTCCTAAAGTTGATTCATCTGCAGGATCGGGGCACCACCAGTACAGAGCTTGCTCAGGAATGGCAGCAGGCAGGTGTGAGTGCATCTGCACGCACAGTGAGGCAAATACTTTTGGAGGATGGCCTGGTGTCAAGAAGGCCAGCAAAGAAGCCACTTCTCTCCAGGAAAAACATCAGGGACAGACTGATATTCTGCAAAGGGTACAGGGATTGGACTGCTGAGGACTGGGGTAAAGTCATTTTCTCTGATGAATCCCCTTTACGATTGTTTTGGGCATCCGGAAAAAAGCTTGTCCGGAGAAGACAAGGTGAGCGCTACCATCAGTCTTGTGTCATGCCAACAGTAAAGCATCCTGAGACCATTCATGTGTGTGGTTGCTTCTCAGCTAAGGGAGTGGGCTCACTCACAATTTTGCCTAAGAACACAGCCATGAATAAAGAATGGTACCAACACATCCTCCGAGAGCAACTTCTCCCAACCATCCAGGAACAGTTTGGTGATGAACAATGCCTTTTCCATCATGATGGAGCACCTTGCCATAAGGCAAAAGGGATAGCTAAGTGGCCCGGGGAAAACTTGTGGTCAATCCTCAAGGCGGGTGGACAAACAAAAACCCCCAAATTCTGACAAACTCCAAGCATTGATTATGCAAGAATGGGCTGCCATCAGTCAGGATGTGGCCCAGAAGTTAATTGACAGCATGCCAGGGCGGATTGCAGAGGTCTTGAAAAAGAAGGGTCAACACTACAAATATTGACTCTTTGCATCAACTTCATGTAATTGTCAATAAAAGCCTTTGACACTTATGAAATGCTTGTAATTATACTTCAGTATTCCATAGTAACATCTGACAAAAATATCTAAAGATACTGAAGCAGCAAACTTTGTGAAAATTAATATTTGTGTCATTCTCAAAACTTTTGGCCACGACTGTACTTAGGATCATTTGAGAGCCCCAGTCTGAGGTCCTGCGTGCTCTAGAGCAGGTTTTCATCAAGGGTCGCTCTGTACTTTGATCCGTTCAGCTTTGCCTCAATCCTGACTAGTCTCCCTGTTCCTGCCACTGAAAAACATCCCCACAGCATGATGCTGCCACCACCATGCTTCACCGTAGGGCTGGTGCCAGGTTTCCTCCAGACGAGACACTTGGCATTCAGGCCAAAGTGTTCAATCTTGGTTTCATCAGACCAGAGAATCTTGTTTCTCATGGTCTGAGAGTCTTTAGGTGCCTTTTGGCAAACTCCAAGCGGGCTGTCATGCTGTTTACTGAGGAGTGGCTTCCGTCTGGTCACTACCATAAATACCTGATTGGTGGAGTGCTGCAGAGATGGTTGTCCTTCTGGAAGGTTCTCCCATCTCCAGAGCTCTGTCAGAATGACCATCAGGTTCTTGGCCACCTCCCTGACCAAGGCCCTTCTCCCCCGGTTGCTCAGTTTGGCTGGGCGGCCAGCTCTAGGAAGAGTCTTGGTGGTTCCAAACTTCTTGCATTTAAGAATGATGGAGGCCACTGTGTTCTTGGGAACCTTCAATGCTGCAGAAATGTTTTGGTACCTTTCCTCAGATATGTGCCTCTTCACAATCCTGTCTCTGAGCTCTACGGACAATTTCTTTGACCTCATGGCTTAGATTTTGCTCTGACATCCACTGTCAACAGAATAAGCCTGTAACGTAACAAAATGTGGATAAAGTCAAGGGGTCTGAATACTTTCCGAAGGCACTGTATGTAAGGCTACTTTAGACTCAGTGACACCAGTTAAAACCAAAAATAAACTGTCTGCCATGAGTCTTAGCCTGGTTAAGTGCCTTAAAAAGTGAACTTAGAAAGGCTGAGTGTAAATGGAAGGCCTGCAAACTTCCAGTATTCTATGAGATCATAAAGAATCTGATGATACATTTCAATGCTGCGATTAAAGATACAAGAGCGAACTACTTCTCTACCCTGATCTGAGAAATTCCACAACTCTGAAATGTTGTTTAAGACAAGTGAGTGTGTTGTTGCCCCCCCATATAGACAATTTGAAAGTCCCCAGTAAAAACATTCTATCAGATCTTTCAGCACTCTGAAGGAGTTGACGTTAAACATTAACACCATCAGATCTTTGTCTTACGGAGATGGCAAAAATGTATTTATTCTTCAATAAAGTGGTATACACAGTAACAATTTAGTTTTTCCTCAGTTTATGACTCGAAAACCTAATTAAATGTAACATGTGAACCAAAATTAATATTATATGAGGCAGATGGTGTTTACAGTTTTATGGTTATAATCATGGTGATTCCAATATTGTTTGTTTAAATCTATCAACAGTAGTAGTATGGTATAGCTGACTTTGCTCATTCCTGATTAATTTAGGATTTTAGATAAAAATGACAGTGTTGACCACATCTCCTTACACATCTTTTAGGAATCACGGTTTTGTGAGAAATGCTCTTTAAAGTCACAGAGGGCTACACAAGATAATTGTTCAGTTAATATCCATTATTGCTTATACACTTTTTTGAATAGTTTGAAATTGGGATCCTTTGATCCGGACAAGGGCATTTTCAAGCATAGAGCCGACCATAAATAAATTTATATTTCAAGTATTTAGAAAATTCCCAAAACAAATATTTTCCCATAACATTCCCCTAAATGTAAATATTAAGCTCAAATAAAATCTCTGAACTAATTTCCTGCGATGCTACACATTTTGCCATGAGGCTGAGTTTGTTGTTGCTGTTTTAAAGCTAAACTTTGTATTTCCCCTGTATGCTTGCGTTCAGTTCAGTTTCCCAAATATGTTTGTTACATAGGCATAGTGTGTATATATAGTTCTGCGCTCGGCTCGGCTCTTTTGCCGCCAGTTGCTCTCTGTGTATCCATTCTAGCTCAGTGGGTATATCATACAATAGGTCTATATGGCAGAGGGAGACACATTTCTTAACTAGAGTGTAGAGGCCTGCGCGCCGTCCCACCATAGATGGATGGAGCCCCATCTGTGCAAAAACAAAATCCACCATTCGATCCCATGGAATATGTTTTTCGTCAATATAGCCGCGCAGCACACTGAACATCCCCTGGGCCGTTTCATGTTCGGGAATCATGAGACAGAACAATATGTCCTCTTGAATAGCATACCCCAACATGTAGCGAACAAAAGTCAATGCATCTCGGCCCTCACAACTAACGTCCATTTGGTGAGCATAAGGTGGGGAGTTTGAGTCGTTCAGTCAGTTTCCTCTTGATTGCTAGCTATAGTATACATTTTTTGTTTCACAGAGTTATCTGACAACGGTATTGATGCAAGTTTTTATGCCTCTGCCACCCCACACATTAGTTTCATGAAATCAATTGAGGCCGGTAATATCAAAATCTCTGCAGTAAATAGTGTGGTTTCATAGCGTAGCGGGCTTACAGGCTGACTACACCGCGAGCGTTGCAAAATAAATGTAGGAATCTATATTATTCAATTATTGCACCCACACTGCTTGCTCACGTCTAACGAGCGTCTGCGTGGCCAAGCGCTAAAATAGAAGTCAGTTCTATTTGTGATGCAGATCGCGCTGCAAGTCCAGCCTCTCCTATCTCCTCATTGGTTTATAGAAGCAGATACCCACGTGCCATCTCCTCATTGGTTATACCCACGTGGGTGACTGAAAGCGGAACGAGGTCGGTGGCGGTAATAATGCACCTAATTTATGAAAGTTGCCAATCGCAATATAAAGTCAAGAGAAGAAAAAAGCCTGGAAGGAGGAGAGATGACTAGAAACGATTCGGTTGATTGTCGGAGTAGAGGACCTTGTGCATTTCAGGTAAAATAACAACTCAATGTTTATATCCCAGGACAAATTAGCTAGCAACAGCAAGCTAGCTAGCTAAATTGCCATAAATGGTTCATGCTTTTCGACCTGTCCCCAAATTAATGTAATTGGTTCAGAGTTTGTTATGATATTTTAACCTGCGTGTCGTGATTGTGCTTGGTGTGGGGGGACAAAGTAAATGTACGATGTCGCACACGCGCAGCCGGTTTGGGTTCCGTGTTAGCCATTCACAGTGGGAATGATTCAAGTGCGGCTTTTCCCCACAATCTAAGGACGCTGTCTGGTTGAATTTTTCCTTTTTAGATTTGAATATTTTTTATTTTGATTTAAGGTTAACCACATTACAATGATTGAGACATACAATATTTATTTTTATTTACAAAAAAAATTACCAGGATTTGGGAAATTCTCCCTCGACCCCATTTTCATATCATGCCTACCCACGTGGGGTCGCGACCCCTAGTTTTGAAAGGGCTGCGCTATGGTGAGCGTTACATTCATGCCAGGAACGAGAGGGTTAAAATGGGGAGGGGATCATGCTGGGAGGCTGACGTATCGAGCACAGTCAGTGGATAACTAGGTTGCAACATCAATAACAATCGGAATAATACCGCTTGATCATCGGCGTTGCATGCCTTTAAATGCAGGAATCCGCCCAGGCTTATTGAAGGCGATTGGTATGCATTTTCACAGCCCTAGTAGAACACTGCAAAGAGGAAATTCTGACTCATTTTCGTGGTTTCGTTATCTGTAACGAGGGCGTTACAGGAAAGAAGGTGACATGTCCATCGGCGAGTGCTGTGCGCGTTCGCAGATCATAAAGAATGATGCATTTGAATGTTGATATCTAGATAAAAACACACTGCTTATCGTGTTATAGTTGGAAGAACGGGTGTATAGGACGATATCTATGACACATTGAGTAAAACAGATGCTGAAATGCGAGGTGCCCGGTCGATTTGCGCAGGTGGATGACCAACCTGATGTTAACAATCGCGTTTCTCCCCGCGTCTGCCGGGTCGGTATGCTGTGAAGCTGGTTGTGAATACCGGGACTCGAGCCATGCTTCCCGGGGTCGGCGTGTTTGGCACCAGCTTGACCACGCGGGTGATTATCCCGCTTCTGAAGAACGAAGGATTCTCCGTCAAGGCTTTATGGGGACGGACTCAGGAGGAAGCCGAGGAGCTGGCCAAAGAAATGAACGTACCGTTTTATACCAATAGAATCGACGACGTTTTGCTGCATCAGGATGTGGATTTGGTGTGTATCAACCTACCTCCACCTCTAACGCGGCAGATTGCTGTCAAAACATTGGGTGAGTCGTGGTGAAGAAATGGGATGCTGTGACATGCGCTACATTGACGCGATATTGCCTTTGGGAAATCAAGAGAGAATACTTGAAATCACAGTTCTACAGTTTATTACAACATTGAAATGTATTATTCTCAATGAACAGTGGTGTAGTATGGTAGGCTATTTGCAAAAAAAGAGTTGGCCTGTTTGATGTGAACTACAGACAGGTGTGGCATTCTTTCCCAATCAACTGCAATATTTATTTTTGTGGGGGTGGGGGGCAGTGGGGTGTAAATAAAATAAATATTGCAGTTGATTGGGAAAGAATGCCACACCTGTCTGTAGTTCACATCAAACAGGCCAACTCTTTTTTTGCAAATAGCCTACCATACTACACCACTGTTCATTGAGAATAATACATTTCAATGTTGTAATAAACTGTAGAACTGTGATTTCAAGTATTCTCTATTGATTCTCTAATGCCGTAAAAAAAGAAAAGAAAATCAGCTGCAATCTGAATGAATGAAAATCAAAATGCCCAGCTGCCACGTCTGTGTAATCCACCCCTTTTAAAACAGAAGGGTTTCTCCATCACTACCCCAGATAGTCAGGGTCTTGTCTCATGTTGGCCTACATTGAAGGGTTGGGTAGGCTACACCATACTGTCCAGTGTCCATTACAACCCTGTATCCAAATGTATATTGTATTTTATTAAGGCTCGTCATTGGCTGCTGCCTTGGGATCACACAACACAGCCTGAGTCTCAACAGTTACCTAGAACAGAGGGATGGAAGACTAATAGCTAACCTAGACCATCCCCCTTAACATAAACCAGTCAACATCTGGTAGAGCAGGAACTTTTGCAAATTGAATTGTTACATCATTCTGACACTGATCCCTGTCTGACTATTGACCTCTCTAGACCATGTGATAATGGATAGGTCAAATGGTTGGACTGACACATGCAGACGTCCAGTGACGATGATCATGTAGGAAATAATCCTGGGAGTAGTCGTGGTTCATATCCGGCCATGGGACCTGGTACAGGGAGTCTCCAGGAGGACCCCGAGCTGGCTGAGCCAGCAGAGGGCAAAATGAGTCGCTAGGGCAACATTACAGAAGACGACACCCTCTTAATAAGTAGCTTTACTCTCTGGGTTGCTGGGAGCTGTGGCCTTGTTACATGTTTTTATTTAATTTTTTACCTTTTATTTTACTAGGCATGTCAGTTAAGAACAAATTCTTATTTTCAATGACTGCCTAGGAACAGTGGCTTAACTGCCTGTTCAGGGGCAGAACGACAGATTTGTACCTTGTCAGCTCGGGGATTTGAACTTGCAACCTTTCGGTAACTTTTGGAGTAAATTCATAGTGCTGATTTTGTTACAGGAGTGTCGGTATGCACGGCGATGATCGCTGTCATAACTTGAACTTTACTCTGGCGTGATGTACAGTATAATGTCCCCAAACAGTGACTGTTCACTCAGAGTGAACATGTCCTGTAGTTTCTAATCTGACACAGTTGTCTTTAGAAGAGCCCCTGTTCAATTCCCCCACTCCTGCTCGGTTTGTTTTGGTTAATGTAGTGATGGGGTTATCGGACGAGAAAGGAAAAGCCTCCAGTTTATTTCACGACTGGACTAATGTGAATGAATGGGAACACGTGCGCTCGCAACTTCCAGGAATTTGTTCCGTTTATAGCTGTGGTGACTGTCGTCATGTGTTATCTCCCCACCTGAACAGGTACAGACACTTTGCATTATTTTACATTGTCGTGTTTCAAGTTGGGATGCAGGCCTGTATGGAAATGTTGGAGCAGGCTACATAGTTGAGGATGTCAACCTGGAACGCTGTAGCCTTGCCCCTTCTCTTCAGCTCACTCTGTGACATGAGGAGGACCAGGGTCAAGATACTGGTACGGTGACAGCGGCCCATTATGGCTCAGGAAAGTGCTGGCTTGGAATAGTTGGCAGTGGAATACAAAACTATTTCCCTTTTTGGAATGTGCACTTGGAAGGCATTTGCCAACACTGTCCAACCCAAACCATAGGGCCTGACTTTGGGCATTGAACCAAACCAAGTTAGACCAGGCTAAAACATGAACATGGGCCCAGTGTTTTCCCCCACCAACTGCTATTGTTATGCGGTTTTATCTTTCAGTGTGACAATCTTAGTCACATTACAGCCAACTGGTATATCCAGCCAGGCCACATCTCTTCTTCAATAGTGATTTAAAAAAATATATATATTCTTAGATTTTTCACCCTCCTTCCTACTATAGCATTCTGTTGACACAGAGATTCTGATACATTTCTCAGGGAATTGGCTCGTTGGCGAGCAAAACGTGCCGGTTGGGATTAGTATCTGGTCTCCCAGTCTGCATTTTAAAGAAGGGCTCGCGTGAGCGCCTAGCATTTCTTGGCCGACAATCATATGAAAGTGCATCAGTTTTCAGGCTGTTGAGGATTAGAAGCTCCCTTGTTCATTCATTTTTTTTTTTTTTACCCGAATACATTAGCATTTCTGATCCACTCCGGCCCAAATAATATCCCATTTTGCTTATGTGATGTTCGAGCGAGGCAATAGAGGCAGTAGAGAAAAATAACAGATGGCTTCTAGCGTCTGGCCTACTACGTTCATACAATCAGAGACTCTGAAAGAGGTTCACACATGTCATTCTAGGAGAAAAATGGAACACCCAGAACACAAAGCCCAAGTAGTGAAACCACAGTGTGGACGTTGTACAATAATTAGGCTACAGACAACATTTATCAATGCTATCGGGCTGTTAGTCTCTTCTAACTATGGCATGTCAATCAGTTGGTTTATCAGTGCCTGTTTTTATAGACTGCTCACACCCGCTATGGAGTTGATTCAGAGGAACAGAAACCTTGTGGAGACGTGATCAGTGAGGTGAATTAGTTGGACCTGAGAGGGAGGTTGAAACTTAAGACTTCTCCACGTCTCATTTTCCTTTAAACCTATTCACACTTTTCATATCAGTGCATGGAGAGGAGACGAGGAGAAGAAGCCACTTTAGACTAATGCGATGCACCCTACAGCCTATTTTGTCTATTGAGATGCACCCTACAGCCTATTTCGTCTATTGAGATGCACCCTACAGCCTCTGCTCTCTGGCTCAGTGCTGGTCTGTGATGTAACCTTTACAGCACTGTGTAAGCCTGCCTGCGCTCCTCAGCCTGCGCTCCTCAGCCTGGGCCTGACATCAGTGGCCGGGCTATCAGGTAACAGGTCAACGTCCTCTGAAGCTGAACAGACAGACACTTCCTGATCTCCGCTGACTGTAGGAGGCCGCTAAGAATAGAAGAAGCCCAGGAGGAGCTAGAGGGGTGCAGCAGTACTAATCATGTCCCGTGGAAAGGGCAAGTAGGCCTCCCTTAGCTTGAACACTGACACCCACATGCTAGACTTCTGATACACCTGGTACCTACCCAACTCTGCCTGGATTGGATATCATCATGTCCCCTGCAGTTGCTTCACGTGCGTGTAAGTCACACTAGCTGCAACTGGCTACCCTCCAAGACATTTTGTGTGTGCCGCTGTCCTTTCCACCAGAGGAAAGCTTTTGGCATGGATCTCATACCTATCAGGCTGTAGAGAAGTCTGAAGGTGGTCTTTCTAGGGAGCTTGGTTATGGACTAGTCTGAAGGTGGTCTTCTGTCTAGGGAGCTTGGTTATGGACTAGTCTGAAGGTGGTCTTTCTAGGGAGCTTGGTTATGGACTAGTCTGTAGGTGGTCTTTCTAGGGAGCTTGGTTATGGACTAGTCAGAAGGTGGTCTGTCTAGGGAGCTTGGTTATGGACTAGTCTGAAGGTGGTCTGTCTAGGGAGCAGCCGTCCATGTGATCTCTTACTCTGAGAGAATGATGACCAGAATGTGGTGTGACTAAGCTTCAGGGCAGCCAGAACATGGTGGTCTAGATTATCTATTAGTCTTCCATCCCTCTGTTCTAGGTCCCTGTTGAGACTCAGGCTGTGTTGTGTTCACAGTTTTTTGGTTAGCCAGACGTATAAGAGACAGAATGACAGTGCCATTCCCATTCTTCCCCTGAATGGCCCAGCGTTAGCCAGATGTTAGCCAGACGTATAGGAGACAGAATGACAGTGCCATTCCCATGCTTCCCCTGATTGGCTCAGCGTTAGCCAGACGTTAGCGAGACGTTAGCCAGACGTATAGGAGACAGAATGACAGTGCCATTCCCTTACTTCCCTGAATGGCACCGCTTGCTTTTGTTGGGAGTTCACAGGCCCTTCATGTTCACTCCTCCAGGACAGCCATTTATATGCACAGCAAATTGGCCAGTGTTACCTAACATTTGTAGTGTTGATTCAGGTGTTAAATTAACACTCGCTGGTGTAAAATAACCAGTGTTAAACCAAAAGTGTTTGTGTTAATAACCAGTGTTAAACCAAAACCACACCCATCATTATCATATTTCCCAGCATGCTCTATTGCAGGTAGATTTTTTAAATTGTTTTGTTTCAATATCTATTTTTAAACATTGATTAATTAATCTTATGCTACTCAAATATGTTTTTTTCTAAACTAATCCAATCTGTTTTATTGCACCCATTACTGAAGTTTTTTTTCCAGTTTAGGTAGTCTCATATCTTTTTATTATTATTTATTTTATTAAATAATCGAAACATACAATGTACTTGCAGTGAAGCCGCTCAACAACCACATCACACCAGTCATCCAACAGATTCCCATTCAGAGCGACACACAGAAGCATCCAGGGTCAATGCCCTGCTCAAGGGCATGTTGACCGATCTCCCACCAGGCCAAAAAACGTGAACCCTAACCCTCCAAGATCCCCCCACAGTTCCCCAATAGCTGTCCCTCAACCATTCGAGACTCCTCCCACATCTCCCCCCAATTAATTCCATTCCCCCAAGAACCCCCAATGCACCAACAACCAAGAGAAGGAACTAAAGAGAGAAAAGGAAAAAGACAGAAGAAAACAGCAAACAACAATGCAAAAAAAAATATATATAATAAGAATAATACATTTAAAACGAAGGACATCAAGGACAACTAAAATCATAACAGCAATGCCAACTGTATGTTTATGTGCATGTCTGGCACTATTACATGTATGTGTTTATTTGAATAAGAGTGTGTGTATGCATGTGTTTAAACACCAGCCCGGCATCAGCCTCAGACAAACCGGCATTAGCTGTAAAAACACTGCCACTTAGTGTCATTCAAATGTACTTTTTATTATGTTTTATTTTGACTTTTTTTTTTTACTTTTATCTTTGACCATCATTCTATCTCTCACACAGCAACTCCACTCCCACTTGTCTCCAATTCCACATCCCAACCCTCAGCTTCAGCTTCCCTCAGCCCATCCCATCTATCTCTGCTGGCCACCCACTTGATTCTGTATCCTCACAACAAAATCTGCAGAGCTTCGAAGATTTTATGCCCCAAATATTCAACATTTTGTTGGTGGCAAGAATTCTATATAATAATTTTAGCTGAAAAGCATGAAGTCTTGACTCTTGCGTTGTTTTATATATCAACTCCTACACCCTGTAACATGGAATCGGTACATCAAAAATCTCTTCCCAACTATTTAGCAATATGCATGGCACAGTTGTCAACATCCTGGTCTTCAAATGAAACTGGTATACTTTCCTATTTATGCTATTTTAATTCCTCTGCCAGTTTTGATCCTTTATATTGGGCAGACAGACCAGTTCCCTACCTCCTCCCGCTGCCACCTGCCTCCTCCATGTTTTGGGGTAATGCTGTAATCAATTGGTCGTACTCTTGGATTGAGCAGACCTTCCCATACAATTATGATGACTCCATGAAGTACATAACTCTACCATTCCAATTTACAATATCATTTAAGAACAAAATACCATTTTCTTTCCCATAAATACAGGTATTTTATCAATCAGCACGTTTGAGTTCAGCCATACTATTTGGTGTAATATTTGTTCTATCTTTTCAGGGGGATGAAATTGAAATTGTAGCCAGCTCTGCAATGCTTGTTTGAAAAAGAGAGATACTTTGAAAAAAGTATCATTTTCAATTAATCGAAAATGAGACATGGCAATCTGCAAAAAGGCCAGTTTTAAATAATGGATGAGCTTTTCTTAGTAATCTACTAGAGAAACATTTAGGGTTCAAATAAAACTTTTGAATGAGTGAAGCTTTTAGAGAGCGGTTTAGTGCTTTTATATTTAATAATCTCAACCCACCCAATTCATTATATAGATAGGCACATTTTAGTTTGTCTGGTTTAGCGTCCCAGATAAAGTGAAATATTTTATATTAGTCTCATATCTTAGACTTCCCAACCCGGCAGTCATTCTGAATGCTGGTTATTGTAGGATATCCCAACTCTAGCTGGATTCCATTAGGAATTAATTGTTTCAGGCCTCTGTATTAGGGTAAACCTAAGCCCTCAATTGAAGGACTTTATTAAATACTTGTAACCTGTTGAATAATTCAATACAGTCATGGGTGGTAACTCCACAATTCACCAGAAAGTCAAGGCACTCTGGGGAAATATGTAACACTGGAGAATTTGCTGTGTGCTAATAGAAGCTAGAGTGGGAGAAGGACAAAGGGCCTGCTCTTACGGTCCTGTGAAGTTGTCTATGTTTGCAAACTGAATCTCAGAACAGGAGCTCTTCCAGCCTACCTTCTCCCAGTACTGAAAAGTGAGTATTGCTCAAGTTAGGGGAAGAGTTTACTCATGGAAGCCCGTCCGTCTCTATAAAATGAGGGTCTGTTCTATTGCTGTTTTGTGGCCCCACTTGTTAAAGTTGTTTTTGACAGTGCCAGAATGGCTTCATTTGGCCATGCAAATGCCTTATTTTGCTGCTTCCGTTCATTATTTCTATTCATGTTGAGATACGCTGCGCTAACCGTCTGTAATTATGCCCCTGATCCAAATATCCATCCAGGGATTTTCTACAGGATAGCCTTGTTGTTGCCCAATAATGAATATGCTGACTGTTGTGGGGACGTCTTGATTGATGTTCCTTTTTAAGCAGAAGGGAAGTGTAGGCGTTTTCCCTAAACCACTCATTGTAGGTGAGTTTTTAAACAGGGCTAGTCTTGTCTACACAAAGTACAGACTTGCAGCTACTGTACCAGTAAGAAACCAGGGATTACAGTATTTCTCTGCACACACTCATAGACACACAACCTATTGTGACAAGCTATTGACACACAACCTATTGTGACAAGCTATTGACACACAACCTATTGTGACAAGCTATTGACACACAACCTATTGTGACAAGCTATTGACATACAACCTATTGTGACAAGCTATTGACACACAACCTATTGTGACAAGCTATTGAAAAATGATTTCTTGTTGGTAGCTACAAACCCAAGCTAGTGCAGTGTTAGGTTTCCTACCTATCGTCATTGCCAAGGGGGGAACGTCTCAAATGTCCTTTATGTGAGTTCGTACGGGAGCAGCCACACTCGTGTTTCATAATTGGACGATGGGGACTAGAGACGGGAGGCAGGCCCACATGAGGCAGTCCCGTGAGGGCAGAGCGGATTTCACTACTCAAAGGTCCCCATCATTCATCTGCATTAGGAAAGGGCCTCTTAACATAAGGTTTGGGCTGACAGTACAGTACCCCAGATGATCCAGTACCCCAGATGATCCATTAAAAAGATGGTATTAATAATGCACCTAATGTGTTTTAATGCTAACGGGGGTTTGTAACGCCATTGTAAGAAGGACATTTATATCCTATGTAGCCGCAGTACATTTCTCACTTCCTCTGTGTGTGTGTGTGTGTGTGTGTGTGTGTTCACGCTCCAGTATTTGAGAGAGTATTCAAGTGCACCTTTGCAGGGTGTTTTGCTAGCAGCAATGAGCAACAGGAAAAAGGAAGTTCCCTGCTATGGCAATGCTAATGATGTCCACAGACACTATGGGTGGCTGTCGATGAGACCCTATTGAGGGTGCAACATCCGAAGGCTTAGTTAAAAACAATGCCTCAGTGCCATACTCCAAAACGTCCCTCCTGAGTGATGCGGAGTTGCATATCCTTTTATCTTGCTTCTTGGACCTAGCTGTCTAATCTCTTCCAGACGTTTTCTTTCCATCTACCGGCAACAATGTAAACACGTCTCCCTCCTGCTGAAGTCAGACGTGTTTTCACCTTCAAAGAAAATGTATTTTCAGGAACAAAGACTCCAACATAATTTTTTGCATATTGATTTTGATTTACTGACATTGTGGACATATATCACTTAAGTTTAATTAAATATTAGCTTCTTTATTTAGGCAATGTACTGCACTGAAATGTAGCTCTTAGCTGCCAATGTTGTACACCATAACGATAAACTAAACCTTGAATAAAAATACCTTTTTAATGATCATCATGAAATTGGGATTTTCTATTAATGGTATTCAGGGACAGTATGCACTGACTCTTGACATTTCCCACATTCATCATAGCCATTGATGCTGCTTCACTTCACAATGTCTATTTTTATCTCCAATCCTCCGTACTACCAACACATGGCAGGCACGAGGGCCCTACTCAATGAAGGGCTCAGTAATGAAGCAGTCCTATGCTCTGCTTCGTCCTCTGATATACATAAAGCAAGTCACTGTGTCATTCAGAGGATACGCTGAATGGTCTGCAGAGTTTTTGTCTGCATAGTTCTAGGTCAGAATGAATTGTATGCCATAGACATTCTAGGAGAATGATGGCTGTGGCAGAATGTAAATAATACATCTTACAGTATTCTGGGTTGGTCTGCATTGAAGTTGGAAGGCAGAATTTGGACAGGAAGTAAATGAGTGATGCTTGACAGGTCGGATATTTCCTAGAATAGAGAAGCGAGCAGGGAGATGGTCAGGTTTTGTTGGAGTGTGTGCGAGTTATGGCCCCTCTGCTCTGTGACCTTTGGCACACCGGCACGGTAAAGGCCTCTCTGCTCTGTGACCTTTGGCACACCGGCACGGTAAAGGCCTCTCTGCTCTGTGACCTTTGGCACACCAGCATGGTAAAGGCCTCTGTTGAACCCTGTGTGCTGAGTAATGGCTATAACACTCATACCATCTGTTTGCTCATGTACATAATCGTCTCCTTAACATGCTGTGCATATTTCATTGTGTTTATCCGACATCTTTAGGCAGGAATCACACAAATGATTAATTGTGACATTCCTGTCAGCCACGCTTTTCTTTCACACAAACGCTCCACTATCTGCTGAGTGGACCCAATATGCTCAGCCAAGGTATCTGCTGACTGGACCCAATATGCTCAGCCAAGGTATCTGCTGACTGGACCCAATATGCTCAGCCAAGGTATCTGCTGACTGGACCCAATACGCTCAGCCAAGGTATCTGCTGAGTGGATCCAATACGCTCAGCCAAGGTATCTGCTGAGTGGACCCAATATGCTCAGCCAAGGTATCTGCTGAGTGGACCCAATATGCTCAGCCAAGGCAATTTAAGGATGGATCATCCAGTTGTTGCTGTAGGTTACCAGATTGGCCAAAAGCAAAAAGAGCAAGTTAGACCCATCGCTATGGTATCTCAATCTAGTGTGTTGAAGAGGGTTATCTGGGGGTAATTGACCTAAAAATTAACCCTCATCTTGTACGTTTTTGTTACCCTTAAGTCTGTGCTGTCTTTGTGTAGTAATGACACCCTAAATGGTGGTTGTTCTCAGCACTGACTGTCCATAAAGAGGCTGAAAATGCTTGACCCTCTTTCCTTTAGAGATATGATATCAGTGGTCTCTGTCTCTCTCTCTCTCTCTCTCTCTCTCTCTCTCTCTCTCTCTCGTGCTTTCACCCTAGTCTCTCACTCTCTCTCGACCCTGAGTGGGAGAATGACAGAGGGCATCACCATGCCAACAATGTGCACCCCCTTCTCTCTCGCGCCACCTGACTTGTCTTACCCAGTTACCCAGGCCAGCTCATTGTGTTTCTTTCCTCCACTGAATAAGAGGAAGTTCAATTGTAGCCGTCTTTACAGAAAGGACTGGCAGTGAGGCGTACAAGGCAAGGCATGCGAAGCTGTATTTGCCCTTAGCTGTTATATATGCCTTGGCCCTGCAGTCACTGTGAGTCAATGGAGATGTCTGCCTCCATTAGTCAGACCTGTCTGAACCATGTCCAACACCTTTTGAATGAACTGGAACGCCGACTGAGAACCAGGCCTGATCGGCCAACATCAGCGCCCGACCTCACTAATGCTCTCGTGGCTGAATGGAAGCAAGTCCCCCGCAGCAATGTTCCAACATCTAGTGGAAAGCCTTCCCAGAAGAGTGGAGGCTGCTATAGCAGCGAAGGGGGGGACCAACTCCATATTAATGCCCATGATTCTGGAATGAGATGTTCGACGAGCAGGTGTCCACATACTTTTGATCATGTAGTGTATCACTCTGAGAAAGAGAATGAATGTAAAGGGTAGTGTTGTTAGTGAACCATCATGTGGATCGGTTTTTTAGGACAATACAATTTGTCAGAAGCCGGAATATGTTTTCCCCTCTACTCCTCCCTACTTATCCACTGCTATGTCATCTTCTTTAATGAGATAAGGAACCAAGTGAATGACAGTCACGCGCACAACCAGCCTGTTGTCTCAGGAGAACGATGGGGTTCCTAGAAGGTCACTTTTGTTTGTCCTGTTAATTTATAAATTATTTTCGACAGGGGGTAAGCGTGCCCCCCAGCCTCTCCCACAGTGTTGTGGCCAATTACTCCCTCTACGCTAGGCCATAACAAACGCGTTACCCCTTCAAAGTAGCCTGTAATTGTTTTGACATTTATACTGACAGATGAATTAAATGGATTGCGCTTACGGCCAATATGCACAGCTAATTTCCACAGCTTGCGCCTGACACGACATGCGTTCATTAACATGAAAATGAACCGAGTGACTGACTGAACAGAATATAATAATACCCCATCATTCTTCTCCTTTGTGTGGTTCCATGTTTTATAGTACACGTGTAATGTTATTACAAAGGTGATCAATAGTATGAAGGGACGTCTGATGATTTTGAGTAGGCAGTAGCGGTTAGCGCACGTGGCTAATTGGTCCCTCAGGACTAGAGTCTAGTTGAAGGTTGATCGCCACATGACACCTTGACAGGAGATCAATATATTTTGTTAGCCTCTAAAAGGGAGGAACCTGCAGATTGTTTTAGTTTAAAGATATACTACAGATTTTTAAACCCTGAGCCAGATGTTGTGGTATAGCGCTGCACCTACCATCAACTCCACTGTCCTTTAATGGGTCGGTATCCACCTTCTATGATATTAATGTAACGTAATAGCTGCACTCTGAGCATGTGGGAAGGCTCTGTTAATGACTCCATGGGGCATTAGCGGGAGTAAAACGCAGCTAAGGGATGCTAATTCCTTCCATCATCTTCCATCATTTCTTTATTTTTATTTCACCTTCATTTAACCAGGTAGGCAAGTTGAGAACAAGTTCTCATTTACAACTGCGACCTGGCCAAGATAAACGCAACCTACACATAGCCCATCTGTAAACAGCCCATCCTACTACCTCATCCCCATACCGTATTTATTTATTTATCTTGCTCCTTTGCACCCCAGTAACTTGCACATTCATCTCCTGCACATCTACCATTCCAGTGTTTAATTGCTATATTGTAATTACTTCGCCACCATGGCCTATTTATTGCCCTACCTCCCTTATCTTACCTCATTTGCACTCACTGTATATAGACTTCTTTTTGTATTTATTCTGTGTATTCCATGTGTAACTCTTTGTTGTTGTATGTCTCAAACTGCTGTGCTTTATCTTGGCCAGGTCGCAGTTGTAAACTTGTTCTCAACTAGCCTACCTGGTTAAATAAAGGTAAAATAAATAAAATCATAGAGATATTCACCGCTAGCTAATGGAGCCGCGAGCGTCATTCAGATGCAAATGGTCTGTACTTTTCAAATCCCTCCGACTTGAATATTCTGTTCTAAAAGAAAGTGACCTGAACCTATTCAAATGGGAGGCTGTTTCATTTGACCCATTTCATCATTTCATACCGCAGTGAAGACGTGTCTGTGACGTGTGAAATGAGTCTTGTTGTAATTAGTCACGGGCATGCTCTTTTTTTTTTCTTCATGTTTTGTTCAACAGGTTGATGCAGATTTGGACATTGAACTAAACCACACTGTTCTCTACTAAAATGTATTTCAACCACCAAAATGTGGACAGGTCTCTTGTTTGGTTAATTGTGGGTGGGAAAAAGGTCAGTTAGTGTGCCAGCACTAATGACCATGAGTTTCTGTGTTTGGCTGGACTGCTGTCTCTGACATCTCTGCAGCTCTCAGTAACAGTGTGACATGTAATATCATTTGACATTAAAAGAGTTGTGGTGTGGGAGGCGAGCCTCTGGGAGAAAAGTGGTTAGTTGGCTATGGTAACGTTTCCCATTAGAGTTACCTTTCTGTGTCGTTTGTACTTAAGGGACAGTAAAGCCAACATTGTTCTGTCCCTGAGATGGCTTTCTGTCACTGCTTAGAGGGCCCATTTAGCTGCTGACTGGACACCGGACTGGAGGAGGCAAGCCCTGTGGAACAATTTAGCAAATTACTCAGCAGAAAGCTCTTTTAGTTTGATCTAGAAAGCCGAGGCTGTAGCGAGACTAACTTGTGTTCCTTAGCTCAATGATTCCTCCCTCTTGCAGTTACTTTCAGACTAATTCAGTTTGGGAAAGCAGCAGAAAGATGAGATTGTTGCTAGGTGTCTGGTTTTCGTCTTTCTGTCATATCCTTCTCTCCGTCGTCAGCTGCTGTGTTCTGGATGTGTCCTTAATTTGTAAAAGCCAAAAAACTGTAGTGGTATGATGCCCAGTTAGTCAGAGTATTACACACTTCCAGTGTGATACAGTGACAGGTCTGTGTGTCTCTATCATTCAACCGTTTGTGATGAACATGGTTAGTGCAATGGCTCTTAGTTCAACTGTATATCAGCACTGTTCTACTGACCTACAATATAGAACGTTAGCATAACTTTGACTCAATCCAAGGTCACCTACTGTTTTAACTCGTTTAGAAGTATCTTCTCTTTGAGTTGGAAAGCCTCTATCTATTACTCATTCATGCAATCAAAAATGACTGCATCTTTTCATCGTTATCAACCGGTCCACTCCAAACAGCCCATTTTTATCTCCCATCCATCTGTGTAAATCAATGAGTGTTTTGAGCTTCTGAAAAATCCTTGGATAATTAAGCACTGATTGGACAGAACGTTGTAGCCTCCTTGAGTTCAATGGCTGCTGGGCTAATTACTTTTTCACAGAGTCGCTAGCAGATGACTTTGGAAGCTCACACACTCCTTATTGTGCTGTATACTACATGCACACACAGACACAGAGACTCACACGCTGAGTCATAGCACCCGTGAGTGCATGGTTGACAGCTGGTTATTTAGCTCCTGTACAACGGCAGTATAATTCCACTGACTGTTCCACTCTATGAAACTTGGCATTTACTTAGCCTGGCTGTCTTAGCCTGGCTGTCTTAGCCTTGCTGTCAGTCTGTCGACAGTGTTTCCCCTGGATCAGAGTAGCACCTGCACACGATGATAGCATCCCAGATGGCTATCACAATGACCGGTTCCCGCGTAATTTTTTTTGCCATCCTAAAAGTGGAGGGCCATTGTGTCTAGCTGTCACACAGAAGCATC
The DNA here is from genome assembly GCA_030435695.1 of Brachymystax lenok tsinlingensis. Taxonomy (NCBI): domain Eukaryota; kingdom Metazoa; phylum Chordata; class Actinopteri; order Salmoniformes; family Salmonidae; genus Brachymystax; species Brachymystax lenok. The sequence continues at coordinate 7,494,628 of CM059782.1, read as the reverse complement.
TATTTTAACTTTTTAATCCAACTACATTTTCTACTTTGGATCAGTGCAGTTGATGCCCAGTGGTACAAGGTAGGCTTATCCTTGGATGCTATCCCTAGATGGTTCGCCTAATTGCGAGCTCTGGTTATTACCTGTGTGGAGTTGAAAACACAACTACCAGCTGAGCTCCATCCACCATTAACATTAGCATTAGCATCATGGCTCTCTGGCCAGTATCCCAGGAGAGGTTGTTGACCTGCTATGTGTGCCTGGATATGAACACTCCTCTCTGGGCGTGCTGCTGCAGCTGGGTGTGGATCGATGGTGCATGGTGGGCTGTGATGGCCTATGTGGCCTGGGGGGGGGGTATAGTGTGTGTATAGTGTGTTTGTGAGTAATTGGACTGCAATGCATTTCGGTGCACATATTGGTGTTTGGACATTAAATGCATGAGGCACATGCTGTTGTGTTATTGGGCGTTAGAATTTTTTATTTTCACTACATATTTTGGCAATATATGCAGTGTGTGTCACCTGTTCCCCATCATTAATTCTATTCCCAGGGCTTATCTTGCTCCCAACATGCCTGCCCAGGCCCCTCTGTGTATCTGTTGCTGTATGAGGATGGGACGGTATACCCGGCCTGGCCCCTCTGGGTATCTGTTGCTGTATGAGGATGGGACGGTATACCCGCCCTGGCCCCTCTGTGTATCTGGTGCTGTATGAGGGTGGGGTGGTATGCCTGCCCTGGCCTCTCTGTAAATCTGCTGCTCTATGAGGATGAGGCGGTATGCCCGCCCTGGCACCTCTGTGTATCTGTTGCCATATGATGATGGGGTGGTATGCCCGCCCTGGCCCCTCTGGGTATCTGCTGCAGTATGAGGATGGGACGGTATGCCTGCCCTGGCCCCTCTGTGTATCTGGTGCTGTGTGAGGATGGGACGGTATGCCTGCCCTGGCCCCTCTGTGAATCTGGTGCTGTGTGAGGATGGGACGGTATGCCTGCCCTGGCCCCTCTGTGAATCTGGTGCTGTGAGAGGATGGGACGGTATGCCTGCCCTGGCCCCTCTGTGAATCTGGTGCTGTGTGAGGATGGGACGGTATGCCTGCCCTGGCCCCTCTGTGAATCTGGTGCTGTGTGAGGATGGGACGGTATGCCTGCCCTGGCCCCTCTGGAATCCATGCAGTATTTTGGTTTTTTATGTATTACTTCTTACATTGTTACCCCGGGAAATATAAAGTTTTATTACATACAACCGGGAGGAACTATTGGATATAAGAGCAACGTCAACTTACCAACATTACGACCAGGAATACGACTTTCCCGAAGAGGATTCTCTGTTTGTTACCCCAACTAGGACAATAGACTGGATAGCACCGGGTGACTCAAAACAACGGCGGCGCCGGAGAAGAGGGAAACGCGCCGGTCTTTTGGTAAAGCTACGTCGACGGGCGCATCGTGCACCTCTCCCGAGTATTTTAATCGCCAATGTACAGTCTCTGTACAACAAAGTAGACGAAATCAGATCGAGGGTTGCCTTTCAGAGAGACATCCGAAACTGCAACGTTCTTTGCTTCACGGAAACATGGCTCACTCAGGACACATTATCAGAGTCGGTGCAGCCACCTGGTTTCTCCACGCATCGCGCCGACAGAAACAAACATCTATCTGGTAAGAAGAAGGGTGGGGGTTTGTGTCTTATGATTAACGAGACGTGGTGTGATCATAACAACATACAGGAACTCAAGTCCTTTTGTTCACCTGACATAGAATTCCTTACAATCAAATGCAGACCGCATTATCTACCAAGAGAATTCTCCTCGATTATAATCACAGCCGTGTACATCCTCTCAAGCTGACACATCGACGGCACTGAAAGAAATTCATTTCACTCTAGGTAAATTGGAAACCACATATCCTGAGGCTGCATTTATTGTGGCTGGGGATTTTAGTAAGGCTAATTTTAAAACAAGGCTCCCGAAATTTTACCAGCATATCGAATGTGCTACCCGGGCTGGTAAAATCCTGGATCATTGTTATTCCAACTTCCGTGATGCATACAAGGCTATTCTCCGCCCTCCTTTCGGCAAGTCTGACCATGACTCCATTTTGTTGCTCCCAGCCTACAAACAGAAACTAAAACAGGAAACGTCCGTTCTCAGGTCTGTTCAACGCTGGTCCGACCAATCCGATTCCATGCTGCAAGATTGCTTGAGCACGTGGACTAGGATATGTTCGGATAGCATCTGACAACAACATTGATGTATACGCTGATTCGGTGGCGAGTTTATTAGCAAGTGCATTGGTGATGTTGTACCCATAGCAAATATTAAAACCTTCCCCAACCAGAAACCGTGGATTGATGGCAGCATTCGCGCAAAACTGAAAGCGCGAACCACTGCTTTTAACCAGAGTAAGGCTACCGGAAACATGACTGAATACAAACAGTGTAGCTATTCCCTCCGCAAGGCAATCAAACAAGCTAAGCGTCAATATAGAGACAAAGTAGAGTCACAATTCAGTGGCTCAGACACAGGAGGAATGTGGCAGGGTCTACAGTCAATCACGGACTACAAAAAGAAAACCAGCCCCGTTGCGGACCATGACGCCCTGCTCCCAGACAAACTAAACAACTTCTTTGCTCGCTTTGAGGACAATACAGTGCCATCGACACTGCCTGCTACCAAAACCTGCGGGCTATCCTTCACCGCAGCCAATATGAGAAAAACATTTTAAATGTGTTAACCCTCGCAAGGCTGCCGGCCCAGATGGCATCCCTGGCCGTGTCCTCAGAGCATGCGCAGACCAGCTGGCTGGTGTGTTTACGGATATATTCAATCAGTCCCTATCCCAGTCTGCTGTTCCCACATGCTTCAAGAGGGCCACCATTGTTCCTGTTCCCAAGAAAGCTAAGGTAACTGAGCTAAATGACTATTGCCCCGTAGCGCTCACTTCCATCATCATGAAGTGCTTTGAGAGATTAGCCAAGGATCATATCACCTCCATCCTGCCAGACACCCTGGACCCACTCCAATTTGCTTACCGTCCCAATAGGTCCACAGACGACACAATCGCAATCACACTGCATACTGCCCTAACCCATCTGGACAAGAGGAATACTTATGTAAGAATGCTGTTCATCGACTACAGCTCAGCATTTAACACCATAGTTCCCTCCAAGCTCGTCATTAAGCTCGAGACCCTGGGTCTCGACCCAGCCCTGTGCAACTGGGTCCTGGACTTCCTGACGGGCCGGCCCCAGGTGGTGAGGGTAGGAAACAACATCTCAACCCCGCTGATCCTCAACACTGGGGCCCCACAAGGCTGCGTTCTCAGCCCTCTCCTGTACTCCCTGTTTACCCATGACTGCGTGGCCAAGCACGCATCCAACTCACTCATCAAGTTTGCTGACGACACTACAGTGGTGGGCTTGATTACCAACAACGACGAGACGGCCTACAGGGAGGAGGTGAGGGCCCTCGGAGTGTGGTGTCAGGAAAATAACCTCTCACTCAATGTCAACAAAACAAAGGAGATGATCGTGGACTTCAGGAAACAGGAGAGGGAGCACCCCCCTATCCACATCGAGGGGACAGTAGTGGAGAAGGTGGAAAGTTTTAAGTTCCTCGGCGTACACATCACGGACAAACTGGATTGGTCCACACACACAGACAGCGTGGTGAAGAAGGCGCAACAGCGCCTCTTCAACCTCAGGAGGCTGAAGAAATTCGGCTTGTCACCAAAATCACTCACAAACTTCTACAGATGCACAATCGAGAGCATCCTGTCGGGCTGTATCACTGCCTGGTACGGCAACTGCTCCGCCCACAACCGCAAGGCTCTCCAGAGGGTAGTGAGGACTGCACAACGCATCACCGGGGGTAAACTACCTGCCCTTCAGGACACCTACACCACCCGATGTCACAGGAAGGCCAAAAAGATCATCAAGGACAACAACCACCCGAGCCACTGCCTGTTCACCCCGCTATCATCCAGAAGGCGAGGTCAGTACAGGTGCATCAAAGCTGGGACCGAGAGACTGAAAAACAGCTTCTACCTCAAGGCCATCAGACTGTTAAACAGCGATCACTAACATTGAGTGGCTGCTGCCAACTTACTGACTTAAATCTCTAAACATAGGAATTGGATGTAGCAATGTATCACTAGCCACTTTAAACAATTTTGTATATAATGTTTACGTATCCAACATACTCATATCAAATGTATACACTGTACTCTAAACCATCTACTGAATCTTGCCTATGCCGTTCGGCCATCGACCCAAATCTCTAGCCACTTTAATAATTATAATTGGATGAAATAATGTATCACTAGCCACTTTAAACAATGCCATTTATATAATGTTTACATATCCTACATTACTCATCTCATATATATATATATATATATAATGTGTATATACTGTGCTCCATACCATCTACTGCATCTTGCCTATGCCGGTCAGCCATCGCTCATCCATATATTTATATGTACATACTCGTATTCACTCCTTTACTCTTGTGTGTGTATAAGGTAGTTGTTGTGAATTTGTTAGATTACTTGTTAGATACTACTGCATGGTCGGAACTAGAAGCACAAGCATTTCGCTACACTCGCATTAACATCTGCTAACCATGTGTATGTGACAAATACAATTTGATTTGATTTAGGTGTAAAGTGACTATGCATAGATAATAAGTAGTAGCAGTGTAAAAACAAGTGTGGGGGGGGGGCTTCCCAAATAGGCAATACACAGCTTTTTATTATTATTATTTTTTATAAGAAGCTAATGATCATCGATTCCTCTGTGGCTAAGTCATGCTTTCTAGTGAAGTATTTTTGAATTATTTTATTTATTTCTGTATAGACAAGATTGATTATAACATTTTTGGCACATTTATTTCTGGCACGTTTATTTTCTTTATTTCCGGTTTCAACTGTACCATGCAGATGGCGTGTATGGCGTTGTGAGGGTGACGTCAACGTTGTGAAGAGTGCCCCGTGGCGGGGTTATGGTATGGGCAGGCATAAGCTATGGACAACGAACGCAATTTGAATGCGCAGAGATACTGTGACGAGATCTTGAGGCCCATTGTCGTGCCATTCATCCACTGCCATCACCTCATGTTTCAGCATGATAATGCATGGCCCCATGACGCAAGGATCTGTACACAATTCCCAGAAGCTGAAAATGTCCCAGTTCTTCCATGACCTGCATACTCACCAGATATGTCACCCATTGAGCATGTTTGGGATGCTCTGTATCGACGTGTACGACAGCGTGTTCCAGTTCCCGACAATATCCATCAACTTCGCACAGCCATTGAAGAAGAGTGGGACAACATTCCACAGGCCACAATCAACAGCCTGATCAACTCTATATGAAGGAGATGTGTTGCGCTGTATGTGGCAAATGGTGGTCACACCAGATACTGACTGGTTTTCTGATCCACGCCCCCACTTTTTTTTAAGGTACATGTGACCAACCGATGCATATCTGCATTCCCAGTCATGTGAAATCCATAGATGAGGGCCTAATGAATTTATTTCAATTGACTGATTTCCTTATATGAACTGTAACTCAGTAAAATATTATGAAATTGTTACGTTTTTGTTCAGTGTAGAAATCTTCATCCAAACGGAGGTTAGTGATCGCTGTTGAGATGTCCAGAATGTATTTTCGGTCATAGGAAACGCTGTGTAAAATGTGTAATTTTTTAAAAAAAAAGTTAAGACCAGCAAAATAACGAACACAAAGTCTAACACATCGGAGCAGTGAGCAAAGTAGGTAGCGCCACGGGACGGGACGGGAAGTCTGCTGACCCTTTGTCATAAAGATGCTGCAGTTCACCTCTCTGAGTACACCGTTCATTTACACCAACATCCATGTTCTCCCATGTTCTCCCTCTCAATCAGTGCAATCTGAGCTAGAAACCGCGATGGGCTAAGAGGCATCTATTGTGCAGATGGCAAGTTGGGCGTCAACTTGCCTGCTCTTCTTTCTTTCTTTCTTTCTCCATCTCTTTCTGATAGGACAGCAGTGTTCCCCAGTGTTCGATGACTCCGTAGAGATGGAGGATGTGTAATCTGTGGCGTTTGTGTTTTTGCCCACTCTTTTATTCTCCTTTTTCTACCCACTTTCACTTTTAACTCCTCCCAGTGACAGATAATGGGCTAATTGAGAATGATAATGCAGTTTTTGGAGCCAGAGACAATTACCGACCATGACGCAAGGCTCCTCTCTCATATTAGATCTGTTTGAATGTTTTTATTTAGATGGAGAATGGGCACAAAGCCCATTGGAAACCATGACTGATGTCAATCCTTTATCTCGTTACTCTATGATCTAAGAATCCAAAGGTTTTCCCGGAGTAAGGATTGTGCTGTTAAAATTGAATGTGTATATAATAATCATTTGGTGGGTGCTTATTTGTCCTATTTGGAATTGTGTTTTTTGCATATCCCAAATCCTCCTGAGATGGAGAGTTGGAGAGTGTCATGGCCAGGTTCTGCCATTATCAACTGCTACCCTGCACCAAATAGGGTTAAGTGCATTGTTCAAGGGCACATTGGCAGAGTTTTCGCCTTGTCGGCTCTGGGATTCGAACTAGCGTCATTTCGGTTACAGGCCCAACGTATGTCCATGGGAGACGTTCCAGTATGAGCTTATTAACCAGAGCTATAAGATCTCGTGACTCACTGTATGATTTAACATGGTTTTGCATTAATGCCGTCAACATTTGTGTTGGTGAATCCTACATAAAAATGATAAATTCTGCCTCATTCAATGAAAATGAATGTTGAGATCTATGTATTCCTACAGTACTTCCATGTCTGGTTTGAATAAATCAAAGCCACAGAGTAGCTTGGTGTCATAAGAATCATTGGGATTGTCTCTAGTAGATGATTCTCAAATCAAAAGCACCCAAGGACATTGATGGCTGCTCAGCGCTCATGACACTTGATGACTAAGACAGATTTGATGTTTTCTCCATCCAAAACATCAGACCCAGGCGAGGTTGAAGAAGAGGGGCTGTGTCAGTTCTGCTCTCTGAAATGCCAATCTGGTGTCACCCACACTCTCAGAAGGGTGGGATCTACCCACTGCCAGCTGAGCTTCACAACTCTGTCAGGTACAGCTAGTGGGGTCTTTCAACTACTGTACTCCTGGCGCTTAACATGCATTATTGATGGTTAGGGGCTGTGCTGCGATGCCTGAGGCTTTTTCTACTCCATTACTGTTTTCCCACTGGGACGTAGACATTTCACCCTGGCTAGCGCTGGCTAACACGGTTAGCATTGCCTCCCTGTATTGCTACTTGGAACACTTCACCCTGGCTAGCGCTGGCTGACACGGTTAGCATGTAGTGACTCTGTATGTGAACTCTTCATCCTGGCTAGCGCTGGCTGACACCATTAGCACTGCGTCCCTGTATGGAGATTTCACTAGCAGCTAGCAAACTAGGGACAACTGTAGGAAGTGTGTGTTCCACAGTCGTCCTACTGGAATAAGGTCTCCTCCATTCTACCTGGAGTAGCCTCTGTCCTTCAATCTCCCTTTCGCTCTTTCTCTCTATACTTTTCTTGCTTGCTTTCCCGTTACCACTTCAGCTCTCTGTCTCACTCACATGTGCACCTCTCTTTCACTCTCTCCTCCTCCTCATGTCCTCCGCACATTGTCTTCCTCACACTTAATCTCCCACCCGGCACAACCAGAAGAGGACTGTCCACCACTGGTACCTCTCTAGATTTTCCTAGGTGGCTGCCTTTCCTAGGGAGTTTTTCCTAGCCACTGTGCTTCTGCGTCTGCATTGCTTTCTCTTTTGGGGTTTCATTGATTTGACTCAATCTCACTTCCTCTCCTTCTTTCCTCTCATACACACACTCCCCCTCTCCCCTCAGGTATGGCTGAGCTTGGCTGATGACTCATCAGTCTGACCTTTTATAAGCTACAGGGCCTTCAGAAAGTATTCACACCCATAACTTTTCCCACATGTTGTTGTGTTACAGCCTGAATTTAAAATGGATTTCATTGAGATGTTTTGTCACTGCCCTAAACACAATACCCCATAATGTAAAAGTGGAGTTATGTTTTTAGACATTTTTACAAATTAATGAAAAGCTGAAATTTCTTGAGTCAATAAGTATTTAACCCTTTTGTTATGGCAAGCTTAAATACGTTCAGGACTAAAAATGTGCTTAACAAGTCACCTAATAAGTTGCATGGACTCTGTGAAGGGCACCTATTGGTAGATTAACAAAAAACTTGACATTGAATATCCCTTTGAGCATGGTGAAGTTATTAATTACACTTTGGATGGTGTATCAATACACCCAGTCACTACAAAGCTAAAAGCGTCCTTCCTAACTCAGTTGCCGGAGAGGAAGGAAACCACTCGGGGATTTCACAATGAGGCCAATGGTGTTTTTTTTTTTAACAGTTACAGAGTTTAATGGCTGTGATAGGAGATAACTGAGGATGGATCAACAACATTGTAGTTACTGCACAAGACTAACCTAAATGACAGAGTGAAAAGAAGGAAGCCTGTACAGAATAAAAATATTCCAAAACACGCATCCTGTTTGAAGTTTCACTAAAGTAAAACTGCCAAAAAATGTGGCAAAGAAAAACCTTTTGCAGAGGGGAGACCCAGGAACAGGACTCCTCGGTAGGGGGTTCTGTGCCTTCGTCAGAAGGGGAAGGTTTTTCCTGTGGCACCACAGAACTGGGTCATGGTGATCCATTTCCTGGCCTGGCTGGATCTAGCCAGTAGGGGGCTATTTAGGAAGAGATTGACACCTCTAGATAGGGTGTGGGGGAGGGTGATGTAGAAGAGGAATGAGGTGGTGGGTGTTTTCCCACCCCCGCTGTTCATCTATGCGACTGGGGTAATTACAGAGGGCATTGAGGTTTCACAGAGGGCTGGCTGGCCAGGAATCCCGTGGTGTGGGGGGTTTATCACTACTCTGTTACCACTGGGAGGTAATTAGTATAGCGTCTTTTGATTGGCCGCCCCACTGCCTTTATTTTAGTGGATGTCTAGTATCCATTATGTTTGTAAAAGTCACTCAGCGTTATGAAGAGGGTAACTGCTCGTCTCAGGGTAATGAGCTTAATGGTGAAGTGAGCTGTTAGCGGCTGTATGCTAATTGTTTTAGCCTTTCTAGTGGCACGGCCAGGGCGGCGTGTGATTAGGCTCTCTCTCTGCTCTCTGCTGTTAGATGTGTCATAGAGGCTATTTTCTGCAGCAGTTTCATTCCTCATAGATATCTGTAATGAGGCTATGTTCTGCAGTAGCTCCATTTCTTATAGATATCTGTAATGAGGCTATGTTCTGCAGCAGCACCATTCCTCAGAGATATCTATAATGAGGCTATGTGAGCAGAGCACCACTGGGGGTTTAGTAAGTAGTGGAAGTAAAGGAAAGGGCTTAATGAAGTTTGACTCTTACTCACCTGTTTCTCCCGTCTCCTCATCCCTTTGCTCCCCACAGCAGTCTAAAGTCACCTCTATCTGCACACTCATGTCAAACAGAGCGACTCTTTCCTCTCAACGACAACAACAGTATTGACAAAGCTTCTGGAATTTTTGCTTATGTTTCTTTATCACATTCCCTTGTTGACCTAAGGGTTTAAAACAGTTTTGGGGAAGCTATGTTGAAATGGGTAGATCCCATGTTTTTTTTTTTTTGGGGGGGGGGCATTGATTCATTGTCTCTTCACGGGATGTTTTCATTGAGAGGAGGATATTGTGTCTGCGTGTGAGTAACACTGGCCTCTCTCTCTACTCCCCTCCCTCGTTCCCCTACTGCAGGTATCGGTAAGAACGTGATCTGCGACCGCACCGCCACCCCGCTGGATGCCTTCCGCATGATGTCAGCCGCCCAGTACTACCCCAAACTACTGAGCATCATGGGTAACGTGCTGCGCTTCCTGCCCGCCTTCGTACGGATGAAGGAGCTAGTGGAGGAGGGCTACGTGGGGGAGCTGCTGGTCTGTGAGGCCCAGGTCCACAGCAGCAGCCTGTTGGGTAAGAAGTACAACTGGAGCTGTGACGACCTGATGGGCGGTGGGGGGCTGCACTCTGTGGGTACCTACATCATCGACCTGCTCACCTTCCTGACTGGCCAGCGAGCGGCCAAAGTGCACGGCTTCCTCAAGACGTTCGTCAAGCAGACGGCGCACATCTGTGGCATCCGCCAGATCACCAGCGATGACTTCTGCACCTTCCAGATGGTGCTGGAGGGTGGCGCCTGCTGCACCGTCACGCTCAACTTCAACATGCCTGGCGATTTCCGCCAGGAGGTGATTGTGGTAGGCACGGTGGGCCGGCTGACAGTCAGCGGCACGGACCTGTACGGCCAGAAGAACACCATGGAGGGAGGGCCGGAGATACTGCTGAAGGACAGCACTCCTCTGGAGAAGGCCTCCCTACCGGAGAAGGCTTTCAGCGACATCCCCTCTCCCTACCTGACAGGAACTATTTGCATGGTACAGGCGGTGAGGCAGGCCTTCGAGGACCAGGATGACCGGCGCACATGGGATGGAAGGCCGCTGACTATGGCGGCCACCTTCGAGGACTGCCTGTATGCATTGTGCGTGGTGGACACCATTAAGAAGTCCAACCAGTGTGGCGAATGGCAGAACATTGAGGTTATGAAAGAGGAGCCCGAGGTGAGCCCGGCCTACCTGATCAGCGAGGCCATGCGGCGCAGCAGGATGTCGCTCTACTGCTAGCACTGGCACCAAAATGGCCGACTGGTGCTAGAGACTGGGGGTGAGAGAGTGCCCTCATTGGCTGGCTGTCTGACCAATAGGGGTCAGACAGACAGAGATTCATTTGTCCCCAAAACAATGTGAACAGTGCTGAACACTCTTCTGTCTTCGTCCTCTTTCCTGCTCAACCTATTCTGGATGTATACGCCTCACACTGTGGGTCTGAGAAAGGGAAGCCGTTTCTATGGGTGCTACACTTGGGTCAACAGAGTGGTTCTATTGTACCTCTAGAGAAGGGAATGTTTAAACCCCAGGGGGCTTGAATGGTTCAGTCCTTGTCTCAGTGGATGTGTGCTGTGTATGTCTGTGAAACCTGAAAAATCTATAGTTTGACTGGTAGGGCTTTTAGTGAGCCCCACCCCCTCTGGTAAAGTATGCAATAAATCCTGTCAGAGCTGCAGGCTCGTGGAATTACGTCATCCTGCCTGAATCAAGGGAATACCCTTTTTGCCTGCTTCTCGTTTTTGTAGTAACGTACTTATGCAATAGACAGACACACAATCTGTGGATGGCGACTCAATCCCGTGCTATGCTGTGAGTAAAGCCACGTGTTTTTCTATCTCAAGGTCATTCCCATTGCTTAGCTAGCCAGCTAGGTTAGCATTTGCATGCGCTAAAGCTTCTTACACAATAGCGACAATGTAGGGTAAAACAATCAGTACTAACCTCTGGGTTAGTGCATGGATGGGACACTAGCATGCATCAAGCCTCCAGATAAAGCCCTTTAAGACTTCCACTAGGAACACTCTGCTTGGCTACTAGTTTGTGTGAATATGTAACTTAGTGCTACTAACTGAAGAACATGGGTTAATTTTTTTTGTTGTTGAGAGAACAGCGCTGATGGTCATGTACTTGGTCTTGTACTCATCACTATCCACACAGGTTACAGGAGAGAATGGTAGTAGCACATATTGACCTACAAGCCAAAACCATGGAATTTTGTATTTTATTCAAACGCTATCTTATTGTTTTTCCAATGTTTATTATGCTACGTCACGTCTGCATAAGCCTACATGTCTATAGTCTTGTATAAAACTAAAATTGAATTGTTTAAAATGAGTCATGATATAAATGTACTGTTTGTATTTTATTTGTTTTTTAAACTGCGGTGCAAAAAGACTGGAACATGTTTTGATGAACGCACTGTTCAGTATAAAAGTATTCATTTTTTTTGTTTTGTACTCATCCGTACGAGGGATGTCTAGTTAATGGGAGACAGGTGAGGTGAGAGAGGCCTTTGAGCATTCTGCTCCTACGTGTGTTGGTCCTGTCTGTGGGATGTCTGAAGAAAATTACTATTTTGGTTGGAGTATAGAAACCTTTTTGAAACATGTGGTCCTCATTTGTATTCCATTTTGATAGGTGCAGACATTTTAAAGAATTCTATCACCTTCCCTTAGGGCTCAACAAGCACGCTTTGTAGCTATTCAACAGTTATCATCTGTCCAGTCAGTCACCCATTTTGCCCTGTATTCATGTCTCACCAATGTGGTATTGTGATTGACAATGGGTTTTGTAACGTTTTGTATTTTTTCTGACCATGCTCCAGTAGGTGTAATAGGCATTTTGAAGATAGCTTTAGCTTTGTTCATTGAATCTCACAGACTGTGGTCTTACATTTATTTCTCTGTTCCCAAGCAACAAGACACACTCTTCACAGAGATTTGCCCTGTTATGAAACTCTGGAAACACTATCTCACTTTCAGATAGGGTAACCTGATGTGTGCAACACGTGCCCACATAGAAACATAAGATGTCTCACTCACCATAACACCTCAAACCTATGATTTATTGTACCCTTGTACGTTCTATTCTCATAATAGCTTAATTTCTCCTACAGATGTAGAATATTAATTTGATCACCCTGTTGCAAGAACTTTCCTACAATGCAGGAAATTTAAAACTTGTAGTGTATTTGAAATGTAAAAAGGGTTCTGAAGTTTGTCATTTCCACTTTGAATTTCTGACCTGATTTTTCCCTTACAAAAAATGTATCAACCCCTACAAAAATGTTCATTAATTATAATCCACATAATAATTAACATTTCTTGTTGCTGCAGGATTATTTTCCTGCTGTAGCAAACCGGCTCCAATTAAGATCCTACATTTGTATTTCCACTGAGGGCTCATGCACCATAAACACCCCACTGGGCACACACTGGTTGAATCAACGTTGTTTCCACATAATTTCAATGAAATTACATTAAACCAACTTGGAATAGACATTGAATTGACATCTGTGCCAAGTGGGATGCCTTCACCTATTCAATGAAACCTGGTACTGGAATATTGATTTAGAATTTTGGTCGAAGTTCTCAGTTCTGGATATTCCAGGGCCTATATTCACAGGGTGTCTCAGAGTACGAGTGCTGATCTAGGATCAGGTCCTCCCTGTCTTATTCGTTATGATCTGAAAGGTAAAACTGATCCTAGATGCATTGTGAATACGGGCCTTGGTCTCATAAAGAGTTGAGGTTTTTAGTGTAAGAATCCCTGTTACATGTTGGCCTTTCCGATCGTAAGTAAGCAAGAAGGAGAGATTCAAGATCCAAAGATCATGTCTTGGTATTATGTACATGACCATCCTAATTCTTTATCCAATTCTCAGTTAGTCCCCTCTGTTCTTAAGCCGGGTCTATGGCCTTGTTCCAACCATGCGCCTCTAAAGCTGCACCCAGAGAGGAAGTCTGTGAGGATTCCCTTATAGGCAGGAGGTTTAGGACCCATGGTTTAGTCCCCAGTCTTCCAGTTCAGGATGGAGCCCGATAGCTTTACTAGATGAAATCAAACCCTAAGTTAACCCTTGAACTTAAACGTGAAGTGTTAGCACTGAATCAGACACTAGAATCAATGAAGGACAGAAAGGATCCGAGTAGAGTCCGTTTAGCGGTTTGATCTGGCGTATTTAGCCGTAAGCCTACATCTTGACGAGGTGCTCTAGATGCCATGTCCTTCATCATTTTTAGGACAGTTGATAAAAATTGCGTTGGGTATTTAAGTGGTTGAATATTTAATGTGTGAAATTAGAAATTAATGTTGTGGAAGATTTCATGCATTCGGTGTCCGCTGACTAATTTGTACATTTTAACTTCGATGTCTTCATGCCATTTTTTTTTTTTTTGCTTTTTATAAAGTGGACGTTTTTCAGGTCACAGCCAATGTTGGTTAAATTCTATGATAAAATGAACAACTGCTGTACCACCATCAAACTGCAACGACTGGGATTTTAATATTGTGTGTGTGTGTGTGTGTGTGTGTGTGTTGCTGTAGCTGAAGGTGTTACCCTTAGAGCACTATAGATGTGCTTTGACTGTACGCCCCTTCTCTGCAGGACTGTGGAATGAAAAAAAGTCATATTGCCAATTCCTTATTGTCATTGCCTGTGGCTTTTTAGGGTACATCCTCTTGGCTTAAAAAAAAAGTTATGGAAAAAGAAAAACTTGAAACACGGGGGACATGTTACAGTTCAATATGTTAAGTGTGTTTGTTCTGCTTCGTTTGCTGAAATGTGAATATTATACATCTTCTCCGTGCTGTGCCAGCATTTACAAACAACTTAAGGAGATTCCTGATTTAATATAGATAGTAATCAAGCTCAGTGTGATTTAGATTAGATAGATTTGGGAAACAAAGACTTTAAAATGTGGTTTGGCCACATGACCCCCCTCACCCCCTCTCCCTGCCTTTGGTACCACTACGGGGGGGGGGGTCACTCTGTTTATAATGCGAAGCAACCTCAGAAAGGTGGTTCTTGTGCACCCTCAGTTCGTCACCTAGCAACTGTGGCTGCCACTGTGCCAACACTCGGCCATCTTGGATTTCTTTCCACTTTCTGTCGTTCTCGTTTTCTGTTTGTCTCTCATTCTCTCTTACCCCCTCTCTCTCTCTCCCTCCTCGTTCTCTCTCTCTCTCGTTCTCTCTCTCCCTCCTCGTTCGCTCTCTCGTTCGCTCTCAGTCTGAAGGACAAATTGACTTGGTGCTTCTGCAGACCTCTGATTGCTTATTCATTAAGCTCACCGTTCACTCACAATCATTGTATTTTTTTGTCTTTTTTAAACTATAAGATGAAATATGATATTGAAAGATTTCCCCCACATTCCTCTAACCATACAGTAGCCCCTTTTTCATTACGGCACAGACGAAGCTACCACCGGTCAAGGAAGCTTACGTTGAGCCTGCTTATTCTGATGAAAATATAACGATTGTTGTTGATTTTAAGTCCAATGTCAATGATGGCAGTAGACTAGAGTCAGAATAGCTGTTTGTGGGATGACTGTTTACCCTTCACACTGAGGAAACGCTAAACCCTACTCCTTGCCCTAGTGTCTTTTCCCTTGAGTACAGGCTGGAGTGGCAGTTATTTGGCCCAATAGTCCCAGACTCCCGGCACCTTCGTTTCCTGGGCTCAGGAGGTCAGAGGTGGTGACGGCTGAAAAGAGCAACACACACACACACACACACACACACACACACACAGGAACCCTCCCTCAACAGGTTTGTAAATGCTGGTACAATAAATATAATTGCTGAAGGTAATGTCCATCTTAATGCTGTATTGACGTTTGCTGACTCTTTAATGTACTGTATGTATATCGTGGACGCATGGACCAACAGGCTCATATTGATCAGTCTTAAACTAGAGAATGTATTGTAGGAATATATTTATCTATATATCAGGAAATGACAGTTGTGGTTTTGGAGGAAGGGTGGGTGGGTGGGAGTCAGTGGGGAGGGAGGGTGTCTGCGGGAAGGGTGGGAGTCAGTGGGGAGGGAGGGTGAGTGGGTGGCCGTCAACGGGGAGGGAGGGTCAGTAATATCGGTCCTCTTTTCTTAGTGTGCTGTATATGGAAAGGCTGTGAGTCCCCCTTAATACCTTAGCCTGGCTCTGTGTCAGTGTTCTGCTGTTTGATCTCCCCGCTCCAGTGCTTTGCACCGCTACTGTGTGCTGCTTGGGGGAAATGTGTCTTGTTCTGACCCCATCACCCTGGTGTTCAACAACATGGTTTACCGCTTCTGAGCTTGTCCGATGCTGCAGTTTCTAAGGATTAAATAAAATGATACCTACCTACACCTTGTCATGGGTCTCCTTTCTTCACTGCATCACAGCCTTATCGCTGCACATAGTCTGGAAATCTAGGCATTACCATGATGCATATTATCAGTTTTATACATACATACATTTTCCCATCATGCAATGAATGAGCTGAACAGGACCCAGGAGAGTGATCTAGTGTGACGTGATAGGTGTGTGTGTGTGGCATATATGGGCCATCTGAGTGTGTAGGAAGTGGTTCGCTCTGGCGAGTTGCACTGTGCCGCTAGCAGAGTATGACCTGGAGTGATTTTGAAAGACTGCTCCGGTCCTTCTACCACTCACCCTTTCATCCTCCTCTCCCTCAATCATGTTCCGTATTGACTGTCTTAAAGTAATGATGGACTGTCATTTCTCTTTGCTTATTTGAGCTGTTCTTGCCATAATATGGACTTAGCCTTATTTGGTAAAAGACCTTCTGTATACCACCCCTACCTTGTCACAACACCACGGATTTGCTCAAACGCATTAAGAAGGAAAGAAATTCCACAAATTGACTTTTAATTGACACCTGTTAATTGAAATGCATTCCAGGTGACTACCTCATGAAGCAGGTTGAGAGAATGCCAAGAGTGTGCAAAGCTGTCATCAAGGCAAAGGGTGGCTACTTTGAAGAATCTCAAATATAAAATATATTTTGATTGGTTTAACACTTTTTTGGTTACTACATGTGTTATTTCATAGTTTTGATGTCTTCACTATTATTCTACAATGTAGAAAATAGTCAAAATAAAAGCCCTGGAATGAGTAGGTGTGTCCAAACCTTTGACTGGTACTGTACACTTCACAGCTGACTTTGTTTTCCATTTGGTGTTTTTAACCTCCTGACAGCAGTAAGACCATCTTTATGGAGACACTGACCGAGGCCTTCTGCTGCCACCTAGTGACTGGAACAGAAACTGCCTGTCTCAACAACCACTACTAACAATGCACAACTATTGGTATTTCGGGCTAAGATACCTCTGATTTTCCTTCTTTAACATCTAATCAGGTGCTAAGTCAGACATCCGTAAGCAAAGGACTCTGTGTAAACTGAACACTTTTAGCCTGCTTAAATTCTATCATGAAAGTTGTCTTCCTCTTGGTTTCACCTCAGATAACCTTCCCATTTAACTCCAGAAGAATATGCAACAGGAAAGAAGCAAAAGGAATTAAGGCCCACCAACCACTGTTCCACCAAACAGCATCAAGCGGACCGTAGAGCCCAGAGGCACGTGTGTGTGCAATGCATGAGAAAACCAGCTGTAAACTCAATGAAATATGTGGCTGTGGTACTTTATAACAAGTTCAAGGGGGGCTAGAGCAATTAAAAACATGATTTTTTTTTTTTGCAGCTTGCAAAGTTTTGTGATGAACTTGCCTCTGTCCCTTTTTCTCTACCAATCGCTCTCTCTCTCTCCCCATGGGAGATCATTATCTCCATATTAAAGTTGGCTCAATACACTTAACACCATGACAGGATGAGATTAACCCAGATTGATGCGGACGTTTTGATAAAGCAGGAGAGGAGGATATAGAACCCTGCCATGGTTCTCAGTAGGGGAATCCCACCCTCTCGCCGTCTCTCCACCCTCTATCTCTCCAATCTCTCGCCACCCTCTCTCTCCACCTCTCTCTCCAACCTCTCTCTCTCTACCATCACTGTGAGTGACACTCAGATGGTCAAGTAGTGAGGCACTAGTTGAAAGTTCCCCCCGTGTTTGATTGTGTGTGCATAAGAGCAGCACAACCTGAGGGGATTATGAAGTATGTAGATGAAGACATACCAGTGGTTCTGTGGTTCTTCCCATGTTCTGCTAGATACTTCAATATTTATGTTCCACTTTCATGGTCTGTAGCTAGAGGAAATGGGCTAGTTCTCTCTCTCTCTCATGATGGGGCTTCACAACCCAATAGCTTAACATTAAAAAACATTACTGAAAAACGAATATTTTTTAACGTTTTAATGGCTCAACCAGTGAACAGATCGTCTTTACCTGAGCCCCCAACATTGGCTATCCCACCAAGAGCCCAGGGCTGTGTCTGAAATGACTATATTCCCCAATATACGGGGCTATGTTGAGGATAAGGAACCATTTCAGACTCAACCCAGGCCTGTAAGTCCCAGGCCCACATTGTAGACAGGTAGTGAAGAACAGAGAGAGCACCAGTGCAAGTAGGCGGATCCCATTGTTTTTTTTTTAGGAGGCGGTTGCCGTGGTGAGGAACGGGAGCTTCAGGTACTGGTACCACTGTTTGAGTTGCCGCGGCAACAACAGCAGCACGTTCTCCGTGAGGAAGAGCAGTGCTTCCTGCATGGCCGGTCGAAGCAGCTGATTGGGTGACATGGAGAGGACCAGGAGACAGAACTTCTCCTTCAGAGAGAGACAGGGTCATGTTCATTAGGCATTAAACAGAAGAAAACAGTACTGAAACAGGGTTTCCGTTACAGAATGTTTTGCTAGTGTGCCCTAATGAGTACGATCCAGGTTGAGTATGTTTCTGTGTCTTCTAAGACAGGTGAACCTTACAGAATGCTGCAGATAGAACTGCCACACATAGATCCAACACACTTGCCTATTCTCTGTGACAAAGGTCTGTTCTACACTATTTCTATCTGAGCGTTCTGTCATACCTTGGAGTAGGGGAGCTTTTTGTTGGAGAAGCTTTGAAACTCTGAAATCTTCTGCAGTATGCGGTTGTATTTAGAGTCTCTGTCTCCGGACAATTCTGTGGCATCACTCTGCAGTGTCGCAAACCTGTTCATATGATTACCATTTTATTATTTTACATTTGATTCTGTTCAACTTTCTAACATGAACTGAGGATGAAGGAAAGCAGACAAGGAGTTAAGCCACTTTAAAGTATTGAGTTACACCACATGATGTTTGTATGAGAGAGGCGATAAGGGGCCTACCAGAGACCAGTGGTGGATTTGGGCTCCTTCAGCTCACTCTTCAGAGAGGTAAGGAGTGAGGACAGACCAGCGTCAGTCTTTGAGGCCATTAGAGCATTGAAAAAAGTTCCCATCCTCTCCTCTCGGTTCCTGAGGACAGAGAATGGCACTACAATGAGTCTCTGTAGGGCATGGGAAGTTTGCAAGTGAAGGGAGGGGAGGTTTGCAAGTGTATCTTGGCCAAAATCCAACAACTTTTTTTGTCATTTCAGATTGATTGTGTTTGTACTTCCTGTTATTGCCATATGGGAAGGAGAACCTACAGATTGCGCCTCTAATGATTTACTTCAACAGGAGTGTTCCTGTGTGGCTCAATCAACGGAGCGCGGGTTCGATTCCCGCTGGGGTCACCCATACGTAAAATGTATGCATGCATGACTAAATTGCTTAAGATACAAGCGTCTGCTAAATGGAATATATTAGTATATTATAAACTGGGTAGTTCGAGCCCTGAATGCTGATTGGCTGACAGCCGTGGTATATCAGATCATATACCACGGGTATGACAAAACATGGGGTGTGGGGGGGTGATGTATGCCCAATACACCACGGCTAAGGGCTGTGTCCAGGCACTCTGCGTTGCCACAGCCCTTAGCCGTGGTATATTGGCCATATACCACAACCCCTCATGCCTTATTCCTTAAATAACAGGTAGATCATCCAGAACAAAAGATCCTCTACAAAAAACGCTGTCTGACTGCGACATGTACTGTAGATTGACAGTGTCCTCCTCACTTTCTCTTTTGAAACACGACTGACTCCATCGGGATGTTCAGAACCTTCTTCACATCCCGGTATTGGGCCTTGGCTCTCTCCAGCATACCTGACTGGTCTACACTAGGCCTAGGGGAGGGAATGAAAAATACCACTTTTATCTTTACATCTCAACTATGCAAATAAAATATACATTTTACGTATAGGAAATCAATTTTGTTTTTGTTTCAAACTCACTTTACTGTTTTCTTCTCTAGGGACGCTGTCGGAAAAGGCAAAACGAGGTGAGTATAGAAGCAAAAATTAGAGAGATACTGTATGCACAACAGTGAGTTTATTTATCTAATGTAGAATTCATTGCCATTCCTAGAACAACATAGAATTTTGGTATTTCAAAGGATTTGTACAGAAGTGATGTGGTTGTAATGGCAACACATGAACACAGCCTGGCCAAGGGTGGAGTGTAGTTGGTGAGGTATGCAATCCCACAATCCTTCAGAGTCCAAAACACACAACCAACAATGCCACCAGTGGCGCTGTGCTTGCAGTCTCAACATTGAAAGTGTTGTCTTTCTGTATTTCCTTAGCTTTAGTATAGAGAAATAATCACATAATGAAGTGTTCCAGAGCCACAATGGGTCTAAGTGGGAACAACATGGGACATGGATGGCATCATCGTCGCTGTGTGTGTGTGTGTGTGTATACTTGGGTCTGCTTGAGTGTGTGATCAACTCTCAGTCCTGTGTGTGTGTGTGTGTGTGTGTGTGTAATATTGTGTAGACTGACTGTTCTCATCCAGCAGCAGTAGCAGCCATGGGGGCATGTATCCATCTCCGTCTGGCTCTCTCTGGCCAACCTTGCGCCTGGGCCCCGACTGCAGAGCTTTATATCTATGATTATAGACAAGCAACGTATTACGGTATGGGAGAACAGATCTGTAAATGTGTTTATATTGTTCATTTTCTTACCCTGTGGTTCGGATGGTGGTTAACTTCGAGGGCTCTAAGATTCACAGGAGAGACAGTCGTATCATGGGGTGAGCCGCACCCTCATTGTTTGTTTGATAATTGAACATTGCAATTCAGGTGACACTCAATAGATTGTCCAATCGACTAGGTCATATTGTCACCTGTGGTGTCCTGGTGGCTGATAAAGGTCTCCCACACGTCACAGCTGATGTTGTGACAGTCCTCGGGGGCCAGGGACACCAGCTGCCTGGTGTAATTCAATGGAGGGTTGTAGCTGTGTGACTGCTTCAACAGGATGTTGGTCTTCTGTGTGTCCTTCATGATGATGTTCACATAGCTGCTGTTGAGAGGAACCTGGAAGGTTCTGCTACTATTAAATCTCTTCCAACACATCCGAGCGGTAGTCCGGTAGACTCTGAAATATATTTTGTGTGACTGCACTAGCTCAGGCTCACCAGCGTCTTCAGGTCTCTGTTTCGCATGTGAGAGATGCCACACAGGACCATGTAAATCCACTGGAGTTTCTCCGAGAAAAGCTTCTGCTTCCTGTACTGTATCCTCCTAGGAAGAGAGCAGGGAATACAAAAAGGCCAATAGCAAGTGACAGACAAAACTACGAGGAACCTTATCAATAAGTAATCTAGCATCGTATGGGAGTATGATTGATAAAATTGCAGCAATGTATGTTTTGTAGTAGTATTGAGTGTGATTTAAAACTTGATTTACAAGTCACATAAATAGACAGGGACAGTACACAACGTACTGTAGGTTCTCCTCTTCCTCTGGGTCCAGTGCCTGTTGGTTCATGGACATGGGCAGTGGTGGTACAGTCTCTTTATCAGCTGAGGAGACAGAAGGATCGGAGAGTAAGCATGTGGTCAGCATAGTAGAATGTCTCCGTAGTAGAGCATTGTAATTCATTCTGCATTGTGCTTTAGGTGACCAACCTGATATGGCTCGGTCACATGGTGTCTTGGGAGGCACAGGTTTCTTCATTAGCAATAACGGTTTATCCTTTTAAAATGAGAAAATAGAGGAGACAACATGAACTCTTCATGTTACAGCGAGACGGACCAACGTCCTGTTACAGCGAGACGGACCAACGTCCTGTTACAGCGAGACGGACCAACGTCCTGTTACAGCGAGACGTTACAGCGAGACAGACCAACGTCCTGTTACAGCGAGACGGACCAACGTCCTGTTACAGCGAGACGGACCAACGTCCTGTTACAGCGAGACAGACAAACGTCCTGTTACAGCGAGACGTTACAGCGAGACAGACCAACGTCCTGTTACAGCGAGACGGACCAACGTCCTGTTACAGCGAGACGTTACAGCGAGACGGACCAACGTCCTGTTACAGCGAGACGTTACAGCGAGACAGACCAACGTCCTGTTACAGCGAGACGTTACAGCGAGACGGACCAACGTCCTGTTACAGCGAGACGTTACAGCGAGACGGACCAACGTCCTGTTACAGCGAGACGTTACAGCGAGACAGACCAACGTCCTGTTACAGCGAGACGTTACAGCGAGACGGACCAACGTCCTGTTACAGCGAGACGGACCAACATTTCAAGAAGTATGAATAGAACCCCAAGGCTGAAATGATATCAAAACCGCATCGCCGGAAGCCCACATGTCCCGGTGCCGTTAAGTACACACATCCAAAGTACAATCAGGCTATGTTTTTACTGGGTTTCTCCTGAGTTCTGTTTTACCACAGTGCTTTACCTGGTCCCTGAGGCAATATATGAGGGGGCGTCCAGTGTGGAGAGCACGTCTGATGGAGGCCATCTCTCTCATGTACTGCTTCAGCTGGAGGAAGCCATTCAGGTTCTCCACTGGAGGGACTCTGACATTCTCCTCCTGGGGGAAATATATTTATTTTTTGGGGGAGGACAGTTGAAATATATACAATTCAAATCAATGAATGTGATAAGGAAGAATGATTTACTGCATAATGAATTATGTTTGGTCGTAATTATACAGTAAGTTCCCCCCTCCCTCTCTCTCCCCCTGACCTTCTTAGTTTTCTCCTGAGTGAATTTGCTGGAAATCGCTGTCTTTTTTCCAAACTTCTTGTCCCACTGTGTCTGTCATAAAATGACTCAGAGTGAGGACCAGGCATGTTAAACAACTATACAAAACACATTGAGATGTGTGTCACCTTCAATGACTTTTGGTCCTCTGATGTGAGCCAGGTTGAGAAGAGATCAACGTTGTCAGAGTAAAGCATTCCCACTGTTTTGTATGGTCTATCCAAGGGACAAGGCAATGCTTTAAGTTTAGACTGTATATACACACACACACACACACACACATCATGGATACTAAGGTGTTCCTAATGTTTGGTATCCTCGCTGTGTTTCATACTTGTTGACAGGGGAGAAAAAGCCTTTACTGAGCAGCTCCTGTCTCCTGTAATAGTTCTTCCTAGCCTGGCCATTTTGTACGAGCCCATACTTTGTGTCACTGCGGGTAACAACCTTCTCAGGAAAATAACTGTGGTCTTAGAAAACACAAAGCAAAGTGTGGTAGCAGTCAGTAGTGATTCATTGCATTACATTTAATCCACTCACTCCAGTGGCTTTTGATGAAGTAAGGTGACGTTTGTACAGTACCCTAGTAGGGCCACTCGCTCACCTTTTTTGAAGTCGGTGGTAAACTTGTGCTTGACGTAAGTGATGAGTTCTTGGTCTCTCTCACTCAGAGGCTGATCTAGCAGAGCAGCTATTCTCCTGATCTCTTCAGCCATGAGGACGGTGGAGGACGTAGGCTGCTTCAACTGTTAGACAAAGGAAGGTGTCTATGGTGTGCGTGTAATAAAAATACAAGTTGGAATTACTACATTTCTCTCTAATGCCCAGGGCAGGCTACATTTGTGTTAATGATGTTAGCTACATCAGGACTCAAGTAGAAAGGAGTCTTGTAACATTTAAAATATATTTCAAATATGAGTCTTGCAACAGGATTACATTTGTGAATAATTATTTGTGGTCAAATAATTGTGTAGCCTATCGATCTAATAGGCTTATACAGTTATCAAAGGTTGCCTCATATGGTATTTTTATAGCATCCTCAATCAGCATAATTTGATGCACCTGGCTAAAACATGAGCAGGGGTAGCTGCATCTCAATATGGCGACCGGCGAGTGGGTGTGTCGAAAAGGAAAGTATTAGGCGTGTGGAAAGGAGTGGGCGTGTTGAAAGGAGTGGGCGTGTTGAAAGAAAATGAATGGGCGTTTGGAAAGGAACGGAGTGGGCGTGTGGAAAGGAAAGGAATGGGCGTGTTGAAAGGAAAGGAGTGGGCGTGTGGAAAGGAACACAGTGGGCGTGTTAAAAGTGTTCTGCTGTAGGTTAGATGGTTTTGATTGAGCTGTGTTATCTGCCGTTTCTTACCATGCAAATACCATACCACAAGAGTTTGTACTTTGTTTTAAAGAGAGAGGATGTCTGACTTTTTACACAAATAATAAAAAACAGGCGATTCAATTTTTTAACTAGGCAAGTCAATTAAGAACAAATTCTTATTTTCAATGATGCCTAGGAACAGTGTGTTAACTGCCTTGTTCAGAGGCAGAACGACAGATTTTTACCTTGTCAGCTCGGGGACTCGACCTTGCAAGTCCAACGCTCTAACCACTAGGCTACCTGCCGAAACTATAGAAATGCATGTCTATTCTATTACAGACACCTTAATGCATACTATTATATTATTTGAGCTAAACATACAAATAACCTTTTATTTTCCTTAGTATAATGTCTGCTAATGTTACTGTCCCCACTACAACAACAAAAATACTTAAATACATGTAATTTTGTCCTTGAAACATTTCGATTAAATACTGTACAATTCCTATGGCGTATTGCTTTTCTGAGGAGTGCCAATATGGTCGACCGGTGGCTTCAAAGACTCTCCGTGGCCAAAACATAGCATCCGCAATCCAGGGTTTCTATGCATCCTTGAATATATGCCCGTGTTTACTGTGACTACCCAGCTTTCCATCCAATTGACGACCAGATTTTGATGCAAATATTCTACAATCCGCATGAAGAAAATATGCACATTTTCCCAAAGTTGTGTTTCCTCCAAACGGACTTGTTGCAGGTAACAATGAGTGCGTGATGAGGATTTGCGCACAAAATGTACTTTTTCGCTTAAGTTTTATGTACCGAATTTAAATCTAAAGTTCAGTGTGTTTCCATTACATGTTCAAACTATACCGATATTTTTGTCACATAAAACATTACGTTAAATAGCAAGCGTGCCTACTCTGGTCTTGACACAGTGAGCTCTAGCCAACAACTCTCAGATAGAGTGCGGGTAGCCGAGTGATGACATTATCATGGATAAGAGCGAGAATATTTGTATTTGTCAAATGGCCACACATCGATCGTCATGTCACCAGAATAAGACGCATCAAGGTCAACCCCGAGCACTTTCAGCACCCTGTCAAGTTCATCAGAATGTATTTAACCTGGAGCCTAGTAAACTGCATGGTTTCCCTGAGTCGTAGTGGGAGGACCACACAACATGTCATCGAGTGAAGTTTACTTCTATATGATGGTTATTATCTCAATATTTGCACAAAGGTGTTTCCACTGCTATTTCTCGCATAATTAACTTTACCGACATAAAATGATCTCACCATGTCGAACGAACAAATTGTCTGTCGGCATTTATGAAATTGTACCTAAACTTCCTGTTTCCACCACATTGGTTGTGATTTTCTTTTGGTACGACTTGTGGTGGTCACCCTGATACTAGCACCTTCCCCACCATTGCAGGGCACTGTGTTGTTGCCCTTCATACCGTCCCCATTGATTACACTGTATGTATCAAGGTGACATCTAAATGGCTATCAATATTAGTTCAATATGAGGGGCATGCTGGAACCAATGGGATGCTCGAGGGAGGGGGAATACCCACTACTGCTGCCCCAGTTACCCACTACTGCTGCCCCAGTTACCCCACTACTGCTGCTCCAGTTACCCCATTACTGCTGCTCCAGTTACCCCATTACTGCTGCTCCAGTTACCCCATTACTGCTGCTCCAGTTACCCCACCACTGCTGCTCCAGTTACCCCACCACTGCTGCTCCAGTTACCCCACCACTGCTGCTCCAGTTACCCCATTACTGCTGCTCCAGTTACCCCATTACTGCTGCTCCAGTTACCCCATTACTGCTGCTCCAGTTACCCCATTACTGCTGCTCCAGTTACCCACTACTGCTGCTCCAGTTACCCCACCACTGCTGCTCCAGTTACCCCACCACTGCTGCTCCAGTTACCCACTACTGCTGCTCCAGTTACCCACTACTGCTGCTCCAGTTACCCACTACTGCTGCTCCAGTTACCCCACTACTGCTGCTCCAGTTACCCCACTACTGCTGCTCCAGTTACCCCACTACTGCTGCTCCAGTTACCCCACTACTGCTGCTCCAGTTACCCCACTACTGCTGCTCCAGTTACCCACTACTGCTGCTCCAGTTACCCACTACTGCTGCTCCAGTTACCCACTACTGCTGCTCCAGTTACCCCACTACTGCTGCTCCAGTTACCCACTACTGCAAAAAAGATTACCTTTGAGCACGCCTTTCACACGTCTGTCCTCATCACCATCCTCGATGACACCTGCTGGAAATCCACAAGAACTATTTTGGAACTCTGCAAAAACTGGGAAGAAGACGCAGAAAAGCAACTACATGAGGTGAAAACTTAAAAAGAGACTGTAGGAAAAGCCTACCGTTTGGGGAGCGTGTTAGTAGACCTGTGTTAGCGGTTCGGTAGGAACGTAAAACAACGTTCTTTATTCATCGCGTCACAAAGGGAGTTCAGTCATTTACACGTTTGGGAATAATTGAGCGCGCGCCACTCCGTTCCCTGATTCGTTTGAACTAGAATTAAATACGTTTTTCAATTGCAATTTCCAAATGAATTTGTCAGTTAAACATCTTAACTTGCAAACATGAATCAGCTAAATGACCATACCACTACACTGACCAATTATGAATGGAATTTTTATTTTCAGTGGAAATGAGTGTTCCAACAATGTCCAGAAGAGGGGGCGTATGCCCTAGCCAAAGTGTTTGACCTACGATTTGCTAGAATAAAATCATATTACAAAACAGTGGAACATTTTATGATATGTCATCACTAAAGACATGTATTCTGGGTCGAAGGTAGGCTACGTCAGAACCTAAGAATGAGTCTGGCTCTTCTTTAGTATTTCAAGAGAACATGTCTTGACACATCTGCTGGCCTCACCAAAGGGATGACCTTTGTAGTAGATTAATTAAACCATAAAGACAGGTCCTGTCATGGAACACTCCCCCGCTGTCACCAGTCACATTATAATGATTATGATTTCATTAGTCGGATAGGATAACGTCGCAAAACGTTTTGTCTGTTTTTTTTTTATAAAATGTTTTGCAACAGAAACCGTTTACTTCAAACGTTAAACATTTAGCAACAAAAAACAGAGTTTATATTGGACAAATTCAGGTAGGTCCCGCCCCCGTTTCAAGAGTAAACGGTTTCTGTTGCAGCACAAAACGTTTTGCAACTGAATCCAACTAATGAATACACCCAATGTGATCTGTGTATTATATTATACGGTACCAAATGGTTTTATGAGAGGAAAGCACCCCTGAAACTATCCATTGAGACAGCCTGGTTCTGTTCTTTCGTTTAGGAGCTCGGGGACCGACCTCTGGACTAGAGACCTCGTGGAGGGTGGGAATGATTGTCCTGAGGCGACCCACTCCAGGCAACTTTGATGGTTGTTCCCACTATCTTTAGACCTCTCAAAGGTTGGGGGGGGTAACAACATTTTAATCCCAGCCTGCCCTGCAACAGGATGGATCATTTCTTTGTGAGTACCGTACCCCCTCCTCTCCTCCCTCTCTTCCGGCCTCTGACATGGCACAATCCAATCAGCATATCTTTTCTTCTCCTCCCTACGCATTGGGAATCAAATCATCAAATAAAAATGTATTGGTCACGTACACATGATTAGCAGATGTTATTGGTCACGTACACATGGTTAGCAGATGTTATTGGTCACGTACACATGATTAGCAGATGTTAATGCGAGTGTAGCGAAATGCTTGTGCTTCTAGTTCCGACAGTGCAGTAATATCTAACAAGTAATCTAGCAATTCCCCCAAAAACTACCTAATACACACAAATGTAAAGGGGATGGAATAAGAATATGTACATTTAAGTATATGGATGAGCGATGACAGAGCGGCACAGGTAAGATGCAGTAGATGGTATAAAATACAGTATATACATATGAGACGAGTGACGCAAGATACAACAGTAAGGGAAATGTTGTGTCTTGTGTAGTACGTAGGAATGTTTGATACTGCCGTCTAAATTCCAGGCATCTCCTTCACACGAAGGCCAAAGTTAATCTCTATTACGTTTGGTAGTTATCATTCTAACGATTGCTGGAATACTGTACACTCAATGCAATAGCTTGGGACGGTCTGTAGCAGGACTAAATGCGGTTTGAAGATACACAGGGTACGTTCAAATAATTTACTTGAATTGGGACTGGTGAACTTGAGTGTACTGAGTGTGACTTTCTCAAGTGTTCACTTCAACAGGAATCAACTGTATACATGTACTAATGACTTTTGAAATAGTTTCAAAATCATTTACTGGACCCCTCCGATTGCACAATACGATCCCACTGCTTCCATTTGGGGTTGTATATTGTGTCTGCTGATAGTGAATACTGTATACTTTAGGCATGTGTTGAGTGTTGGCAGAACCTTGCAGTGCCACCCTCTATCAGTAGGCCTCGTCTCTGTGACTGAGCAGCGCCACTCCGCACCGACGGCCCTTAATGTCTCACATGAGGTTTCATTCCCTGCTCTTAGTTTCCATTGGCAGGGATGCTCTTATCATGTGGTTTTTTGGAAATGCCCGTCGCGCCGCTCACACTTTCCACAACTATTTCAGCCAGGCAACACAAGACCGCCACCGACAGCATTGTCTGCTCTGTGAGTCTGCGAGAGAGCGAGGGTACTCTCGGGTGTTTGTGTGTGTGTGTGTGTGTGTGTGTGTGTACATGTGCATCCATCTCTCCCTCCTTCCTCTTTCTCCCTCCCCCCTCTCTTTATCCTTCTCATCTCGCCTTTCCCTCCCTCCCTCCCCCCCTCTCCCTTTCTCCTTCCTATCTTCCCCTTTCTCTCCCTCCCTCCCCCTCTCCTTTTCTCCTTCCTATCTCCCCCTCCCCTTTCTCTCCCTCCCTCTCTCTCCTTGTTCCGGTGATATGATGACCCGGGCCAATTGTCTGAGCTTGTTTTTTTTACCACTTGGCCTCTGTCCTCGGTCATTACAGTGTGTGGAAGTGGATGTCTTTGCATAGCTACTAAAACATGTGGAACGATGCGTTACGCAAGGTCCGACTAATAAGTGGATTCATCTGGATTTTGCATCAATAGAACTGGACCTAGTTCTTTCTCTGCTGCGGAAAGGGAGGAGGTTGTCGACTCGTTTGTCCTGTCGCAATTTCCATTTTGTATCCTCAATATTGTGACGCTATATTGATTAGTATGTGTGAGCCTTTCCACTCTTAAACAAAGACCGTTGTGAGCAGAAAATACTTTTCCTTGGACGAGGAGGCTGACGGTTTGACCTTGTGTGACCTTGTGTGTCAGTGCAACCAGGTTAAATTACATTTTATGTTCGGTTGGACTAAAATAAATTAGGCTTTCCCATTAGCTTTTGACATCTGTGGAATATTTCGTAACCCCCTGGATGCACCCTCCTAATATTATCCTTAATTACTACAGTGTAAACAATATGAAAACATCAGTTCTTTACTCTGAACCTAAACCAGCTCACACTTGTCCTTCACACTTGTCCTTCACACTCAAAGTGATAAAAGCGCACTTACTTGAGTGCCGTTACATTTGGGGAGGGGGTGTCTTTTAAATCTGTGCTATCAATACAGAATCTGTGCTATCAATACAGAATCTGTGCTATCAATACAGAATCTGTGCTATCAATACAGAATCTGTGCTATCAATACAGTATCTGATGTTGTCACGATCTTCGGGATAGACAGACCAAGGCGCAGCGAGGCATCCAGTATACATGTTTATTTTAGAAAACGAAACTCACGTAACTGGGCAAAATAACAAAAGGTAACGAAGATCGTGAAGAAGAACTAACTAGACACAAAACAAGCTATGTTCAAACAATAACCCACAAACCTAAAGTGAAAACTACAAACATATATATGGTTCCAAATTAGAGACAACGACACACAGCTGCCTCTAATTGGGAACCATTTCTCCAACATAGAAATATAACACCTAGAACATAAAAAACCCTACACCAAAAACGCAACCAAAACACTCCAGCCTGTCATCTCAGGCCTGGACGTGACAGATGTAGTTGCTGTAGTCTGATATGACTTGGTACCCGCCTCCCACAGAGTACTTTAGACACACGTGCGCAAACACATATATACACACACACACACACACACACACACATACAGTTGAAGTCGGAAGTTTACATACACTTAGGTTGGAGTCTTTAAAACTCGTTTTTCAACCACTCCACAAATGTTCTTGTTAACAAACTATAGTTTTGGCAAGTCGGTTAGGACATCTACTTTGTGCATGACACAAGTCAATTTTCCAACAATTGTTTACAGACAGATTATTTCACTTATAATTCACTGTATCACAATCCCAGTGGGTTCAAGTTGACTGTGGCTTTAAACAGCTTGGAAAATTCCAGAAAATTATGTCATGGCTTTAGATGCTTCTGATGGGCTAATTGACATCATTTGAGTCAATTGGAGGTGTACCTGTGGATGTATTTCAAGGCCTAACTTCAAGCTCAGTGCCTCTTTGCTTGACATCATGGAAAAATCCAAAGAAATCAGACGTGTTTTCTTTTTATCTCCACAAGTCTGGTTCATCCTTAGAAGCAATTTTCAAACGCCTGAAGGTACCACGTTCATCTGTACAAACAATAGTACGCAAGTATAAATACCATGGGACCACGCAGCAGTCATACCGCTCAGGAAGGAGACGCGTTCTGTCTCCTAGAGATGAACGTACTTTGGTGCGAAAAGTGCAAGTCAATCCCAGAACAACAGCAAAGGACCTTGTGAAGATGCTGGAGGAAACAGGTACAAAGTATCTATATGCACAGTAAAACGAGTCCTATATCGACATAACCTGAAAGGCCGCTCAGCAAGGAAGAAGTCACTGCTCCAAAACCGCCACAAAAATGCCAGACTAGGGTTTGCAACTGCACATGGGGACAAAGATCGTACTTTTTGGAGAAATGTCCTCTGGTCTGATAAAACAAAAATAGAACTGTTCGGCCATAATGACCATCATTATGTTTGGAGGAAAAAGGGGGAGGATTGCAAGCCGAAGAACAACACCCCAACCGTGAAGCACGGGGGTGGCAGCATCATGTTGAGGGGGTGCTTTGCTGCAGGAGGGACTGGTGCACAAAATAGATGGCATCATGAGGTAGGAAAATTATGTGGATATATTGAAGCAACATCTCAAGACATCAGTCAGGAAGTTAAAGCTTGGTCGCAAATGGGTCTTCCAAATGGACAAAGGATACTTCCAAAGTTGTGGCAAAATGGCTTAAGGACAACAAAGTCAAGCTATTGGAGTGGCCATCACAAAGCCCTGACCTCAATCCCATAGTACATTTGTGGGCAGAACTGAAAAAGCGTGTGTGAGCAAGGAGGCCTACAAACCTTACTCAGTTACACCAGCTCTGTCAGGAGGAATGGGCCAAAATTCACCCAACATATTGTGGGAAGCTTGAGGAAGGCTACCCGAAATGTTTGACCGAAGTTAAACAATTTAAAGGCAATGCTACCAAATACTAATTAAGTGTATGTAAACTTCTGACCCACTGGGAATGTGATGAAAGAAATAAAAGCTGAAAGAAATAATTATCTTCTATTATTCTGACATTTCACATTCTTAAAATAAAGTGGTGATCCTAACTTACCTAAGACAGGGAATTTGTGCTAGGATTAAATGTCAGGAATTGTGAAAAAGTTTAAAGAGTTTAAATGAATTTGGCTAAGGTGTATGTAAACTTCCGACTTCAACTGTACATAACTGGACATTGATTGATACCTTAATATGTATGTTTTAGTCAGCCTTGAAAATATAAATCCACACTCCTTTATTTTCATGAAAAGGAATGGGGTATGAGTCCTGCTAACCCGTGGCTACTGGATCAGTCTATAGACACGGTGGCATGTATACATGAGAACCTCAGACTCATCTTGTCCTGGGCTACATGTGTTTTGGCTTAGGCTGTTGTTTGTTCCGAGGGAGATTTACATTGGGAATGTGATCAAGAGCATTCGGGCCGCCAGGGTCACTGGGTTGAGTTTAGAGATAGTGATGAGCTATGCAGGGACTGGCTCCAAGCCCTATCGCCCGGGTGAGGCCGGGCGTTAACCCCTGTATGGGGGCTTCCCGCTGACCTTAGCTATGGAAAATCAACTGAAGCTCCCTCAGTCAGACACATATAAACACACAAACACAGGCACACAAGCATGCATGCATCTTTACAACATGTATATGCCGGGAGCAGTCAGTCATCTAGGCCAGAGTGACCAATCACAGGGACTACAGAATCCTGAGCTGGGAGAGAGGCCTCTCTGAAACACACAAGCATGCTAACCCACACCGTGGAAACCTCCCAGTGTCCTTTAGCCTAATGGGGATTGATATAACGCCTAGGGCTGTGACAGGCATGGCATTTCGGATGACTAGTTGGCCAGACAACTGACGGCGTTCACCGTAAATAACTGTTTTTCAGACGCACATTTTCTCCTTTCCTCCGCTCCTGACTGCATCTGCTGTATACATTCATGGAAATAGAATGAATACAACAGGTGTCCCCATTCAAGTCAATTATGGCATAATGGATGGACTGGCAGCCGTTGGGAGAAGTAAAGCAGAAAGTGTACCTTGTCAATATGTGCTGTGATTCGTTGATTCCACTCAACTGACAGTACAACAAATACATTCCATGAGCCACATCAGTTAACATCATTTGAATGAACATTCTACATTACCGTGGAAATGATTGCATCACAATACCAGGCAGCCATTGCGAGTGTACCCATGAGTTTACCAGTCATATTGCCAGGGTTAGAGGTTCCAAGACTGTTCTATTCATTATATTTCTATGTGTGCTGCTACAGGGAGGAGGGCATCGTCCTAGGCAACTGAAGACTTGTTTGCTCCAACACATTGCTTCTGTCAGCAAAGAGCAACAAAGTTTCATCACCTTATTAAGAGTCCAGTTTCTGCAGAAATGGACTCAACCGGTTTTAGATTTGACCATTTATAAACAATACACATAAAAACGACAACATCATACTAGGGCTGTCCCTGACAAAAAAACATATTACTCGCCCGAAAGTCGTCTCTTCTTTCGACAACTTGATTGGTCAATATTTCTAAACGTGTATTTTTCCATATATAGACACAGCCTATGTGTTTAAATAAAATCAACTATATGCATCGAGCTTGTCTGACGCTTTATGCTTACTGTTTGAGGAAATAAGACACAAATTACTCAAGAGGGAGCCAGAGATCAAGATAACCAGAAGAAAAAAAAACATATTTTACTCTCCTGCTGGCTTTCACAGATTCTGCCATTACTCTCCTGCTGGCTTTCACAGATTCTGCCATTACTCTCCTGCTGGCTTTCACAGATTCTGCCATTACTCTCCTGCTGGCTTTCACAGATTCTGCCAATACTCTCCTGCTCTCTTTCACAGATTCTGCCATTACTCTCC
The DNA here is from genome assembly GCA_030435695.1 of Brachymystax lenok tsinlingensis. Lineage (NCBI taxonomy): Eukaryota > Metazoa > Chordata > Actinopteri > Salmoniformes > Salmonidae > Brachymystax > Brachymystax lenok. The sequence goes on along the minus strand of CM059782.1, from coordinate 7,461,335 downwards.
TGCTGGCTTTCACAGATTCTGCCATTACTCTCCTGCTGGCTTTCACAGATTCTGCCATTACTCTCCTGCTGGCTTTCACAGATTCTGCCATTACTCTCCTGAAGTTGCCGGTAATAGACTACACAGTCGGCAGCCTTTCTCATGTGGAATGGCAATTTATCTTACCATTTCTACCGATTTGCGTACCAGTTATGGTTTTCATTTGCACATTTTCGTGGAACAGTCTAATTTTAATGTATAATAATGTCTTTGTATCTCAATCGTTGTCATGTGGTTAATCAAAATTCGATCCAAACCTAAATGAAAATGATACAAACCTAAAAAGTAACTTTCTATTGCCAACTATGTAAAAATAGCCTTCATAAAGCCAATAAATAAAAACATTGCAGCCTGCAGGTTGAACATATCCTGATAAAATAAATATCCTATAAATCAAATTGGCTACTCATGGCCTGTCTGCAATGAACTTGAAACATTGTATAAACGATTAACTTGGGTCGGGCCCGAAGCTCCTCTAGCAAACTTGCAACATCTTATAAATATTCTGGTCCCTCCAAGTTTCCTGCTCCAATGAGCTCAGGACAGACACAACTGTAGGCTATTTGCGCAAGGGATAAGAAGTAGAGCTTGACTTGGGTAGGAGCTCACCAGAACTGAGTACTGGCAACTCAAATGTTCTACTGATTGAGCTGCTCTTTATAGAATATTACCTCATGTGTTGTGGAGCTCCTGTACCTACATATAAACAGTATGAGCACCCAAAATGAGTACCAGAACTTATCTCAGTCAATCAATGATAAGAAGTAATCATGTTGGCCTATTTTATGATGCTTCTTCTGGATCAGAGCATTACATTTTTCCCTTTCACGTTGAGTGTTTATGGAAAGGGAGAGCTGGAAAGATTTTTCAAATACATTGAGGAACTATTGTCATTCTCAATGTATGTAAAAAACAGACTTTGTTTGCTTGCTGTTTGAGGTGAAGAAAACATGACTTCACAGCTCGTTAGTGGTGGTGTGTTAAGCCAATCAAAAATACTATCGGATCCCCAAAAAGGCACATTTTATATGCCTACATTTGCAAACAAATAGGCCTACTTCTATGCTTACTCAACATTGACAGGAGCGCTCCAAACAAAAGACAATGACTAATTTAACAACTCGTAAATGAAATTAACCAACACTTGTTTCTCACAAGTGTAGCACAGGTTGTGCGCTCTGCGAACTATGTGTCCACTCCGACAATGAGATCGGTAGAATAATGAAAATGTAATGCAATAACAGAAATTACTGTAACCAAACAAACGTTGTATAGTGAATACAAACATAAACACAACATCAAATCTAATTTTATTGGTCACATACACATGGTTAGCAGATGTTAATGCGAGTGTAGCGAAATGCTTGTGCTTCTAGTTCTGACCGTGCAGTAATATATAACAAGTAATCTAACAATTTCACAACAACTACTTTATAAACACAAGTGTAAAGGAATGAATAAGAATATGTACATAAAAATATATGGCCGAACGGCATAGGCAAGATGCAGTAGATGGTATAGAGTACAGTATATACATATGAGATGAGTAATGTAGGGTATGTAAACATTATATAAAGTGGCATTGTTTAACGTGGCTAGTGATACATTTATGTCATCCAATTATTAATTATTAAAGTGGCTAGAGATTTGAGTCAGTATGCTGGCAGCAGCCACTCAATGTTACTGATGGCTGTTTAACAGTCTGATGGCCTTGCGATAGAAGCTGTTTTTCAGTCTCTCGGTCCCAGCTTTGATGCCTTCTGGATGGTAGCGGGGTGAACAGGCAGTGGCTCGGGTGGTTGTTGTCCTTGACATCGGGGGGTGTAGGTGTCTTGGAGGGCAGGTAGTTTCCCGGTGATGCGTTGTGCAGACCTCACTACCCTCTGGAGAGCCTTACGGTTGTGGACGGAGCAGTTTCCATACCAGGCGGTGATACAGCCCAACAGGATGCTCTCGATTGTGCATCTGTAAAAGAGTGTTTTTGGTGACCAGCCAAATTTCTTCAGCCTCCTGAGGTTGAATATCCGCTGTTGCGCCTTCTTCACCACGCTGTCTGTGTGGGTGGACCATTTCAATTTGTCTGTGATTATGTACGCCGAGGAACTTAAAACTTTCCACCTCCACTACTATCCCGTCGATGTGGATAGGGGGCTGCTCCCTCTGCTGTTTCCTGAAGTACACGATCATCTCCTTTGTTTTGTTGACGTTGAGTGAGAGGTTATTTTCCTGACACCACACTCCGAGGCCCTCATCTCCTCCCTGTAGGCAGTCTCGTCGTTGTTGGTAATCAAGCCTACCACTGTAGTGTCATCTGCAAACTTGATGATTGAGTTGGAGGCGTGCATGGCCACGCAGTCATGGGTGAACAGGGAGTACAGGAGAGGGCTGAGAACGCACCCTTGTGAGGCCCCAGTGTTCAGGATCAGCGGGAGATGCTGTTTCCTACCCTCACCACCTGGGGGCGGCCCATCAGGAAGTCCAGGACCCAATCGCACAGGGCGGGGTCGAGACCCAGGGTCTCGAGCTTAATGATGAGCTTGGAGGGTACTATGGTGTTAAATGCTGAGCTATAGTCAATGAACAGATTTCTTACATAGGTATTCCTCTTGTCCAGATGGGATAGGGCAGTGTGATGGCGATTGCATCGTCTGTGGACCTATTGGGGCGGTATGCAAATTGCAGTGGGTCTCGGGTGACTGGTAAGGTGGAGGTGAAAATAATTTCTGCAAAGAGAAGGCAGCTATTTATTTAGAAGCGTTTCAAGTCATGACTATTCTATAATTCTCCACAGACCCATTTTGGCACGTCTCATTTATTAGGCATGACACGCTCTAAGATGTCTGTTTAAAAGGCCCAATACTCTGGACCCGTTGTTCACGTTTGGTAAGAAGGTGAGATTGTTTATTTCCTCCGTATAACATTGTAAAAGCTGCAACTGAATTACAACCAGAGACATTTTGGTTTGATGTTGAGCCTCACTGGGCAACATAATGGAAAATACTAATATTTCCTCCAGCAGTCAATCTGCTTTGTATTTACCAGAAGCTTTGGTTATAACTCACTGACTATTGTTGTGGGTAAGGTGTCTCTGGGGGGAGAGGGCTTGTTTTGCACCGTCTGCCAGTGTCAGTCTCACTGCGTCCTGTGTCAGGAGAACTAATCAACCCCAGATTGGAATGTTCACAGCTGAGCCTTTTACTCGTCCCTCTTGGATGCAGATAATCACAGTCTCAAAGCCCTGCAAGAGTGTAATAGACATGGCTACTAGCACACATTCTGCCACAATTGGACAACAGGGTTGAGAAGTCCGCCTTTCGGCCATTATGCTCCGTGCACGCTTGTCGAGGAGAGTGGAGGAGGATACAGGCCATTTGTAGCATTTTTGTTTTTATACTTTGGATTCCACCCCTTTTGATACCAACTGTACCAATGTTAGGACTCAGTTACTGTATGTGAAGGCCCGTCACTCCTCATATGCAAGGCTGTGGTTGAAACTGACAGCAAGGTCAACACACAGTACTTCATGAGGAATGAGAAGCAGGGGAATAAGGGAATGGCCTCCTGTGGAAGGATGTCCTGTAGCTGTGGAGGCAGGCAACGAGCAGGGTTCGTTTGTGTTGTTTTGCCATGGAGACGGGAGTATCATGCTGCTACTGCGGGGCTGGCTCTCTGCCTCCAAACAGATCTTTAAATGGGACGTTTGTCTCCATCAGTGTCCACCTGCAGGCCCCAGGAAGGAAAGAAGGAGCCATTGGGGATTACAGGAGAAGGAACTAGCTTCTGTAGAAGTAGAGTGTGGAGTTGATCCTTCAATTTAGATTCACACTCCTTTCTTGATCAAGATTCCAGCCTTTATTTGAATGTGGTTATTCAAAAGGTGCTTTTTTGTTTTGTTTTGGTCTGCAAGAATGACGGATATCAGGACATAAATTTGTAATACATTACCCGTTGTTAGTATAAAACCCTGCGTTGGTGTCTGTGGAAGATTTACTAAAAGAAATACAGTAGTCAGTACACATTACAAGGTGAAAACATTCTAGACTGAACACTCTGTAAAGGCGTTGGCCACTCATCTGTTTGTAATAGCGCCTTCTGACGTTATCGAGTGGCTACCAGCCCAAAACTCTGATCTTATCACATAAGGGATGTACCTCCTTCCCCGTTCCCCAAAGCTTGTCATATAAATCTTGCTCTCCAGTGGCCGTCTTGTTCGTATAACGTAAGGAAAGCACACACTGTGCCATGGACTAACCATGTCTAGTTAGACTCAGCGGGCCCCCTCCTCCCTGTAACCAGAGAACATCCGAAACCGGGAGCCCCCCCGCACACGACTGTACCCTGCCAAGGCTTCTGCGCCAGGCCTGACCTGGTCCTCATTCTCATCCTACTGTGGAGGGGATTATGTGGATAATGTTTTGATGTGTGTGTGTGTGTGTGTGTGTGTGTGTGTGTGTGTGTGTGTGTGTGTACTTTCGTCACCTCTTCTCTCCTTTGAACAAACCTCGTGTATCGTCAGTCGTGTTTTTATTGAGGCAGGGGAGAATCCGTTACAGAGTTGAGTCCCGTGGGCAGCAGTCAATCACAGTGCGTGTGTGAAAATAGAGACACTCGTGTCTACTGAAGTGGAGGCCGTTGTCCTGTGGGAGCTGTAGTGGAGGGGATCTGGCTGGATAGGGGCAGCATTAGAATGTGAAATGATATCCCCCAGGACCCGAGCATAAGGGTCAAACGGAACCGCCTGCAAACCTGCTGAGAGCATGCATCAATTCAGGCCAATGTACTGCCAACGTACTGTAGGAATGCCAAGGTTAGGATGATGTACTGCCATATGCTGTTGATATACAGTGTCTTCACAAAGTATTCACACCCCTTGACTTTTTCCACATTGTGTTGTTTTAGAGCCTGCATTTAAAATTGATTACATTTAGATTTTTTTTTGTCACTGGTTTACACGTAATGTCAAAGTGGAATTATGTTTTTAGAAATGAAATTCCGAATGAAAATATTAAATGTCTTGAGTCAGTAAGTATTCAACCTCTTTGTTAGGGCAAGACTAAATCATTTCAGGAGTAAAGATTTGCTAAAGAAGTCACATGTTAAGTTGCATGGACTCACAATGTGATTTTTAAACGACTACCTTATCTCTGGTACAAATAAAAAATAAAAGCCGACATTGAAAATCCCTTTGAGCATGGTGAAGATATTAATTACAGTTTGGATGGTGTATCAATACACACAATCACTACAAAGATACAGGCGTCCTTCCTAACTCAGTCGCCGGAGAGGAAGGAAACCGCTCAGGGATTTCACCATGGAGGCCAATGGTGACTTTAAAACAGTTTAATGGTTGTGATAGGAGAAAACCTGAGGATGGATCAACTACATTGCACTTATTCCACAATACCAACCTAATTGACAGAGTGAAAAGAAGGAAGCCTGTACAGAATAGAAATATTACAAAACATGCATCCTGTTTTCAACAAGGCACTAAAATAATACTGTCCTGAATACAACGTGTTATGTTCGGGGTAAATCCAGTACAATACATTACTGAGTACCACTCTCCATATTGTTGAGCATAGTGGTGGTTATGGGTATGTTGTAAGTTGTAATCGTTAAGGACTGATGAGTGTTTCGGGATAAAAAAGAAACGGAATGGAGCACAGGCAACATCCTGGAGGAAAACTTGGTTTAGTCTGCTTTCCACCAGACACTGGGAGATGAATGCACCTTTCAGCAGGACAATAACCTTAAACACAAGGCCACATCTACACTGGAGCTGCTACACTGGAGTTGCTTATCAAGAAGACAGTGAATGTTCATGAGTGGTCGAGTTACAGTTTTGACTTAAATCTACTTGAAAATCTATGGAAAGTTCTGAAATGTTTTATTTAGCAATGATCAACAACCAATTTGACCAAGCTTTAATAATGGGTAAATGTTGCACAATCCAGGTGTGGAAAGCTCTTACACTTACCCAGAAAGACTCAGCTGTAATCACTGCAAAATGTGCTTCTACAAAGTATTGACAAAGTATTGACTCGGGTGTAAATTAGCTAGTCCACATTTCAATAGTCACTCACTGATGTGTCATTTAAGACCATTTTGTATTTGCTTTAGGAGGAACAGATCACAGTACAAGGATAATAAGAAAAGCAGATGGGCACATTTATAGCAACGTCTTAGTGATATGGTTTCAATTATTTATTTATAGCAAAGAAATAGGATTTGAGGGATAACGAGGTGATTTGGAATTCGTCAGGGGCTAAAGAAGCCTTCCAGATGTCAGGTCTTTCACTTTGTCCCAAAGTGACTCAAGCCAGACGTCATCCTCCAATGTCATACATTATTCTCATTGAAGAGTGTTGATAGATTTCCCTATGGATCTAAAATGGACCTGTATGACTGTCTAGACACAGTATTTAGCTACTGTCACTGCTTTCAGTGGGGAAACCTCACTGCTCTTTCGCTCCTAGCTGGGGTCACCATCCGTTAAGGTGAATATAAAAATCTCAGATAACAACTATTTGCCTTTGCACGCAAAATAACCTGAAGATAGTTTTCCTAACATTGATATTTTTCTCTTTGTCTTCCTGGGAGTTACCTCGGTGGAAGCCAACAACCACCACAACACTAATAGATACCACTAATATAGGGGCGGCAGGTAGCCTAGTGGTTAGAGCGTTGGACTTGTAACCGTTCTGCCCCTGAACAAGGCAGTTAACCAACTGTTCCTCGGGCACCGAAGACCAGGATGTCGATTAAGGCAGCCCTCCGCACCTCTCTGATTCAGAGGGGTTGGGTTAAATGCGGAAGACACATTTCAGTTGAAGTTGTTCAGTTGTACAGCTGACTAGGTACCCCCCTTTCCCCATAAATCTGTGACCCTTTCTTTCCCAATCTTGTCCATTTGGACGGTAGACCACTGAAAGCCCTGACACCCTACACTACGGTGAAGCCCAGTAGATAAATTATGTTAAGTTTTGATTGACGTTTGAGAAAGCAAGAAATGGTAGTTATGATGAGCTTTTAAAAATCTACCTCTTCAAATGACTTTAGGACCATTGACTTTAGGACCGTTGACTTTAGGACCATTGACTTTAGGACCATTGACTTTAGGACCATTGACTTTAGGACCATTGACTTTAGGACCATTGACTTTAGGACCATTGACTTTAGGACCATTGACTGTCTGTTTCTCTTCCAACAGAGCCAGTGAGTTTGGACCAGTCTGATTCTCGGTGCTCTGAGTCGGAGGGGGAGCAGTTTGAGGAAGGCTATTCCTTCCAAAACTGTTGAAAAGTACATATCTCCCATTTATAACACTACACTAATCCATTACATTTTCTCACAGTAAAGTGTAACCTGTGTGTTTGCTTGTTTACGTCTCTGTCTCCTCCCCTGTTCCATTTAACTCTGCTCCTGTTCTCCAGGACTTAGGGGTTCTGCCCAATACCCAGACCTGGATCCATCTGATGTCCTCCAGGACCTAGGGGTTCTGCCCAACACCCAGACCTGGATCCATCTGATGTCCTCCAGGACCTAGGGGTTCTGCCCAACACCCAGACCTGGATCCATCTGATGTCCTCCAGGACCTAGGGGTTCTGCCCAATACCCAGACGTGGATCCACCTGATGTCCTCCATTACCAATCATCTACAGCTACTGTTATTGTCATGTTGTCATTATCTGCTTACAAAGTGTTCTTGCTCTATCATACTGGGCACATAATATGTGAGATACACAGACTAACTAAAAACACTAGCACTGCTAACACTCAGAACAAAGAGAGCAGTAGTGCCTGGACTTCGCAGTCTCCCTCTTTATTCCACACACCAGAATTCAGTATTTCAGTCTATGATTGCCATGTAAGTGTACAAAAAAAAAAAGTTAATGACACAACTGTACCAAATAAATATTTTATATACTTCATATATCATTTTATATATTAAAATCTTAAATATTGCCCAGTTGGTTTTCACAGCTGTTCATTATTGTAAATTGTAAGGTATCCCTTGATGGTATTTGTTAGTTCAACATTATTAATTGTTGTATCCTTGGTCCTACAATAGATACATACAGTCGAAGTCAGAAGTTTACATACACCTTAGCCAAAATACAAGGTGCACAAAGGTAGTTCGAAGTACTGTTTTCATCTTATTAACTAAACAAAACAGGTTTAAACAGCTATTTTTGTTGTGGAAATCAGTTTTGTTTGCATAGTGGGGATGATAAGAACGCCATTTTAGTCTGTAACGATATCCACAATTCTACGCATTAGGTAATCACACCATTGATGGTGTGATTATGCTAATAGTTGGATGCTAATAGTTTATCCAATTCCATTGTGACGGGGGGACGACACTTTAGCTGGGGGACATAATTTGTTATGAAAGGCCTCATTTGGGAATTTAGCCAGGACACCAGGGTTAAGACTGTAAAACCCCTAGTCCTGAGATAAATTACGATTATGGTCTGCAGAGATGTGGAGAGTGTCGTAGAATTTCACCAACTTCTCTGTCCACGGTTGTAATCTGATTAAGGATTGGTTCTCTGTGCTGTTGTCATGCTTGGCCCGACTCACTTCACACAGGCTGTGTTGGAGTTTTATGTCATGATGGTCAAAAACATTCCAGGATGATTCCCAAGCAATTGACATGAAACAAAATGAATTTGGCTTGTAGTGTAAATATTTGGTCTATTGCTTTCTCCATGACTGTTTAGATTACTGTTATTAAATTTAAACATGCCAACTTTGGTTACACTGCACATGGTCCCCACTGTGGTTGAAGTACCACGTGTTTCTGTCTCAATGGCACTTTTTCCAATGTTCCGTATGTTATGGAAAAACCTTCCGCAGGTGGGAACAGACTCTGGACTCTGTTTTAACAGGAGACTTTGACAGAGAACCAACAGAGCTGGGGGAGTAGCTAAAGTAGCCATAGCACCAGTTAACATCTGCAGTGGTGTTTGTTTGCCAGATTGTGCCCCTTTATAAGGGGCGACGTGCTCGTTGCTAAATGGGCCCATATGTGTTCCATGTCAAACAACGGCAGCTACGGCCGTGGTGTTGGATCAGTGGAAAGAGAGCGGCAAGCCAACGTTGGGCCCAGGGACAACCATAGGGCTCCTGTGAAAACAAACTCTAGTCGGAAAAATCACAGACCTGACAACCGAGAGCTGAACAGTACTGGACTGGACTGGAGGACTGATACCAGTGTCTCTCTGAGTGCTATGTATGTACAGTTGATGTCGGAAGTTTACATACACCTTAGCCAAAACATTTAAACTCCGTTTTTCTAAACTCCTGACATTTAATCCTAGTAAACATTCCCTGTCTTAGGTCAGTTAGGATCACCACTTTATTTTAAGAATGTGAAATGTCAGAATAATAGTAGAGATAATCATTTATTTCAGCTTTTATTTCTTTCATCACATTCCCAGTGGGTACGAAGTTTACATACACTTAATTAGTATTTGGTAGCATTGCCTTTAAATTGTTTAACTTGGGTCTAACATTTCAGGTAGCCTTCCACAAGCTTCCCACAATAAGTTTGATGAATTTTGTCCCATTCCTCCTGACAGAGCTGGTGTAACTGAGTCAGGTTTGTAGGCCTCCTTGCTCGCACACTCTTTTTCAGTTCTGACCACACATTTTCTATAGGATTGAGGTCAGGGCTTTGTGATAGGCACTCCAATGCCTTGACTTTGTTGTCCTTAAGCAATTTTGCCACAACTTGCGACCAAGCTTTAACTTCCTGACTAATGTCTTGAGATTTTGCTTCAATATATCCACATAATTTTCCTTTCTCATGACGCCATCTATTTTGTGAAGTGCACCAGTCCCTCCTGCAGCAAAGCAACCCCTATAATATGATGCTTTCACCCCCGTGCTTCACGGTTGGGATGGTGTTCTTCGGCTTGCAATCCTCCCCCTTTTTCCTCCAAACATAACGATGGTCATTATGGCCAAACAGTTCTATTTTTGTTTCAGCAGACCAGAGGACATTTCTTTGCTGAGCGGTCTTTCAGGTTATGTCGATATAGGAGTCATTTTACTGTGGATATAGATACTTTTGCACCTGTTTCCTCCAGCATCTTCACAAGGTCCTTTGCTGTTGTTCTGGGATTGATTTGCACTTTTCGCACCAAAGTACGTTTATCTATAGGAGACAGAAAGCGTCTCCTTCCTGAGCGGTATGACTGCTGCGTGGTCCCATGGTGTTTATACTTGCGTACTATTGTTTGTACAGATGAACGTGGTACCTTCAGGCGTTTGGAAATTGCTCCCAAGGATGAACCAGACTTGTGGAGGTCTACACTTTTTTATCTGAGGTCTTGGCTGATTTCTTTTGATTTTCCCATGATGTTAAGCAAAGAGGCACTGAGTTTGAAGGTAGGCCTTGAAATACATCCACAGGTAAACCTCCAATTGACTCAAATTATGTCAATTAGCCTATCAGAAGCTTCTAAAGCAATGACATCCTCTTCTGGAAATGTCCAAGCTTTAATGACTCCAACCTAAGTGTATGTAAACTTCTGACTTCAACTGTACTTATTTTACTTCAGCGAACACAATGTGCACAGTCAGAACTAGAGTTACAGCTTCAGTCACTGTTTGGCAAGAGATGTATTATCAATCCAACCTACTCTCACATATTAATGGACCCTTAGGGGTTCTGTTCTGGCTAGCGCAATGGCGACGTTGCCATTCATCAACATGTAAAACCAACTCTCCCTCCATGGACATGAAACCTAAATCCTGGGCTACGTGGTCAGAGTTGTGACTCCTGGTTGACTCATTCCGTAAGCCATTTCCATATCCTGTATTCTGAGCTTCTCTTCATTCACAATGGATGTGTAATGGGGTCAGAGAGACGGTCAGAGGTGGGGTCAGACATAGGGTCAGAGGGGGTCCGATATGGAGTCAGAGATGTCACCGGGGAAGAGATGTGGTTACCGGGGGGAAAAAAGAGGTCATCCATCCTCGTCGCCATGACGATATCCTCGCCCCCTGTCTCTTTTCCGAATGTTCCAGATAGGTGGTGGTCAGACCATGTGTATTTGAGTATCTGGTATTTAAAATAGTTTTTCTGTGTATTTTGAGTATTTTTAAATACACAGTCCAAAACAAGTACTTTTATTTGAGTATTAGAATGGTTAATGGCAAAAACCAAATAGTCTGCCAAATTGTAACAGTATGTTCAAACAGTATGTTCAAATACTTATTTCAAGTACTATTTTCAAATGCCTGGGTTAAATGCATGGGAGTGTAATTTGAGTCAGTGTAATTTAGTTGTTCAAATACTTTCCAAGTGTACTTTCAGAACGTGTCTTTTTGAAATAAAATATATCTGAATACTTACTTTGAATGTATGTGAAAGTCATTGAGATGTTTGAAATAATATTTGATCCCAGGTCTGGGTGGTAGGGCGGCAGGAATGGACCATTTCTCTTTTCTTTGTTCTGTGGACCTTTGTTGTTATATGTTAGAACCTTTGGGAGAGTGCCAAACCTCTGTTTTTGTACATTTTCTTTTGGTATTTTACCCCCTTTTTCACCCCAGTTTTCGGGTCTTTTCTAATCGCTGCAACTCCCCAACGGGTTCGGGTGAGGCGAAGGTGGAGTCATGCGTCCTCCGAAACATGACGCGCCTAACCTCTCTCCTTAAACCCCGGAAGCTAGCCGCACCATTGTGTCGGAGGAAACACCATTCAACTGCGAACCGGTGTCAGCTCGGTCATGCCAAGTGTTTGCTGTTCACTAGTTTACTCCAATTGGGGGAGGTGTGGTAAGGTTAGAAAGTAATAAAGGAAAATATATATTTTTTTTAAAGGTGTGTGTGTGTGTGTGTGTGTGTGTGTGTGTGTGTGTGTGTGTGTGTGTGTGTGTGCGCAAAAATAATATATGGGGGATTGGAAGTGATGCAGACCATTACAGTATTACCGTTTTTTACGATTGCTTACACACTAAAATTACACTTTTCCCACAATTAGCAAAACCTTCCACTCAAGGAGCAAAACACAAGGCTAGATTTGCACAACTGTAAGCACATTGTCAGCTTCACACTATTTGCAAAACATTACACACAGTGATTTGCAAAACACTAAACCCACTTGTATACATCAGACACAGAAGTATATCATGATGTCACTTCCTTGCAATTCCAAAGCACTGACTGTCAAATTACCACACCTATGAGCCAATCTGTTAAACAGCCATCAGGTGCACAAACACATGATTGCTAAATTGTAGACACACCAATCAGGTTTAAGCACTATAAAAATGCAGCAGGTAGGTTCACTTGCCTTTAACAAAAATGGAAGGAGTCAGAAGAAGAGTGAGGGTGAGAGGAGGAGTGCACGGCGGAGGAGGAGGAGGCAGAGGTCGAGGAAGACCTGAAGCAGGAGGAGAACGTGCACAAAGAAGAAGAGGACCAAACGTATCAAATGACATTCGTGCAACACTAGTGGACCATGTTGTGAACCACGGATATTCACGCAAGAACAAGAGAGAGAGAGAGAGAGAGAGAGAGAGAGAGCGAGAGAGAGAGATAATAAATATGGTTTTGGCCAATAATGCTATCAGGCTCAGAGAACTACAAGCAAACATTATCGGTGACCATGCCATTTTCAATAATGTCCATCAGGTCTCTGTCAACACTGGCACGCATCCTGAAAAGACATCAGGTTCAAATGAAACTACTTTATCGAGTGCCTTTTGAGTGGAAATCAGAGAGGGTCAAACAACTGCGGCATGAGTATGTGGAGGTTTGTATTGTTCACTTTAGCACTGTGATGTTGCATACTGCACACATGACTTTTTTACATTGACTGTATACTAGACCTATCCTGCACTACACAATCTTGTCTTTCACTGAATTTCAGAGAGTTTGGCAGATGGATGCTGAGGAAATCCTGCATGAATTCATATATATTGATGAGGCAGGGTTCAACCTCACAAAAGCAAGAAGGAGAGGCAGAAATATCATTGGCCACAGGGCTATAATCAATGTCCCAGGGCAACGTGGGGGTAACATCACCCTTTGCGCTGCCATTTCACAGCATGGGGTTCTCCTCCGTAATGCCAAAATGGGCCCTTACAACACACCTCACATTCTCGCATTTTTGGACCGATTGCACCACATCGTCATAACAGCAGGTAATGAAATGCACCAGATGCAATACACTGTCATCTGGGACAACGTGTCATTCCACCGCTCTGTTTTGGTCCAGAACTGGTTTCAACACCATCCACAGTTGACAGTACTATACCATCCACCATACTCTCTGTTTCTAAACCCTATCGAAGAGTTTTTCTCTGCATGGCGGTGGAAGGTTTACGATCTCCAGCCCCAGGCTCAGGTACCCCTCATTCAGGCCATGGAGGACGCCTGTGACCAAGTCGACGCCGCAGCTGTGCAAGGATGGATTCCACATTCAAGACGGTTCTTCCCACGTTGTCTTGCTAATGAGGATATTGCTTGTGATGTTGATGAAATTCTCTGGCCAGATCCAGCTAGGCGAAGAGATAATGTATAGTATGTTTACTGTAGTATTTTCTGTACAATATTGTCAGTTTTTTCAGATAATTTATGTTTTGTTATTTACTGTAATTGTAACCTGTACTGGATACAGTATTTTATGTTTGTCTGTTTGCTGAGCTAACAGTGTTATGCACACTACTGTAGTAGCATGAAAACTGGGACATGTTTTGTTGTGATTCTCCATGTTGACTGATTTGGGTATATGGAGAGAAATAAATGCTATTTTCCTCAGTCTGCAGCATTGGTCTTGTGTAGTGTTTGTATAGTTGCACTTTCTCTGTGTACTTCATTTACAGTACTCTAATCACTGAGAATTAGACTTGCTAAAAGTGTTTTAGGTTAGCAACAGCAGTGTGTAACTGCATCAAAAAGATTGAAGTCATATGAAATGTGTGTTTTGTATGGTATCAAAATATTGTTTTTATGAAGTCGTGTATAGTTTTGACAAGTGTTCCATTTTGCAAATGATCTGAAGTGTTGTGCTAATTGTGTAGTGTTTTGACAAACCGGGCCCTGTTTTCAAAATTGTGCTTAAACAATTGAAGAAAAACTGTAAAGCTGATCTACCCCATAATTTTTTTTAGAAATAATTATTTCATAAACAAAGTTATTCAACACCCAAAGCCCCTGTGTGTAAAAGTAATTGCCGCCCTACACTCAATAACTGGTTGTGCCTCCTTCAGCTGAAATGACTCCAACCAAACGCTTCCTGTAGTTGTTGATCAGTCTCTCACGTTGCTGTGGAGGAATTTTGGCCCACTCTCCCATGCATAACTGCTTTAACTCAACGACATCTGTGGGTTATTGAGCATGAACTGCTTGTTTCAGGTCTTGACACAATATCAATCGAGTTTACATCTGGACTTTGATTAGGCCATTCCGAAACTTTAAATGTGTTGCTTTTCAGCTATTCTAACACGCACACTAAAAATCAGGGCTTCAACAACGGTTCTTCTAAGATTCTCAAAGTTCTTTGAGATGGCCCCCAAAAGGTTATTCCAAGAACCCCATAGGAGGTGGGGTTCATCGAGGAACCTCCTTAGTTGGTGGGGGTTCTTGCAAGAACCTAACTGCCTAACTGAAACATTTGAATTTGAAAGGACAGCAAGTGCAGCCACTTAAATGAAACATATAAAGATCTCAATTTAAGATAAGGTTTGTCCCTTGTATGATCTAAATTGATATTGTTTTATTATGATATCTTTTCATATTTGTGGAAATCTTTCTAAAAACTGAAATTTGACACAATTCAATGGATCTCAATCAACCTCCCTACACCTCTGATGAGTATATCAGGAAATGTGTTCCATCACCATGCACTGCAACATCCTTCTGGCTATGGATACGGAAAACATCAACACATTCACATCAACAGGCCAGAGGATAAACCCATTGGATTTGGGGCTCTTTTATTCTGCTTTGCCACTAAATATCATAAACACTGAGAACTAAAATATTGTGTTATTGGTGTTCTTGTTATGCGTATTATTATTATTAATAGTAGAGGTAGGGAGGTAGTTCAAAAACGATCCCCAAAAGGTTCTTCAAAAGGTTATTTGAGGAACCATTAAAAAGAGTTATTTGAAGAACTTATAGGAGTTCCCCCCCACAGTTTCAATTTGAAGAACCCTTAAAGGATATTCAAGGAACTTTTTCTTTTTAGAGTGTAGACTTGCTTGTGTGTTTTGGATCATTGTCTATAAACGCAACATGAAAAGTGTTGGTCCTATTTTTTATGAGCTGAAATAAAAGATTCCTGAAATGTGTGTGTGTTTTGTTGCCTCAGGACATGGATGCCTTGCCAGCCTTGAACGAATCATGAATCTTGCTCTGTATCAGAGAATTCTAAAGGAGAATCTCAGGCCCTTTATCTAATATTAGGTTTTGGTTGAAGATTTGATAACTTTCATTGTAAAGAATATTTGCAAAAATAGAGAAAATCACAGCACTATGTTATATTTTTGATGTCTACTTGGCATAGAACTGTGGAGGTCATCAGTGTTTACCGAGTCAACGTCAATGGAACAGGAGGCCTTTTGGTAAGCCGTCATTGTAAATAAGAAATTGTTCTTAACTGTCTTGCCCAGTTAAATAAAGGTTAAATAAATAAATAATACAAAATAAAAAAACAGGACTTGGTCATAGCTTGGCCTACTAGGTTACAGTATAACAGAAGTGATTCAGTGCTAGGACTGCCCGTACTCATTTAAGATTTCTGTACCAGACATGCTTGGGAATCCTCAAATCCTAAAACGGTGTGTTATTATAAATGAATAAAATATATATTTGGCAACATTCTACACCAGTTACTGATCTTATGTCTGCATGTTACCCTTGAGCTGAGACTGGAATTCCAAAGATGCCCTTGCTTAGTGCTTCCACATTCTCTATTCTTTTGGCTGCCATTTTGAATCAAATCAAGGTCAAGGTCTAGTCCAGGGAGGAGGTGAGCCAAGAGAGACTGTGTGCATGCCACCGGTCTCCCTTCCTGCAGAAAGTCATCTAAGCCTTTGGAGGAACCCCCTCACCCCCATTCCACCTTACCTGGCTGCTCACACACGTCAGAACAATAACAAACCCTGTACTCCAGAGATAAAGAGAAGTGTTCAACGTGCTCTGGACCTAATAAGGTGCTTGAAGCCTGTTGAATGCCTGACCTGACAGGTGATTTAGAGGGCTTTCAGATTAGTTGGAACACCTGTATTTAGGCCTTGAATTAAAGTAGGGATAATGAAGGCTAACATAACACCTGTATTTAGGCCTTGAATTAAAGTAGGGATAATGAAGGCTAATATAACACCTGTATTTAGGCCTTGAATTAAAGTAGAGATAATGAAGGCTAATATAACACTTGTATTTAGGCCTTGAATTAAAGTAGGGATAATGTATGTAGGCCTTGAATTAAAGTAGGGATAATGAAGGCTAATATAATGCCTGTATTTAGGCCTTGAATTAAAGTAGGGATAATGAAGGCTAATATAACACCTGTATTTAGACCTTGAATTAAAGTAGTGATAATGAAGGCTAATATAACACTTGTATTTAGGCCTTGAATTAAAGTAGTGATAATGTATTCAAGCCTTGAATTAAAGTAAGGATAATGGACATTATATGTGGTGTAATTGCAGTCTTTTAAAAGAATGTGCACCACATGACGTATCCAAGGATGAATTATCCAATGACAGCCCATTGTTTTATGATCCTGTTGCCTAAGATACGTGCTTCATCAAGTTGTTGCTCAGATACGGGACAATGTCTATGACAATCTTGACATTATTGAAAAACAGCCTTCGGTTGACTGCAGAAGTCATACATTATAAAGACCTTTATAGAAATGTTAGTAAGATTATACAAATTCAGTCAAAATGACATTAGATAAAGTGTCTCACTCTTTTCAGAGTCATTCTTATGACTTCTGTTATGAAACATTGTCCATTTACATTATTCCAACATTTATGTTTGCTTACATGTAAACGATCATTCAAATATACTTTCTGGTTGCAAAGCAAGCTTGTTCACTTGTAAAGTGAACCAAAATAAATTAATGTAAGTGATATGGAAATATAAAACTGCATTATAAAGGGAAATGACATGAGTTTAGGTGGGGGTAACTGCATTATAAAGGGAAATGACATGTGTTTAGGTGTGGGGTAACTGAATTATAAAGGGAAATGACATGAGTTTAGGTGTAGGGTAACAGCAATATAAAGGGAAATGACATGAGTTTATGTGTGGGGTAACAGCATTATAAAGTGAAATTACATGAGTTTAGGTGTGGGGTAACTGCATTATAAAGGGAAATGACATGAGTTTAGGTGTGGGGTAACTGCATTATAAAGGAAATGACATGAGTTTAGGTGTGAGGTAACTGCATTATAAAGGGAAATGACATGAGTTTAGGTGTGGGGTAACATTATTATAAAGGGAAATGACATGAGTTTAGGTGTGGGGTAACTGCATTATAAAGGGAAATGACATGTGTTTAGGTGTGGGGTAACTGAATTATAAAGGGAAATGACATGAGTTTAGGTGTAGGGTAACAGCAATATAAAGGGAAATGACATGAGTTTATGTGTGGGGTAACAGCATTATAAAGTGA
Organism: Brachymystax lenok tsinlingensis; assembly: GCA_030435695.1. Taxonomy (NCBI): domain Eukaryota; kingdom Metazoa; phylum Chordata; class Actinopteri; order Salmoniformes; family Salmonidae; genus Brachymystax; species Brachymystax lenok. The sequence goes on along the minus strand of CM059782.1, from coordinate 7,443,652 downwards.
AATTACATGAGTTTAGGTGTGGGGTAACTGCATTATAAAGGGAAATGACATGAGTTTAGGTGTGGGGTAACTGCATTATAAAGGGAAATGACATGAGTTTAGGTGTGAGGTAACTGCATTATAAAGGGAAATGACATGAGTTTAGGTGTGGGGTAACATTATTATAAAGGGAAATGACATGAGTTTAGGTGTGGGGTAACTGCATTATAAAGGGAAATGACATGAGTTTAGGTGTGGGGTAACAGCATTATAAAGGGAAATGACATGAGTTTAGGTGTAGGGTAACAGCAATATAGAGGGAAATGACATGAGTTTAGGTGTGGGGTAACAGCATTATAAAGGGAAATGACATGAGTTTAGGTGTGGGGTAACTGCATTATAAAGGGAAATGACATGAGTTTAGGTGTGGGGTAACTGCATTATGAAGTGAAATGACATGAGTTTAGGTGTGGGGTAACTTCATTATAAAGGGAAATGACATGAGTTTAGGTGTAGGGTAACAGCATTATAAAGGGAAATGACATGAGTTTAGGTGTGGGGTAACAGCATTATAAAGGGAAATTACATGAGTTTAGGTGTGGGGTAACTGCTTTATAAAGGGAAATGCCATGAGTTTAGGTGTGGGGTAACAGCATTATAAAGGGAAATGACATGTGTTTAGGTGTGGGGTAACTGCATTATAAAGGGAAATGACATGAGTTTAGGTGTGAGGTAACTGCATTATAAAGGGAAATGACATGAGTTTAGGTGTGGGGTAACAGCATTATAAAGGGAAATGACATGAGTTTAGGTGTAGGGTAACAGCATTATAAAGGGAAATGACATGAGTTTAGGTGTGGGGTAACAGCATTATAAAGGGAAATTACATGAGTTTAGGTGTGGGGTAACTGCTTTATAAAGGGAAATGCCATGAGTTTAGTTGTGGGGTAACAGCATTATAAAGGGAAATGACATGTGTTTAGGTGTGGGGTAACTGCATTATAAAGGGAAATGACATGAGTTTAGGTGTGGGGTAACAGCATTATAAAGGGAAATGACATGAGTTTAGGTGTGGGGTAACAGCATTATAAAGGGAAATGACATGTGTTTAGGTGTGGGGTAACAGCATTATAAAGGGAAATGACATGTGTTTAGGTGTGGGGTAACAGCATTATAAAGGGAAATGACATGTGTTTAGGTGTGGGGTAACTGCATTATAAAGGGAAATGACATGTGTTTAGGTGTGGGGTAACTGCATTATAAAGGGAAATGACATGAGTTTAGGTGTGGGGTAACAGCATTATAAAGGGAAATGACATGAGTTTAGGTGTGGGGTAACTGCATTATAAAGGGAAAGGACATGAGTTTAGGTGTGGGGTAACAGCATTATAAAGGGAAATGACATGAGTTTAGGTGTGGGGTAACTGCATTATAAAGGGAAAGGACATGAGTTTAGGTGTGAGTTAACAGCATTATAAAATCCACATTCTGACACTGCCTTCATGTCCATTTAAGTGCCCTAGAGATTGAAATGTAAATGTGTGTTTGAAACACTTTTTCTTCATCTTGAGAATGTGTCGGTAGAATCTCAAACGTGTCGGTAGAATCTTTAATCGTGTGGAATGGAGGGAGGGAATTGTGAGGATAACCAGTGTTAACATATTTTCCTATTGCTCTGAGAAATATCCCAGCCCAGGGGAAGCTATGTTTCTCCATGTTTACCAGTTCTATTTTCTTAGTGGTGGAGTGGAGGCAAGGACAGCTAAGGTATGTGTCAGCATCTGGGCATAACTTAAGGGCAATTCCGCCACTTTTCAACCTCATATTCATTATCTTCAGCACCAACCCCGTGTTTACATTCACTATGTGGAAACAGCATGCGGTTAAACAGATCAGAAGAAAGGTCCTAAACGCTTCTCTGTGACATCACAGGGATAGTATTAAAAGTAAAAGTGATTTTCAAAAGCTGCATATGAAGACCCTGGTATTAAGCTGCAGATAATGAAAATGTAAAAGTGGTGCCCTTTAATTCTTGGGCCAAGCTGCACTCTCCCTTGAAGAGTTCATGTCCACCCAGTGACTGGAATGAATGAAACATCAGTTATCATCAAACACATCTGCCCCCAGAGCCAGAGCTGGCTGTTAATGGACTGCCCCTTCCAAGGTGTGTGTGTGTTTATGCCTATACCTGCAGAGGTCCACGTGTGTGTGGGGGCATTGGACAAGGGTTCGCTTGGTCGTGGAGGGGCGTTAAGCGTGGTCGCCTGCTCGGCTCCAGTTGGGCGTGGTTGACCACAAACAGCTGTGGAGGCGAGGCCAGGTTGAATGAACAGTATCTGGCTGCCACACCTCACTACTCCCATTCCATTGTGTCAAGAAGTCTCTCTCTCTCTCTCTCTCTCTCTCTCTCTCTCTCTCTCTCTCTCTCTCTCTCTCTCTCTCTCTCTCTCTCTCTCTCTCTCTCTCTCTCTCTCTCTCTCTCTCTCTCTCTCTCTCTCTCTCTCTCTCTCTCTCTCTCTCTCTCTCTCTCTCTCTCTCTCTCTCTCTCTCTCTCTCTCTCTCTCTCTCTCTCTCTCTCTCTCTCTCTCTCTCTCTCTCTCTCTCTCTCTCTCTCTCTCTCTCTCTCTCTCTCTCTCTCTCTCTCTCTCTCTCTCTCTCTCTCTCTCTCTCTCTCTCTCTCTCTCTCTCTCTCTCTCTCTCTCTCTCTCTCTCTCTCTCTCTCTCTCTCTCTCTCTCTCTCTCTCTCTCTCTCTCTCTCTCTCTCTCTCTCTCTCTCTCTCTCTCTCTCTCTCTCTCTCTCTCTCTCTCTCTCTCTCTCTCTCTCTCTCTCTCTCTCTCTCTCTCTCTCTCTCTCTCTCTCTCTCTCTCTCTCTCTCTCTCTCTCTCTCTCTCTCTCTCTCTCTCTCTCTCTCTCTCTCTCTCTCTCTCTCTCTCTCTCGCCCAGAGAGGGCAGAACTACGCCCAGAGAGGGCAGAACTACGCCCAGAGAGGGGCAGAACTACGCCCAGAGAGGGCAGAACTACGCCCAGAGAGGGCAGAACTACGCCCAGAGAGGGCAGAACTACGCCCAGAGAGGGCAGAACTACGCCCAGAGAGGGCAGAACTACGCCCAGAGAGGGCAGAACTACGCCCAGAGAGGGCAGAACTACGCCCAGAGAGGGCAGAACTACGCCCAGAGAGGGCAGAACTACGCCCAGAGAGGGCAGAACTACGCCCAGAGAGGGCAGAACTACGCCCAGAGAGACCAGAACTACGCCCAGAGAGACCAGAACTACGCCCAGAGAGACCAGAACTACGCCCAGAGAGACCAGAACTACGCCCAGAGAGACCAGAACTATGCCCAGAGAGACCAGAACTATGCCCAGAGAGACCAGAACTATGCCCAGAGAGACCAGAACTATGCCCAGAGAGACCAGAACTATGCCCAGAGAGACCAGAACTCCATCGAGAGAGACCAGAACTAATTAAACGCACATTATCTAGATAGCTAGTAATTAACAATATATTACATAATTATAGAAGTGTTAAATAGCTAGCGTTAACCAAATTTTTCTTTGCAAATTGACAAGCTTATTTAGTTAACGTCGTTAGCTATGTTGGCTAATGTCGTTAGCTAGCTACTAGTAGGATGGTGTATCAACACACCCAGTCACTACAAGCATACAGGAATCCTTCCTAACTCAGTTGCCGGAGAGGAAGGAAACCGCTCAGGGATTTCACCATGAGGCAAATGGTGAATACTTATGTAAATTCGATTTCTGTATTTCATTTTCAATGCATTTGCTGCAATTTCTAAAGACATGTTTTTTTTACTTTGTGATTATGGGGTATTGTGTGTAGATGGGTGAAAGAAAACAAATATTTAATCAATTTTGAATTAAGGTTGTAACACAACAAAATGTGGAATAAGTCAAGGGGTATGAATACTTTCTGAAGGCACTGTAGGCTAATCATGAATTATACTTGCAAGCCACTACCAGTAGCATATATGCGCCCTTGTCCCTGCAGAGAATAACTATATTTGGAAATAATTTATGGCACAAGACAACATGTTGTTTAGCAAACAGCCATAGTAAAGGCTGTTTGCAGGATAGTGAATATGAATCCCGGATGTGAAGAAAAGCCTATGGTTGAGTGTTCCCCATGAATAGCCTCGAGACTCTATGCGTGAAATTAGCATTTACGATAAATCCAACCAGATCTGAAGCTGAAGTGAATTCTATGATATATCACCGTGGGATGACTGCTAACCACAGCAGCATATCTTAGATGTAATTGATCAAGCTCTCTTCTCTTGGGTGTAGTAAACATGCAGCAATCAATTGTAGCAAATGTTAAATGCTAAATGCTACCACAAACTGTGCGATGAAAAGTATACGTTGGGATCAGATGCTATGAAGACAGCTGGATAGCTGACAACACCGGGTCATTGGTCGTGGGCCTCAGTGAGAGGGCCCCGGGTGGAGGCGATGGAGGTGGCCACAGTGAGAGGGCCCCGGGTGGAGGCGATGGAGGTGGCCGCGGTGAATCGAGAAATGACCTCTTCTCCTGACAAAGGGATGCCATCGTCTGGGCGTTGCAGAGATGAGCCGAGCACATTTGAAGCCAGTTGGAAAATGGGGACACTTGCCTAATGGCAATTCTCTCACTCCTTGGGTAAATGCTAGTTGTGGATCAATCACCTGGATGACCTGGGAATGGGTGTAGTTTGATCGCTGGACCAAGGGACGTATCCTCTCCCTCAGGGGAGGTTTCAGCGTCTGACATGACTTAAACAACACGGAAAGCAATGGTTGTCATTTGAAAACTGTTGCTGAAAAACAGCAAGTGAGAGAACATGGGTAAGTTGGCATATTTATGCCTTTTGGTTGAGAGAAAGGAAGGTGATAATTGTAAGAGTGAGTCCATAGGCTGAACAGCAAGCGAGAGGAATGAGCATAATTGTGCCGTGCTTATAGGCTATAAGGTAAATAGGTGAATGACATGTCACACATGGATAAAAGGAAATAGGATAAACAAGATGCTATGCTGATGATGATACGTTTGTATTCATTCCCATTACGCCCCCGTAGAATAGGAAACAAAAGTGAATTATGTTCTGCTAACTGGATGAAGTTAAACAATCATTCAGACTAGCCTTCCTGATTGAACTTTCGTTAACTACATTTGTGATAGCCTCCCCTATCAGTGGTTTGGCCTCAAATAGCATCACTCATGGCTGTGACTTGTCTGTATCAGTCTGGGCTGTGGATGGGAAGGGAATTTCAGCGCAGTCTTCTTCAAAGGCATCTTCCAGACAGACATCAAGGCTCTTGGGACCTAGATGCTGGATTCCATCTTGACTATACACCCAACACACTCTAAGGTCGGACCAGAGGTGGTGGTGGGTACGGACCGTGCCAAGGTTTTTCTTGAAGTGCAGACAGTCAACAGCTGTACATTCAAAATAACTGTGTAGGTTTACAGTATCCTCTGTCGTTGTGGTTACTGCTTATTGTTATTAGTCATAATGATGATCGAAGAAGTCTTTTAAAAAGGTTGAGCTGGCATATACTGCAGTTCCAATGGAGATATTCTCTTAAAAAGCTAAATGTTTTTTTGATGACTAAATTCTTTATTTGGTTATAGCCATATTAGAGGTCAACAGAAGTGTATAAGTAGTAGACAGGTTTCCCACTCAAACCAAAGCCACATAAACACTGACCTCGACTGGTTTGGTAAAGGTGATGTAAATACTCATCACAAAAAAATGTAATATCTGCAAGTGACAACTGACACTCTTTTTATACAAAAGAAATGTATGCATCTGTGCCTGTTGCATATTTTTCTAATTTCAAGGCCAGATAAGAACCATTTAAAAACAGGAGAAAGGTAGGAGAAAGAGCTCACTCCTTCATCGAAAAGAAGGGAAGTTGGTGTGCGTTCATTTGAATCTAGGGTAGCGCTCGCTATATGAGGGGAGAGTCCACGAGGAACGACTGTGTTAAGAGTCAGATTTCAGTGTTTGAGGACTGTTTCGGTCCTGGGGGACTAAAGCAGCCTTTTTCATTTGGAACTGCGGGCAGTCCAAGGAAACCGAGAGTGAGTGAGGGGAGAGCAATACACTTTAAAGAGAGAGTGAGTGAGTGAAGGATAGAGCGGGGCTCCAACTCTTACCACTATCACATTGGAACAACAAGACTTCTGTGTGGACTTACCAAGACTGAAGATGACTTCCCGGTAAATTCACGCATATTTTACGCGAGTTAAAAGTGTTTTGACAAACCAACATTTTTTACTCAGCTGAATTCTTAACTTTTCCCCTCTTTATCGTCAGTCTCTCCCTGTGGTCCGTTGGAATACACCTCACACTGTGGTACTGCCAACTGTCGACTGCATATCGCCTTCTGGACGGTATGTGACGCTCATCATATGTTATTCTGTTCTCTCTCATTTGGCTCAAGTGGTTTTGCTATTGTGCAACTGTGAGAAAGTACAGCTTAGCAAAAATGCATTCATCCATTCATCCATCCATCCGTCCATCCATTCATTCATGCATGTTTTGCCTAATAGCTTGATGGAGTCACATAGTCAGTGCATGTTTAGTGATACGATTTTGTGATAATGCATAATGTATTCTAAAATTCCTTGGTGCAATGCCTTTGCATGAAATTCAACTTTTTATTATAGCGTTATGAAACTGAGTAATGGGTCAATAAAAACACTTTCTTTGTGGGTCTAGTGTTGGGATTTAACTTGATTACTTCATACAGACTGATGCATGACACTACTGAGTTGGATGAACCTTGTGGCTGTAAAATACGCAGCGCATGTCTTTGACACCGTCAACAACCAAGCGTAAAACCGTAACGTGTAATTCTGGTAAAGCTTTATCTCATATCTTGACAGTGCGACACTTAACAAAATGAGCAGCCAGAACATGTCCATAGTGTGGAACAAATTGGAGAGCTTAAACTGATGCGCTTGCTGTGCGCTAAGTGTCTACGGAGACACTTCAATGACCTGTCACCGACAGGCTCCGTGATTAACGGTCCTGCTACAGAGCAAAGTCATGCATGATGTGAGCGACCCAGGCTAATGCATTGGCCTCTGAAAGCAATTGACACGGACAGACTAGTGTTACAGTGTAATCATGGACGCAGACGGGTCATCTTCAGATGGCTAGGTGTTTTTATAACGGAGCGCATAGGCTACCTGTTGCATCAGTAGCTAACCAATTGAGTTGGAGCATTAGAGGGAGTGCTCTATCACTATACATTTCCGCATATAACCATGCAATAGAAATCATTGAATTTAGAATTTAAAGGACAGCTCTGATTCTGGGCCAAAGAAACATTACACTTTCAAATGGTGTTGGGGTGTGTCTCTGTGTGTGTGTGTGTGTGTGTATGTGTGTGTGCGCATGCTAGCATGTGTGCATCTGTCTAATGACAGGTCCCTGACTTGGCTTAAACTTCAACTCAAGGTCAATGCATGTGTTGACATGAGGCTTCTTCATTATATTCATGTTATATACGTCTCGTCATGACAAAGGACCATGTGCAGACTGACAGATAGTTCCTGTCGCTCTCTTCATCAGTAGAAACGCACGCAGAATGTCGTTTTGGCAAGCTCTGGAGATCATATACGCTGAGTGTACAAAACATTATCAACATCTGGTCTTTCCTTGACAGACTGACCAGGTGAATCCAGGTGAAAGCTATGATCCCTTATTGATGTCACTTCAATCAGTGTAGATGAAGGGGTAGAGACAGGTTAAAGAATCATTTTTAAGCCTTGAGACATGGATTGTGTACACTACTGTTCAAATGTTCGGGGTCACTTAGAAATGTCCTTGCTTTTGAAAGAAAAGCAACATTTTGGACCATAAAAATAACATCAAATTGATCAGAAATACAGTGTAGACATTGTTAATGTTGTCAATGACTATTGTAGCTGGAAACAACAGATTTTTAATGGATTATCTACATAAGCATACAGAGGCCCATTTTCAGCAACCATCACTCCTGTGTTCCAATGGCGCGTTGTGTTAGCTAATCAAAGTTTCTCATTTTAAAAGTCTAATTGATCATTAGAAACCCTTTTGAATTATGTTAGCACAGCTGAAAACTGTTGTGCTGATTAAAGAAGCATTGCAGGCTTAAAATGGACAGAAACAAATAACTTTCTTCTGAAACTCGTCAGTCTATTCTTGTTCTGAGAAATGAAGGTTATTCCATGCAATAAATTGCCAAGAAACTGAAGATCTCGTACAACGCTGTGCACTACTCCCCTTCACAGAACAGTGCAAACTGGCTCTAAACAGAATAGAAAGAGGAGTGGGAGGCCCCGGTGCACAAATGAGCAAGAGGACAAGTACATTAGAGTGTCTAGTTTGAGAAACAGATGCCTCACAAGTCCTCACCTGGCAGCTTCATTATTAAATAGTACCCGCAAAACACCAGTCTCAACGTCAACAGTGAAGAGGTGACTCCGGGATGCTGGCCTTCTAGGCAGAGTTGCAAAGAAAAAGCCATATCTCAGACTGGCCAATAAAAATAAAATATTCAGATGGGCAAAAGAACACAGACACTGGACAGCGGAACTCTGCCTAGAAGGCCAGCATCCCAGCCTCTTCACTGTTGATTGAGACTGGTGTTTTGCGGGTACTATTAATGAGCTGCCAGTTGAGGACTTGTGAGGCGTCTGTTTCTCAAACTAGACAATCTAATGTACTTGTCGTCTTGCTCAGTTGTGCACCGGGGCCTCTCACTCCTCTTTCTATTCTGGTTAGAGCCAGTTTGCGCTGTTCTATGAAGGGAGTAGTACACAGCGTTGTAAGAAATCTTCAGTTTCTTGGCAACTCTGCCTAGAAGGCCAGCATCTTCACTGTTGACGTTGAAACTGGTGTTTTGCGGGTACCATTTAATGACCAGTCAGGGATTGCTGGGTCGCTAGCGGACTCGTCCCGACACTACCAGCGAAAATCTAAAGCGCCAAATTCAAAATCCCAAAATGGAATTATTAAACATCCACCAATATGCAAGTGTTCCATACTCATCAAAAGCTATGTTTCTTGGCAATATCACAGCGTTGTCAGATTTCAAAAAGGCTTTACGGCGAAAGCAGCACATTTCATTGTTTGAGGCTAGCACCTCACATATTTTTCCAATAGCCATGTATCGATTAGCCATCATGGCACACACATAACACATTTCACAGCGAAAACAAATCAATTACCTGTTGAAGAACTTCTGCTGAGGTCATCCTAAGTGTCCAACGAAGACAATCCATGGTTCTTTTGTTAGAAAAAGTAACGTCTTTTATCCATAAGTCCTCCATTTGGTATAATCAGAAACGACAGCTTCCACTACTCCATTGAAACGCGGCGCGAACACGTTCAAATTATACCTATAAACTTGTCAGAGAACAATCAAACATAGTTTTAAATGTATCCTTAGGAACACTTTTACGTATATTTACTATTATAAATCAGCCGGAATATAAACTGATCAATAACGACGATAAAACAGACACTCCGTGACTTCTCGTGCGTGCGCCACGGGAACTTTTTTTCATAAAGAGAGGTCTTCATTGTTTGGTGTTTTTCTCTGCTCTAAATTCATCCAAAATGGAGGGAAACACCGTCTCGAGGCTGTTGACATCATAAGGAAGCGACGTGTACTGCATTCATATGCCTATATATGGTCATTTTCAATAGGGAGGGGTTCCCAAATGAGCAATGTGTCAAAATCACTTTTTCCAGGACAGAAATTCCTCAGGGTTTTGCCTGCTATATGCGTTCTGATTCACTCACAGACAAATGGTTAACAGTTTTGGAAATTCAGAGTGTTTCCTATCCAATGGTACTAAATATATGCATATCCTATTTTCTGGGCCTAAATGGGAGGCATTTTACTTTGGGCACGCCAGGCTCTCCAAAACGGTCACCTCATGCACCCATGCCCATGAAGCACCTTTAGTTTTTTTCACCTGACGTTTGACAGTTTCCTCGACTGTATTTGTTATGGATCACGGCGCAGGGGATGTCAGCTGTTCGGTTTGTGGCTGTGCCATTACTCATAAGTTGCTTGAAGATTATTCACCTTTTTTCGGAGAAAAAATGGTCCCGTGTGCGCTGCTTTTGCCAGACAAGACCGTAAGGGACAAATATTTCCAGGAACATGTATGCAGTAAATACTGGAACAAACAAAGCTGTCACCTTGAAAACGTCCCATCTTTGTGTATTTGTTGAAATCGAGCTGGTATTACCCATTTTGTAGTTTTGTGCTGTAGCCTACCCACCACCTATTCTTTTTACCCATCTCTTGTTCCCTGAAGTATGGCTGTGTTTACACAGGCAGCCCGAATCTGATCTTTTTTTCTCCCTAATTGGTCTTTTGACCAATCAGATCTTCTCTGAAAAATATCTGCTATGAAAGGATCTTGATGTGATTGGTCAAAAGAACAATTAGTTGAAAAAATATCAAAATTGGGCTGCCTGTCTAAACGCAGCTGTTGTAGGCTCCATGTGTAGTGATAAGGACTAGCCCTAATGGTTTTCTCATCAGCCTAGTCCTAGACAAATACCTGGTTAAGTGTGTGTCACCGTAATGAGCCCTTACACATACCAGGAGGATGAAGTACTGGCATAGCTAGTTAATCAATCAATCAATCAATCAATCAATCAATCAATCAAATGTATTTATAAGGCCCTCTTTACATCAGCCGATGTCACAAAGTGCTGTACAGAAACCCAGCCTAAAACCCCAAACAGCAAGCAATGCAGATGTAGAAGTTAGGTTGTTTTTCATGTGGAGACATCATAAAATCAGTTTGTGGGAATTCACCCATGGTGATTTGTCGCTCTTAATGCTTGTTAATGTGGATTTGATCAGCCAGCAGGCACAATGCGCCATACCGGCCTTAGTCTAAATGCATGATTAAGCATTTCCAATTCAGATAAAGGTTTAAGACTGATGCCTCTTAAACCTAAATGTGTTGATGTACTAATGATCTGTTTATCTACGGTTAAATTGGCTAATTAGAGCCTCAAAATGCACCATTTGAAGGGATTATGTGGAATGTCTTAACTACTTAGGGAGCGGCAGCAGAGGTGACGGTTTTGGGGTGTCTGGGGTGCCCAAAGTAAAATGCCTGCCACTCAGGCTCAGAAAATAGGATATGCACATAATTACTACTATTGGATAGGAAACACTCTGAAGTTTCTACAAGTGTTAAAATAATGTATGTCAGTATAACAGAACTGATATAGCAGGCAAAAACCTAAGGAAAATCCATCCTGATTTGCAGATATTTTAACCAGGACTGAGACTGCAGTACCTATGGCTTCCACTAGATGTCAACAGTCTTTATACAGTGTCTGGAAGCTCTAGCACTAAGCAGAACAGATAGGAAGAGGAAGTAGTCAGGGGACCACTTTAGTCAACAACGCTTGATGCGTGCGAGATTGTGAAAGCGCACCACTTTATTTTTCTTTCCTATTGTTCACGTTATCGTCCGGTTTAAATATTACAGCAAATATACACAAAAGGATACCTAAGGATACATAAAAAATGATGTTTGATTTGTTTGTAGAAAGTTTATAGGTATAATTTGAACGTGTTCTCTTCACGGTTCAATGGGAGACTCAACGGTGGATTTTATGATCATAACGCGCCAACCAAACTGAGATTTATGGATATAATAAATTACTTTTTCCTAACAAAAGAACCATTGGATGTCTTCGTTGGACACTTGGGAAGCCCTCAGCAGAAGTTCTTAGAAAGGTAAGGGATTTGTTTTCGCTGTGATATGGGTTTTGTGTGAACCGCGCTGGTTTATGAATTTATGCTAATGCAGAAATATTAGAGGTGCTATCCTCAAACAATCAAATGTTGTGCTTTCGCCGTAAAGCCTTTTTGAAATCTGACAACGCTGTGATATTGCCAAGAAGCAGAGCTTTTGATGACTATGCAACACTTGTATATTGATGAATGTTTAATAATTCAACTTTTGGATTTTGAATTTGGCGCCTTACATTGTTGGCGAGCGCCGCTACTCCCTAAGTAGTTTTAAAGGAGCCAGTAGCGTGACATTTTAGATGCTTAGGCCTACAGTGCGTGTGAAAGCAGCCTACTCATGTTAATGGGAAGGTGGGTGGAATTTGGCAATCTGCTTAGTGTTGGCGCCTTCCATCTGGTCCACACATGTAAAAGACTCTCTTAAAGATGTTTATGGGACTATTTTAATAAATACAGAGACAATGGACGTTGTTCAAAAGAGGAGCACAATGATTAATCTCCAAGCAGTGCTGACAGAACTATTTTCCTGTAACCTAGTCTGTACTGTATGTAGTAGCCTATATATCTCTTCTAAGAGAGAACCGTTGGAGGCAGGAAAAGGAATCCCATGTGTTTCACTAGTGGCTCTAATGATGATGACAATGAGGTGGCGCAGCTGGTTTTCAGTCGCTTCTCCTGCTCTCAGTTGACTGGGGCCTAACATCATCTTTCTGTATACCATAGATCTGTTCATTATTCTGTAATGCTTATGCCGTGTGAGGACCACCAACTGATTCTCTTCAGGACAGGAGCTGAGGGCTGTTACTGTATATATTTATAGGAACTGTAAGCTTTTCAAAGAGATGCTTTCCTGAAATGAATGTAAACGTCTGCACAGTGTCTCATGATTCTGCACATATATTCTACACAGATAAGATGTATCACTCAGAAGCATGCCAAAAATGTGTGTGTGTGTGTGCGTGCGTGCGTGTGCTCAACTGTATACTCTTAATTCTGGACCGGTCCCATGGAGCTTTGAACCAGAGAGAGGGGGCGTGGATGTTTTGTTTGTCCACCCAGGGCTGCTCCCATGTCGGGACAACAGAGAGGGAGAGTGGCAGCTCTGTCCTGGCTGTGGGGAAGTAGTAGGCCCAGAAATCAGACTGCATCACCCCTCACAGTGGCATTGGGCCAATACTGAATGTCAACAGACTCAACACCTCTGTTTGCATCATATGATGATGTGGCCGGTGACACTATACTTCTTGAAGGTTGAATATCTTAACTCGACTTCTGACATGCAAAACATTTTGGGACTCTATCAACAGTGGACTAATGAAACAAATACCAAAATACAGTTTTTTGAGTGGACTTTCCCTTTAAGTGGTCCAAAGATGAGCTTAGTTCATACAGATGAGCTTTCTTTTTGGGGTGAACTATCCCTTTAAGTAAGCCATCATACATTGCTGATGAGACTGTGGTGATGTTGCTAGGCTACCTTGCCATAAATCTCTGATTTGCGTCACTCCCATATTCCTGTCTAGAATTTGAGTGAAAAGCAGAGAGGTGATGTTTGTACCTGATGTCCTGTACTTTAGATATGTAATAAAAAGGATTTAGTGCTTCCTTTCAGTAAAAGAGACATACAAGTGGGGCCCAGGCCACACATGGTAAACAATTATTTATGTTATATGTAAATCTTTGCTCCCTCTGTCTCTTCCTGATTGAATAACAAACATTGGACGCCACGGCTGTATTTGACTTGAAATGCGAAACAATTTCTGCTTTCCAAGTTCCAAACTCTCCCAAACTCTGGACAATATTAAGCAGAGGAGGATGGAGATCGATATTCATCAAACTGGGCAGCTCAGTTTAGTCCTCTCTCCTCTCCCCAAACGGACATGTGTGGGAGAAATGGACAGATAGCCAGACAGACAGCCAGACAGACAGAGATACAGACAGACATGCAGGCAGGCAGGCAGGCAGGCAGGCAGACAGACAGGAAGGTGAGGAGAAGGTGGGATCTTTATGTAAGAGTACTGTTGCTATCAAGCCACACGTCAACAAACCATTTCCCTTGTCAGCGCATTTTTTTTACGACAAATTAGACCAAATCATTGCACATTGCCATGCAAAATGTAATTCATTCTCCCATCGTTGCATTAATCAGCCTGTTGAAATCACAGCTTTGTTCATCAAAGAGCCAAGTGCTTAGTTTTTTTCTCCCTTTAATTTTGAGGTCTTGAATCAAATGCCCCCTCTTTATTTTTATCAGGCCGGCATTTATTTATCTAAACTTTATTCACCAGGAAAGAACCTTGGGTTTGAGCCTCTCCTTCCAAAGAGACCTGAATGTTGCCTTTAACTAAGAAATAAAATTTTCCTACATTTGGTAACATTCCAAAGGTTTTAGAAGTGCCTCAAATCCTTTAATCAATAGGTGAAACCTGTATGAAATGTTCAAGTTTTTCTGGTAGCGCCCAATGCACCATGCGACAGACAGAAAGAGGGCTGATGGGCGATTTATCCCGATCTGAAGAGTCACTGTCAGAGTAGAAAGATGTGGTGTAAAACTAGCAGGTGTCTGTTTCTAGGAGACCAGAGATAGGCTTGGTGATATACCGTTTATACTGTATACAGGGGTATTTCGAAATACCGACGGTATGATTTTCCACACCGTAATTATTTTTTGAGCAAAAAATATATATCTTTGAGATGGGGGCACCCCCGCGTTGCGTGGGCTTCGGGGATGCGTGCTATGCCACTGCTTATAACTATAAGTTAAGCATACACTACCATTCAAAAGTTTAGGGTCACTTAGAAATGTCCTTGTTTTCCATGAAAACATACGGTTGAAGTCAGAAGTTTACATACACTTAGGTTGGAGTCATTAAAACGCATTTTTCAACCACTCCACAAATTGTGCATGGCACAAGTAATTTTTCAAACAATTGTTTACAGACAGATTATTTCACTTATAACTCACTGTATCACAATTCCAGTGGGTCAGAAGTTTACATACACAAAGTTGACTGTGGCTTTAAACAGCTTGGCAAATTCCAGAAAATTATGTAATGGCTTTAGAAGCTTCTGATAGGCTAATTGACATCATTTGAGTCAATTGGAGGTGTACATGTGGATGTATTTCAAGGCCTACCTTCAAACTCAGTGCTTCTTTGCTTGACATCATGGGACAATCAAAAGAAATCAGCCAAGATCTCAGAAAAAAATTGTAGACCTCCCCAAGTCTGGTTCATCCTTGGGAGCAATTTCCAAATGCTTGAAGGTACCACGTTCACCTGTACAAACAATACGACGCAAGTATAAACACCATGGGACCACGCAGCCATCATACTGCTTAGGAAGGAGACATGTTCTATCTCCTAGACATGAATGTACTTTGGTGCGAAAAGTGAAAATCAATCCCAGAACAACGGCAAAGGACCTTGTGAAGATGCTGGAAGAAAACAGTTTCAAAAGTATCTATATCCACAGTAAAACGAGTCCTACATCGACATATTGTAGTTATAAGAAATATAATATGTGTCATAAATTATATCCAGCTCAAGGCTCCAGCTATGCTAACTTGCTAGCTAAGTGGCTCAATGTCAATCACAAGCTTCTTGAGCCTTGTTTACACTTCAGGCCTTAATGCTCCAATCAGGTTTGTTTTTCTAATCCGTTTTGGACAACTGACTCTCCAAACAGCAAGTTACAAGTGAACAAATGTGACTATTCAGACAGCAGTCATTTGATGACAAGGCTAAACTAGTTGTCATAGTAATGATGGGTGTTTTTGCAGGTGGTGTAGGCTGATTGTTGGTGGTGCTTGTGCTTCCTATCACTCAGAAGTTATGTAGCAAGTTAAGGTGACAACAATGCCTGTCTTGGACGTTTCCCAGTTGTTTTGAATGTTCTAAATCATAGTCTAGGAACACTTTTAAATCCTCAAAGGATAAGATGATCCATCTTTCAAAACCAGTCCTTTTTGGCTAGCCACAGCAGTCCACTAAGTTAAGTAGCTGGGTAGCTGTGTAGCTTTCTAGCACGTGCACCAATTTGTTTGTAAACAAGCTAAAGCTAACGTACCACATGTTCTTGCCAAACTGTCAACAGAGAAGCCAGCAAGCTTATATATGCCAATTAACAGTCTAAAAAACATTTGAGGGGAAATTAATCAGATTTGACCGTTCAGACACAAGTCACCTGGCCAGGAATCAGATTTGTATCAGACTTCGAACCACCTACGTAGGTGGTTTGAAATATGGCTCGACATATCTGATTCCGTGTGCTTTTTGGCTGTTCAGACTGCAGGAAAAATAACAGATTTGAATCTGAAATGCAAATAAATAGGATTTGAGTCACTTCAAACTGCCAATGTGAACACGGATTGGTTACAACAGAGACGTTCAATCCCCTCCTGGATCAAGATCCCTGTTGCCAAAAATGTTTATGCGTCGTTGTCACCTTGTGTGCACTTCCAGTAATACCATGTGGTACAGAAATGGTATGACGGTATGAACATCTGGATACCGCTCAAACCTTACCAGAGAGAAAGAGAGAGAGTGTCTTTCTTCTCATCTGAGCCATGCGAAGCCTTTAGTATAGGCAGCAGGCGTCCCGTCTGGCTGTTGATAGAAGTCAGTACTGCTGCGTGTCGCTGTGTTTGTTCTCTCTCTCTTGACAGATGTGATGAGACTAGAGAGAGGGGTTCCCCTAATGACAGAGCAGCCGTCTGCAACCTACATATTTATCAAGTATGCTTTGGGACTCCATTGTTTTTATCTGTCTGAAAAAAAGTTCAGCTTGTCTTTTTGAAGTGGATGGCGCATCCTTCAACTGCTGCTTGTATGATTAGCGCCTTGGCTGTTTTAGAAACTTTCATCATCAACTTGAAATGTTTTTTTGGTTGGAGGTAACATATCAGCAGTCTGCGTAAGCACAGGCAGTCAATGTGTAAGGTCATTCGGCGAGGGGGATTCCCTGTGGTCACTGTTGTTGTTCTAGCCTTGACCTCTCAACGCTCTGGTCACTGACCACCTGTGCCTCCCAGCATGGTTAATGAACATCCTTAACAGAAGCAAATCCAAACACACAGTCAGATCCAAGAACTCACAACATTTCATAATGTAGTATTTACATTCTAGAAGACACTCTTATCCAGAGTGACTTATACAGTAGTGAGTGCATACTTTTTATTTTCTTCCTACTGGTCCCCCGTGGGAATCAAACCCACAACCGTGGCAATGCAAGCACTATGCTCTACCAACTGAGCCACACGGCACTGTAGTATGTGTTGCTGTCATGCTGTTTTCGTAAAGCATGGGTTGGGGGGTGAGGTTGAGTTAGAACCTTTCCAATGATGCTGTCCGCCTAACTGTTTCAATGGAAGAGAGAGAGAGATAGAAAGAGAGCGAGAGAGAGAGAGAGAGGGGGTTAGAGGAAGAGAGATGAAGACAGAGAGAGAGAAAGAGAGGGGGTTAGAGGAAGAAAGAGATAAAGACAGAGAGAGAGAGAGAGAGAGAGAGAGAGAGAGAGAAAAAGAGGGGGTTAAAGGAAGAGAGAGATGAAGACAGAGAGAGAGAGACTATTCTGATGAGTTTCCAGGAAGACCAGACTGTTGGTCTGGTCTTCCTCGAATAAGTACACAATGAGTAATGAAAACTTGGCTATATACACAGGGTACCAGTACCGAGTGCAGGGGTACGAGGTAATTGAGGTAGATATGTACATATAGGTAGGGATAAAGTGACTAGGCAACAGGATAGATAGTAAACAGTAGCAGCAGCGTACGTGATGAGTCAAAAGAGTTAGTGCAAAAATGGTCAATACAGATAGTCTGGGTAGCTATTGGTTAACTATTTAACTGACTAGTTAGCAGTCTTATGGCTTGGGGGTAGAAGCTGTACAGTGTCCTGTTGGTTCCAGACTTGGTGCATCGTTACCGCTTGCCTAAAGTAGCAAAGAGAACAGTCTATGACTTGGGTGGCTGGAGTCTTTGACAATTTTTGGGGCCTTCCTCTGACACAGCCTGGTATAGAGGTCCTGGATGGCAGGGAGTTCGGTCCCAATGATGTGCTTGGCCGCACGCACTACATTCTGTAGCGTCTTGCAGTCTGATTCCAAGTAGTTGCCATACCAAGCGGTGATGCAGCTGGTCAAGATGCTCTCAATGGTACAGCTGTATAACTAAACACTGCCCCTCCCTGAACAGTAATTATTATGATTGTGTTGTATGTATTATACGCAGTCCGCCCCTCTTCCAAAGGCATAATAACATGGTCTCATAATAACATAGTCTCATAATAACATGTTGTCATGGTCTCATAATAACATGGTCTCATATTAACATGGTCTCATAATAACATGTTGTCATGGTCTCATAATAACATGGTCTCATAATAACATGGTTTCATAATAACATGGTCTCATGGTTTCATAATAACATGGTCTAACATGGAGAGAGGTGGAGCTGTCTGTTATGCTCTGTAATGATGGGCTGCCCATAGAAATAGTCATTCTATTGTAATGGGTCTGACATAATGTTATGGGGATCGTCAGAAACGAGCTATTATTATGTCCCATGGGACTCTTCCATAAACACATCCATGATAAATATTGACCCAAATGACTTTGACTGTGTGATCTCGGTTAAATGCAGATGTAATTGTCATGATTATTGAATCATTCAATGCTCAATATGAATTTTTATTTATGTTTTCCCCCTTTTTGATCTTGTCTCATCTCTGCAATTCCCCCAACGGGCTCGAGAGATGTGTCATCCGAAACATGACCTGCCAAACTGAACTTCTTCTAACACCCGCCCGCTTAACCCCTAAAGCCAGCCGGAACCAATGTGTCAGAGGAAACACTGTTCAACTGATTGTTTTAGTTTCTGTCTATAGGCTGGGAGCAACAAAATGTAGTCGTGGTCAGATTTGAAAGGAGGGCGAGGGAGGGCTTTGTATGCATCGCAGAAGTTAGAGTAACAATGATCCAGAATTTTGCCAGCCCGGGTCGGGCATTCGATATTCGGATAAAATTTAGGGAGCCTTGTTTTCAGATTAGCATTGTTAAAATCCCCAGCTACAATAAATGCAGCCTCGGGATATGTCGTTTCCAGTTTGCATAGAGTTCAATGAAGTTCTTTCAGGGCCGTCGAGGTGTCTAATACAGCATCCTGTAGGGCTGTATCACCGCCTGGTACGGCAACTGCTCCGCCCACAACTATAAGGCTCTCCAGAGGGTAGTGAGGTCTGCACAACGCATCACCTGGGGCAAACTACCTGCCCTCCAGGACACCTACACCCTCCAATGTCACAGGAAAGCCAAAAAGATAATCAAGGACAACAACCACCCGAGCCAATGCCTGTTCACCCCGCTACCATCCAGAAGGCAAAACCAGTACAGGTGCATCAAAGCTGGGACCGAGAGACTGAAAAACAGCTTCTATCGCAAGGCCATCAGACTGTTAAACAGCCACAACACATTGAGTGGCTGCTGCCAACATACTGACTCAAATCTCTAGCCACTTTAATAATAAAAAATTGGATGTAATAAATGTATCACTAGTCACTTTAAACAATGCTACTTTATATAATGTTTACATACCCTACATTACTCATCTGTATATACTGTACTCTATACCATCTACTGCATCTTGCCTATGCCACTTGGCCATCGCTCATCCATATATTTATATGTACATAGTCTTATTCATTCCTTTACACTTGTGTGTATAAGGTAGTTGTGAATTTGTTAGATTACTTGTTAGATATTACTGCACGGTCAGAACTAGAAGCACAAGCATTTCGCTACACTCGCGTTAACATCTGCATGTGACCAATAACATTTGATTTGACCGAGGTCAGCCTGCATGAGCCAAGTAAAGCCTCCCCAGCCAAACCCTCCCATAACACGAACGACACTGGGACAATTGTGCACCGCCCTATGGGACTCTCGATCACGGCCGTTTGTTTTACAGCCTGGGATTGAACTCAGGTCTGTAGTGACACCTCTAGCATTGCGATGCAGTGCCTTAGACCGCTGCGCCACTCAGGAGGCCCTTAGGCTACTTTTAAATATGTACCCGTATCTCCATCACTCAGCTTTGTGTCTTGAGTTAACCATCTGTTATCTTGACTCAACTATGTTTTCTCCCACATCTCTTCTTCAATCAGCCATTACTTTGAATGGAAACGGAGCTTGTGTTTTTCTGAGTAAGGAGGTAATGGAGGTTACACGCTTCACTGCATGGCCCGCTATCCATTTCCCTTCCCTAGTCAAGATGCTAATGACCCGTAAGTGTTAGGCTACAGATGAGAATCTGAAGCCAAAGTCCACAAGCAAATACTAGAGTGTTTTCTGTACTTGGTGGTAAAGTTGTTTGGATATAAAGTGTGTTATGTTCCCTATAGATACTGGCGTACTGTAACAGCTGAGTCAGACCTGGCATCCATGCAAAGTCAAGGGGATTCTGCACGCTGTGGTTTTAACGGGAAACACAATTCAGGCGGAGCACACCTGGCAACCCGTGATATAAAATGCCCTGAAAAAACCCCTAAGAATTAAATATAAACTCCGCTCCGATTCCCTCTCCACTCACCATTCTTGAGATATCATTGGCCGTGCAATCGCTCCGTTGTTGGGGTAGAGCATAACTTTGTTAAGTGTGCCGTCAAGGTGAGAGTTGGTTTTGGGCACAGAGCGAGTGTGTTGTCACAGCATAATGTATGGAGACTATTATGTTGAGCTCTTGGCTAAGGGAAAGGGTGGGTGCTTTTCAGCCAATGTGTTTTGAATTAACACAATACCTATGGGTTTTGGAATGTTTTATTTAACCTTTATTTAACTAGGTAAGTCAGTTAAGAACAAATTCTTATTTAACCCGGACAATGCTGGGCCAATTGTGTGCCGTCCTATGGGACTCCCAATTCCAGACGGTTGTGATACAGCCTGATATCGAACCAGGGATTACCCTAGCGGTGTCCGGGGCAAGGGTTTAACCTAATGTTAATGGTTAGAGCAGAGACTTCTGGGTTAGA
Organism: Brachymystax lenok tsinlingensis; assembly: GCA_030435695.1. Taxonomy (NCBI): domain Eukaryota; kingdom Metazoa; phylum Chordata; class Actinopteri; order Salmoniformes; family Salmonidae; genus Brachymystax; species Brachymystax lenok. The sequence goes on along the minus strand of CM059782.1, from coordinate 7,422,867 downwards.
GGAGCCACTTGTCAGCAACTGCGGGCGGGAAAGGATGCCAGTCCTCCCCTGCTGCTTTGTGGGTAACCATAAACATACCCATAATCCAGTGTCACATGTCTCGGAGGATCTTGTGGTCATGGTGATGGGGAGGGATAAGAGACGGGAGTTTGGCACAAGGGGAGGAATTCAATGAAGGGGTGCCAGCCATGGCAACGAACAGACCCTAGACCCCATTTAGCTAAATGTGGGGAGAAATCCTTACTGTTTGTGATGAGGGACATGTCTTGGGTAGCCCTTCTACAAAGTGGGGCCCTTTATTGCTGACAGGACGTTCGTAGAGTGATGCATGCCACTGTTAAATGGCCAGTCAATGAGCTAGACTAAAAGAAAGAAGAAATAACCATTTCTTTCCTAAGACTAGTTAGTCAGTTGAAATGTCTGTAAGATGACCACACCGGTCTAAATAAATCTGTGTAAACAGAATTTATTCACAATAAACTGCGGTTGTGATCCTCATTAAAGGGTTAATTTTAGTTTATAGTCACAGACCTCACACAAACAATACGCTTTGTTCTGAATGGATCTGCTTGTTTTTAACGTCACTTAGTGTTTAATTGTTCCCATGCCAACTAGATATTCTCAGTAAACTTCATGTGGAGTTATTCAACATCCTCAGGCAGTGTGTCAAACCTTCTTATTCCTCGTCTCTCTCTCTCCCAGGGTCATGTTTTCAATGGCTGGCCGACTGCTTTTAATTTCCCCAACACTCCCCTTCTCTCTGTTAGTTTTGACTTGTGTAAAGCAAATTTCCATAGAATTTTCCATCGGATGATGCAATCTCTCTACTCCACTACTTGGTGTGTAACAGGGGCGTGCGAAGGAAACGGTCGATTATTGTAGTCGTAAGCTTTTTCGGTCGATCTCGAAACTTTTTTTAGCGAGGGGAGTGGGGTGTCCTCCGCCATGACTAGAATTGAAAACAAGAGTGTGTGACGTTTGAACTCTGAGTTGTTGGATGTTTACCTTCCCCATCAAGGGGATCCCTCATTCTAAACTCAACTAAGAGAGAGGTGGTGACATAAGTAGAAACAGACGGTCAAAGGAGAGAAAAAGACTGGAGGCAAAGAAGCAAATTTACAAGATAACCTGAAATCCCAATTACTCCTATTTGGCACATGCATGCAGAGCACTCCATATTGGCCTGGTAACAGTATACAACATGTTCCTCTTGCAAATAAACAAGAAATGTCTTAGAAGTTTCTTCAGTAGCAGCTTGTCCGTCATTCGAAGACAGCTGACCATAAAGCTGCCATGGCGCTCCTCAGGTGCTCTCATCTTTCGCTCCATTTTGTGGATCTATATTTCAGCATATTTATACCTGGTGGAAGTGAGTCGCAGTTCATAATGTTCAGTGCTGTTTGGCATCAAAGAGCCGAGAAAGTAACAGCTATCTCCTCTGTTATACAGGCCCTGGCAGCCAAAGAGGCCAAGTTGTCAATTTGGACAGTTTAAGATCAGGTGAAGAGGGCTTGAGTTGTAGCTTTTGCCTCAGGACCCTATTACGTGTGTTGGCTGTGTTGCCATGAATCTCATTTGGAACCTTGGCCATTTTGGAGGAAGCATTAGAAAATCACTTTTATAACCTCTTGTTGATTTAGATGTGCTTCTGTGGGTACAACACATAAAGGGAAGATTAATGGTAATTGCAAGACAGGATTACTGTTCCGTCTATGGGTTGTGACGTGCCTGTCCAAGTTCTTCAGGGTTCTTATCCTTTAACTATAAGGCGGCTCACCTGTGGCCCAGCGTCGTCCAGTTTAGGGTTTAGGCCGTCATTGTAAATAAGAATTTGTTCTTAACCCTCCTGCTGTGTTCCGGTCAAATTGGACCGATTTACAAGTTTTCACTCTGAAAATTGTAGTTGTTTAAAAATGTGTTTTACTGGGCAAGTCAGTTAAGAACAAATTCTTATTTTTAATGATGGCCTAGGACAGTGCTGCCTGTAACTGCCTGTTCAGAATGACAGATTTGTACCTTGTCAGCACGGGGAATTGAACTTGCAACCTTTTGGTTACTAGTTCACAAGAACTTAAGTTGATTAAAAAGATCTAACACACCATTAGGTGATAATATGTGTATTATTATGGATTTATAATCAGCTATAATGGGACGTTCATTTTGGACCGGGAACACAGAATGAATTAACATGAAACGAACACAACAGGAGGGTTAACTGACTTGCCTAGTTAAATAAAGGTTAAATATTTTTATTTTTTTTAAACTATAGTAGAGGAAAGAGAAATGGATATATTCAAGGTCACACAGTATTTTTCATTTATGAATCAAATTCCTATGAATATATGTCTGCCTTTTTGCTAAATTAAGAGAAATTTTAATTAGAGTCAAAGAGAAACAAACTTTATTGGTTACATAACAGTTACAGTTTCGTGGTCCATAGTGAATTTATTAGGTAATTGGATGACTACAGCGTTACATTTCAATTCAGTCATTTAGCAGACGCTCTTATCCAGAGCGACTTACAGTTGTTGAGTGGATACGTTTTTTGTACTGGGAGGTAGGAGTGGTGTTTACCCTGGGCCCTGTATGTTATTGCCTCCAATTAAAACGAAGAATCAAGCTTTCAGCTTCTCTGGACGTCAAGCTGAACTTGCTCTGTAGGCCAAGTACAGCAGAGGCTGAAACTATACCGTTCAAATGTATGAACACACAGCTGCTTTGCCTGTTTCTATAGTAACATCATGCATTGGGTTATTCCAGTAGCATAGAAGGCTGAGTTAGTTCCCAGCGGGAAAACAGGTTGAAATGATGTCATTACAACTATTATAACATGAATTATGATGATATATCAACCAGTTTTGCCCGTTGGGCTAGACAGTGGTTCCCAAATGTGCTTTTGGAGTTGTCTTGTGGCCTACCAAGAAAATAAGCCCAGTGTTTCTAGCAGTTTAAAACTGTGTACCTAAAGGAATTAAAGCGATGGTTCAGATTGGAGCGTGTTGGGTCTTTTTTTTTCTCAGTAGGAGAAGGGAAGTGGGAGTCTGGTCAGGAGATCAGCTCGATCGACTGACACAATCAGCTGGCGCCATGGAAACGATGGCGCTACACAGATTCAGTGGAAGGCGAGTGTACTGGAAATGGCTCTCTTCAGACTCCCACTGTAATACAAAATGTCAAGACAGATGGTATCGCTCTGAGCTTTAGTGCACATTACTCCAGCCACCCCAAGGGAATCTTTTTTTTCTAAACTGGCATCTCCAAAACGTCCAAGTGTTGTATACAGACACAGACACCCCACTCAGCTTAGGCCAGGAAGACTCTTCATAAATAAGAAAAAGAGAAAATAGCATATTAAGGGGCTTTTCTGTGAAGGCTTCTTTATGACTCTGGAACGACCACTGCACTCCTAAGAAAAGGTCCTTATGGATGTCTCTCTAGTCTTCAAGGGGTCACGGTATACTGCAGACCTCCCTTTACAAGCACTCCATCAGTCATCGTTCCCTCTCTCCTCCCCTGAGAGGCTGGAAGCTTTCACACTCTCTGTTGAAAAGGCCTTAAACCGCTGGGGGACATTTTGGAGGCAAGCTGCCAAAGAGAGCAGCAATTGAAGCCGGAGAACCATTTTCTCTGACATTTTGGTCAGAGAGGCGTCAGTACAGCTGGTTAAACACACAGGAAGGCCTCTGAAACAACGTGAAATTTACATGACGGGAGCCTCATGCCCCTCGCCAGTTTACTCATTATTACGCACACCTGTCACCGTCATTACGCGCACTTGCGCCTCATGAGACTCACCTGGACTCCATCACCTTCCTGATTTCTCCACTATATGTTACTCCCTTTGGTTCTTTCCTCAGGCGTTATTGACCCTGATTCTGTTTATATGTTTCATGTCTGTATGCTACTCGTGTTTCTTGTTTTGTTCCATGTTCGTTTATTTATTATATTCCCTCCCTGTACTTGCTTCCCATTTATTAGCGTACAAGTTACATGTACGGTTACAGTACAGTTGGAAAATGAAATGCCAACAATTATTCTAGTTAGTTTTTGTTTATTTGGCTAAATACTCTAAATTAAATAGCACCCTAATTGTGGCACAAGTCCAGTTTCTGTGACATCATTCACTATGTTCCTGTCATTGTCTGTTGTGACATCATTCACTATGTTCCTGTCTGTTGTGACATCATTCACTATGTTCCTGTCTGTTGTGACATCATTCACTGTTATTGTCTGTTGTGACATCATTCACTATGTTCCTGTCTGTTGTGACATCATTCACTATGTTCCTTTCTGTTGTGACATCATTCACTATGTTCCTTTCTGTTGTGACATCATTCACTATGTTCTTGTCTGTTGAGACATCATTCAGGGGCGGTAATTAAACTAGTGGTTAGAGCGTTGGGCCAGTAACCAAAAGGTTACTAGATCAAATCCCTGAGCTGACAAGGTAAAAATCTGTCATTCTGCCCCTGAACAAGGCAGTTAACCCACTGTTCCTAGGCTGTCATTGTCAATAAGAATTTCTTCTTAACTGACTTGCCTAGTTACAGTGAGGGAAAAAAGTATTTGATCCCCTGCTGATTTTGTACGTTTGCCCACTGACAAAGAAATGATCAGTCTATAATTTTAATGGTAGGTTTATTTAAACAGTGAGAGACAGAATAACAAAAACAAATCCAGAAAAACGCATGTGAAAAATTTTAGAAATTTATTAGCATTTTAATGAGGGAAATAAGTATTTGACCCCCTCTCAATCAGAAAGATTTCTGGCTCCCAGGTGTCTTTTATACAGGTAACGAGCTGAGATTAGGAGCACACTCTTAAAGGGAGTGCTCCTAATCTCAGTTTGTTACCTGTATAAAAGACACCTGTCCACAGAAGCAATCAATCAATCAGATTCCAAACTCTCCACCATGGCCAAGACCAAAGAGCTCTCCAAGGATGTCAGGGACAAGATTGTAGACCTACACAAGGCTGGAATGGGCTACAAGACCATCGCCAAGCAGCTTGGTGAGAAGGTGACAACAGTTGGTGCGATTATTCGCAAATGGAAGAAACACAAAAGAACTGTCAATCTCCCTCGGCCTGGGGCTCCATGCAAGATCTCACCTCGTGGAGGAATCAGCCCAGAACTACAGGATCCTGTCAATGATCTCAAGGCAGCTGGGACCATAGTCACCAAGAAAACAATTGGTAACACACTATGCCGTGAAGGACTGAAATCCTGCAGCGCCCGCAAGGTCCCCCTGCTCAAGAAAGCACATATACATGCCCGTCTGAAGTTTACCAATGAACATCTGATTGATTCAGAGGACAACTGGGTGAAAGTGTTGTGGTCAGATGAGACCAAAATGGAGCTCTTTGGCATCAACTCAACTCGCCGTGTTTGGAGGAGGAGGAATGCTGCCTATGACCCAAAGAACACCATCCCCACCGTCAAACATGGAGGTGGAAACATTATGCTTTGGGGGTGTTTTTCTGCTAAGGGGACAGGACAACTTCACTGCATCAAAGGGACGATGGACGGGGCCATGTACCGTCAAATCTTGTGTGAGAATCTCCTTCCCTCAGCGAGGGCATTGAAAATGGGTCGTGGATGGGTATTCCAGCATGACAATGATCCAAAACACACGGCCAAGGCAACAAAGGAGTGGCTCAAGAAGAAGCACATTAAGGTCCTGGAGTGGCCTAGCCAGTCTCCAGACCTTAATCCCATAGAAAATCTGTGGAGGGAGCTGAAGGTTCGAGTTGCCAAATGTCAGTCTCAAAACCTTAATGACTTGGAGAAGATCTGCAAAGAGGAGTGGGACAAAATCCCTCCTGAGATGTGTGTTACCTGGTGGCCAACTACAAGAAACGTCTGACCTCTGTGATTGCCAACAAGGGTTTTGCCACCAAGTACTAAGTCATGTTTTGCAGAGGGGTCAAATACTTATTTCCCTCATTAAAATGCAAATCAATTTATAACTTTTTTCATATGCGTTTTTCTCACTGTTCAAATAAACCTACCATTAAAATGATAGACTGATCATTTCTTTGTCAGTGGGCAAATGTACAAAATAAGCAGGGGATCAAATACTTTTTTCCCTCACTGTAAATAAAAAATTCACTATGTTCCTGTCAGTTGTGACAGGGTTTGTTATGTTGGGCCTCTCAAGTAGAAGTCAAAAAAGTTGTATCCATTCCCGAAATAGACCTGATGCTTTCCCACTAGTACAAATATTCATAAATACATTTTTCAATATAGAGACCCGTTCCGAAGCGGACCCGAGGAAAGCCAGTTCCATATAGACATGGTCGGATCCGAGTGAGGGAAGAAGCAGAACAGTCCATTTGTAAGCTACTTTATTAACCAGAGCTGATACAGCACGAGGGAGAACAGGCGGAGGAGGAGCCTTGAGGGGGAGAGCAGGCAGAGGAGGGGCCTTGAGAGGGAGAGCAGGCAGAGGGGGGGCCTTGAGAGGGAGACCAGGCGGAGGAGGGGCCTTGAGAGGGAGAACAGGCAGAGGAGGGGCCTTGAGAGGGAGAACAGGCAGAGGAGGGGCCTTGAGAGGGAGAGCAGGCGGAGGAGGGGCCTTGAGAGGGAGAGCAGGCGGAGGAGGGGCCTTGAGAGGGAGAGCAGGCGGAGGAGGGGCCTTGAGAGGGAGAGCAGGCGGAGGAGGGGCCTTGAGAGGGAGAGCAGGCGGAGGAGGGGCCTTGAGAGGGAGAGCAGGCGGAGGAGGGGCCTTGAGAGGGAGAGCAGGCAGAGGAGGGGCCTTGAGAGGGAGAGCAGGCGGAGGGGCCTTGAGAGGGAGAGCAGGAGGAGGGGCCTTGAGAGGGAGAGCAGGCGGAGGAGGGGCCTTGAGAGAGGGAGCAGGCGGAGGAGGGGCGTTGAGAGGGAGAGCAGGCGGAGGAGGGGCCTTGAGAGGGAGAGCAGGCTGAGGAGGGGCCTTGAGAGGGAGAGCAGGCAGAGGAGGGGCCTTGAGAGGGAGAGCAGACGGAGGAGGGGCCTTGAGAGGGAGAGCAGGCGGAGGAGGGGCTTTGAGAGGGAGAGCAGGCGGAGGAGGGGCTTTGAGAGGGAGAGCAGACGGAGGAGGGGCCTTGAGAGGGAGAGCAGACGGAGGAGGGGCCTTGAGAGGGAGAGCAGGCGGAGGAGGGGCTTTGAGAGGGAGAGCAGGCGGAGGAGGGGCCTTGAGAGGGAGAGCAGGCAGAGGAAGAGCAGGCGGAGGAGGGGCCTTGCGGTATGTGTGCTGTGAGCGAGTGACACGGGAGCAAGGAGGGAGAGACAGAGAGACAGTAATCGACCATAACAAGCCGACTCGCACTAGAATACTAATTTATAGATTGTCATAACTAGGTTATTTATCATCCAATATGATGATTTAGCACCGGTCTTTACTGCATCAAACCCGAGAGAAACTAGTTGGCTAAGATAGCTAGCTAGGTTAGCTATCTAGATAGATAGCTAGGCTCATTGAGCATGCTCTTTCTTCCTGTCCTACATTTACAAATAACAACACTTCAGATGATTAAATAGCAGCCTACCTGTTGACTCTTGGTCATTGTACCATATACTTCTCACAAAATGTTTGATTCCATCATTTTAATTCCATCTTCTGTTGATTAGATCATCTCCTAACTTGCTTTGCCACACACGGAGGCTCAACAACAAGCTACATGCGCCCTTCTGGGCTATTCTCGTTGAGCAGTGGAGAACCACCACTCTCCATCTACAGAGTTCCCACCACTCTCCATCTACAGAGTTCCCACCACTCTCCATCTACAGAGTTCCCACCACTCTCCATCTACAGAGTCCCCACCACTCTCCATCTACAGAGTTCCCACCACTCTCCATCTACAGAGTTCCCACCACTCTCCATCTACAGAGTCCCCACCACTCTCCATCTACAGAGTCCCCACCACTCTCCATCTACAGAGTTCCCACCACTCACCATCTACAGAGTCCCCACCACTCTCCATCTACAGAGATCCCACCACTCTCCATCTACAGAGTTCCCACCACTCTCCATCTACAGAGTTCCCACCACTCTCCATCTACAGAGTTCCCACCACTCTCCATCTACAGAGTTCCCACCACTCTCCATCTACAGAGTTCCCACCACCCGCCGTCTACAGAGATCCCACCACTCACCATCTACGGAGTTCCCACCACCCGCCCCACCACCCGCCCCACCACTCGCCCCACCACTCGCCATCTACCGAGTTCCCGGCTGCTCCTCACAAAAGGATGATTTGAAATCCGTAAATTAAGATTGGAATTTTAACTACGACGTGCGCATAGACTGTAGTTGTTTTAACGGAATAGCCTACAATGTTTTTTCAGCTCACATTTACTCACAAGGTAATAGCATACAATGCAGCGTAGCCTGGTGTTTTAATTTTTGGTATATTTGCATATTCCTTCGGTTTCCCAGTGTGGACCGAACCGAGGTCCCCGTACCGAACGATTCAGTACGAATACGTGTACCGTTCTGAAATCCTGGTGAACGTGCTTCTCAAGAGTCCCAAATTTAAAAATCTATCTAAATTAGAGATAAAGATGTCTGGGAGGAGTAGACCAGTCATGGGAGACCGTTAGGTCTGTGACCTGTTATTCAGAGCTATTTGGCCCTTGGCCTTTTTGGCCCTTGACATTATGCCTAGACAGAATGGCACAGGAGACCAGACAACGTTATCTAAATATTTATTTATGTTAGTAGGCCCTGTTCTGGTATGGGATTTTGGCCAGAAGTGAACACGCACACAGTGCCCACTATTGGGCTCGGCAGGGAGTACTCTCTACTTTCAGTCAGATCACTTGAGAACATGATTTCCTGTGTAAATGGATGCATTGAGGTCATACAGGTTAGCTCTTTATTGGTTAAACTGGTGTCCTACCCAGGGATCCACTGTGTCATCATCAGGATGGTGTTACACTGTCTGCTGAACAAGGAGGAACATATCCTTTAATATCTGGTGAAACACACACACACACACACACACTCCCTGAGCTCCATCTGAGTGACTACATCAGACTGGTAGTCTGGTGTACTGTCAATAGGCTCTCTCAATGAGGCACACACACACACACACACACACACACTCCTGAGCTCCATCTGAGTGACTACATCAGACTGGTAGTCTGGTGTACTGTCAATAGGCTCTCTCAATGAGGCACACACACACACACACACCCCACACACACCCCACACACACAGCATTGGTAAAACTCTCAGGCCATACATTAACATTCTCCATCAGTGGAGAATCTCATTCTCTCTCTCTCTCCCTGTATGGCCTTAGACCACCTGAGGCCATACAGCTCTGTGGTCAAAGAGTTGTTGGCTGAAAGACCACCAGCCTGGCAGAGAAGAGGCCACCTTCTGTCGTCTGAATGTTGGATGGAGCGCAAGAATGCTCTCCACAGAGTCCCACTTACCCCCGTCCAACCCCCACTGTGTGTGTGTGTGTGTGTGTGTGTGCATGTGTGTGTGCCTGTGTGTGTGTGTGCCTGTGTGTGTGTGTGTGTGTGTGTGTGTGTGTGCTCAGGCCTCTGTAGTCCCTGTGATCTGTCACTCTGGCCTAGATGATGCTGCATGCTGTAAAGCACAGGAGGTTGGTGGCACCTTTATTGGGGAGAACAGGCTAGTGGTAATGGCTGGAGGGGAAATGGTGGAATGGTATCAAATACATTAAGCACATGGTTTCCATGTGTTTGATTCCATTCCATTTGCTCCGTTACAGCCATTATTATGAGCCGTCCTCCCCTCAGCAGCATCCACTGCTGTAAAGATGGGCTAAGCTAGACTCTGCTAGACTCGGACTCTTCTTGTCTCTTGGCTGGCTGGCGGTTATCTCCTAGTTAGACTTACTGTAACCAAACTTTTTGATCCACCAGACAGAAGGTGTGGTAAGACTTTCTCCTTGTGGTCTGACAGCCTTGCGTCTCGGGACTCTAGCTTGCCAACACCATGGTAGTGATGATGGAAATAGAGAACATTTCAAATCAAAATTAAATCTAATTTTATTTTTTTACATACACACGTGTTTAGCAGATGTTATTGCGGGTGTAGCAAAATGCTTGTGTTTCTATCTCCAACAGTGCAAGTAATATCTAACAATTTCACAACAATACACACAATACACACAAACCTAAAGTAAAGGAATGGAATTAAGAATATATAAATATATGGATGAGCGATGTCAGAGCGGCATAGACTAAGATACAGTAGAATAGGATTGGATAAGGTATATACATATGAGATGAGTAATGTATAGACTAAGATACAGTAGAATAGGATTGGATAAGGTATATACATATGAGATGAGTAATGTATAGACTAAGATACAGTAGAATAGGATTGGATACAGTATATACACATATGAGATGAGTCATGTATAGACTAAGATATAGTAGAATAGGATTGGATAAGGTATATACATATGAGATGAGTAATGTATAGACTAAGATACAGTAAAATAGGATTGGATAAGGTATATACATATGAGATGAGTAATGTATAGACTAAGATATAGTAGAATAGGATTGGATACAGTATATACATATGAGATGAGTAATGTATAGACTAAGATACAGTAGAATATGATAGAATACAGTATATACATATGAGAGGAATAATGCAAAATATGTAAACATTATTAAAGTGACTAGTGATTTCAAGTCTGTTCACAGTATATAAGGCAGCAGCCTCTAAGGTGCTAGTGATGGCTATTTAACGGTCTGATGGCCTTGAGATAGAAGCTGTTTTTCAGTCTCTCGGTCCCAGCTTTGATGCACCTGTACCAGTGGTGTAAAGTACTTAAGTAAAAATACTTTAATTGGGGGGTATCTGTGCTTTACTTTGCTATTCAAATTTCAGAAAACTTTGACTTTTACCTCTCTATATTCTGAAAGAAATTTACTCAATACATTTTCCCTGGCACCCAAAAGTACTCGTTACATTTTGAATGCTTAGCAGGACAGGAAACTGCTCCAATTCACGCACTTATCAAAGAGATGATCATCCCTACTGCCTCTGATCTGGAGGACTCACTAAACAGAGAACATCCCTGGTCATCCCTACTGCCTCTGATCTGGAGGACTCACTAAACAGAGAACATCCCTGGTCATCCCTACTGCCTCTGATCTGGAGGACTCACTAAACAGAGAACATCCCTGGTCATCCCTACTGCCTCTGATCTGGGGGACTCACTAAACAGAGAACATCCCTGGTCATCCCTACTGCCTCTGATCTGGGGGACTCACCAAACACCAATGTTTTGTTTGTAAATTATGTCTGGGTGTTGGAGTGTGACCCTGGCTATCCATAAACAATTTAAAACAAGAAAATTGTGCCATCTGGTTTGCTTAATATAAAAGCAATTTGAAATGATTTATTATTTTGCTTTTGATACTTTAGTATATTTAAAACCAAATGCTTTTAGACTTTTACTCAAGTATTATTTTTTACTGGGTGACTTTTACTTTTACTTGAGTCATTTTCTATTAAGGTACCTTTACTTTTACTAAAGTATGACAATTGGGCACTTTACCAACACTGACCTGTAATGACCTCACCTTCTGGTGAGCAGGCAGTGGCTCGGGTGGTTGGTGTCCTTGATTATCTTTTTGGCCTTCCTGTGACATCGGGTGCTGTAGGTGTCCTGGAGGGCAGGTAGTTTGCCCCCGGTGATGCGTTGTGTAGACCTCATTACCCTCTGGAGAGCCCTGCGGTTGCGGGCGGTGCAGTTGCTGTACCAGGCGGTGCTACAGCCCGACAGGATGCTCTCAATTGTGCATTTGTAAAAGTTTGAGTGTTTTAGGTGCCACATTTATTCAGCCTTCTTCACCACGCTGTCTGTATGGGTGGACCATTTCAGTTTGTCAGTGATATGTACGCTGAGGAACTTTCCACCTTCTCCACTGCTGTGCAGTCGATGTGCATAGGTGGGTGCTCCCTCTGCTGTTTCCTGAAGTCCATGATCAGCTCCTTTGTTTTGTTGACGTTGGGTGAGAGGTTATTTTCCTGGCACCACACTCCTAGGGCCCTCACCTCCTCCCTGTAGGCTGTCTTGTTATTGTTGGTAATCAGGCCCACTACTGTTGTTTCGTCTGCAAACTTGATGATTGAGTTGGAGGCATGCGTGGCCACACAGTCATGGGTGAACAGGGAGTACAGGAGGGGGCTGAGCACACATCCTTGTGGGGCTCCAGTGTTTAGGATCAGCGAAGTGGAGGTGTTGTTTCATACCTTCACCACCTGGGGGCAGCCTGTCAGGAAGTCCAGGACCAAGTTGCACAGGGCGGTGTTCAGACCCAGGGCCTTGAGCTGAATGATGAGCTTGGAGGGTACTATGGTGTTGAATGCTGAGCTATAGTCAATGAACAGCATTCTTACATAGGTATTCCTCTTGTCCAGATGGGATAGGGCAATGTGCAGTGTGATGGCGATTGCATTGTCTGTGGATCTATTGGGGCGGTAAGCAAAGTGAAGCGGGTCTAGGTAAGATAGAGGTGCTCTGATTCTTGACAACTCTCTCATAGCACTTCATGATGACAGATGTGAGTGCTATGGGGCGATAGTAATTTAGTTCTGTTAAATTTACTTTCTTGGGTACAGGAACAATGGCGGACATCTTGAAGCATGTGGGGTCAGCAGACAGGGATAGGGATTGATTGAATATGTTCGTAAACACTCCAGCCAGCTGGTCTGCGCATGCTCTGAGGACGCGGCTAGAGATGCTGTCTGTGCCAGCAGCCTTAAGAGGGTTAACACGCTTAAATGTCTTACTCACGTTGGCTATGGAGAAGGACAGTCCTTGGTTGCGGGCCACATCGGTTGCGGGCCACATCGGTGGCACTGTGTTATCCTCAAAGCGGGCGAAGAAGGTGTTTAGCTTGTCCGGAAGCACAACGTCAGTGTCCGCAGCATGGCTGGTTTGTAGTCCGTGTTTGTCTGTAGACCCTGCCACATACGTCTCATGTCTGAGCCATTGAATTGCGACTCCGCTTTGTCTCTATAAAGTCAAAGTCACCATTATTAGTCAGTTGTACAACCGAATGCCTTCAACTGAAATGTGTCTTCCGCATTTAACCCAACCCCTCTGAATCAGAGAGGTGCGGGGGGCTGCCTTAATCAACATCCACATCTTCGGTGCCCAGGGAACAGTGGGTTAACTGCCTTATTCAGGGGCAGAACAACAGATTTTTACCTTGTCAGCTCAGGGATTCGAACTTGCAACCCTCCGGTTACAAGTCCAACGCTCTAACCACTAGGCTACCTGCTGCCCCCTATACTGACATTTTGCCTGTTTAATTGCCTTACGGAGGGAATAACTACACTGTTTATATTCTGCCACATTCCCAGTCACCTTGCCATAAAATGCGATGGTTTGTGCTTTCAGTTTTGCGCGAATGCTGCCATCTTTCCATGGTTTCTGGTTACGGTAGGTTTTAATAGTCACAGTGGGTACAACATCTCCTATACACTTCCTGATAAACTCAGTCACCTTATCAGTGTATTCGTCTATGTTGTTCTAGGAGGCTACCTGGAACACATCCCTGTCCGCGTGATCAAAACAATCTTGAAGCGTGGATTCCGATTGGTCAGACCAGCGTTGAATAGTCCTTAGCACGGGTACTTCCTGTTTGAGTTTCTGCCTATAGGAAGGGAGGAGCAAAATTTAGTTGTGTTCAGATTTTCAGAAGGGAGGGTGGGGGGAGGGCCTTGTAGGCATCCCGGAAGTTGGAGTAGCAGTAGTCGAGTGTTTTAGCAGTGCGAGTACTACAGTCAATGTGTTGATAGAACTTCTGTAACGTTTTTCAAATTTGCGGCCTCAGGATATGTGGTTTCCAGTTTGCATAGTCTAGTGTAGGTCCTTGTGGGCCCTCATGGTATCGGCTTGAGGGGGAATATACACGGCTGTGACTATAACCAAAGACCATTCTCTTGGGAGGTAATACGGTTGGCATTTGATTGTGAGGTATTCTAGGTTGGGTGAACGAAAGGACTTGAGTTCCTGTATGCTATCACAATCACACCAAGAGTAGTTAATCATGAAACATACACCCCCCCATTTATTCCTGTCTGCGCGATGAACTGAGAACCCAACTGGCTGTACGGACTCAGACAGTATGGTTCCCGAGAGAGCTGTTTCCGAGTATGTTACAATCCCTGATGTCTCTCTGGAAGGAAATCCTCGCCCTGAGCTCGTCAAATTTATTATCCAGAGACTGAACATTAGCAAGTAATATACTCAGAAGTGATGTGTGTTTTGTCCTATATTTATATGTTATATATATATATTTATATGTTATATATATTTAAAAAATATATATAATTATCCCAGCCCCCATCCCCGCAGGAGGTCTTTTGCCTTTTGGTAGGCCGTCATTGTAAATATGAATTTGTTCTTAACTGACTTGCCTAGTTAAATAAAGGTTAAATAAAACATTTTATTAAATAGAAGTCCACTCCGGGTACCTCTTTTCCGCCGGCAGTGTTTTGGATCAGCCTCTGGAATCAGTTAAATTGCCCTGGGGGGTACGAAACAAAGGATCTGATTCGGGAAAAGTCGTATTTCTGGTCGAATGCTGGTAATACTGGTGAGTTACCTCCGCTCTTGATATCCAAAAGTTCTTACCGGCTGTATGTAATAACACAAAAGAAATCCTGGGCTAATAATGTAAGAAATAACACATGAAAAACAAAATACTGCACAGTTTCCTAAGAGCTAGATGCACGGCAGCCATATCCGTCGGCGCCATTTTCATTTACACAGGTTCGCCAGATTACATAAAGCCTTTGCATTGCAGAACTCTCTTTTCCCGGGGTGCCAGATTATTACCAGACATTACAGCATATCCTCCCACAAAGTTCACGGATCAGTAGCTGATCTCAGCATCTCTGTGGTGCACCAAGATGTCTGACTAGCTACAGTACGAAGCCTCAGTAGACCACACAGGAGAGCAGTTGGCCATAGCTCTCACCGGCAGGCACCATCTTGTTTCCATAACAAACAGCATAATGAACAGCCAGTCAGTCATTCATTCTGCACTCTGTGATCAGAGACTAGCTACTGTAGACTGGTTGACCTCAGCTACCCTGGCGTTGTTAGATTCTCCTGACATGGGTGAAAAAGCACTGCTGGGATTTAAGATGGAGCCTGTCGGGGAGGAACCAAACCACAGATGGTCGGGCCAAGTCAATCCCTGGACCAGGGTAATGAGCGCAGTTGAATGCAGATGTTCATAAAACTCAGTCTGTCTGCGCGCTGTTTAATGTGCTCCCCTGTGGCGCAACACCTCAGTCCGTAATTTGCACTCCTATTCAAGTACAACAGTCAGCAGGATGGGGGTGATTAGGTTACAAATGTACACACACACAGAGAGACAGAGAGACAGAGAGACAGAGAGAGAGAGAGAGAGAGAGAGAGAAAAGGCATGGGGCATAAAACCACCAGACATTCCAGGTGACCGGATATTAAAAACCCTTACACCCCCCTAGGAAATAGTCCTCTGCTTTATGTGAAACTGTAGCCCTACTGACAGAAGTTCCTCTCTCTCTGTGCTGACCTATCAGAGCTGGGCACAGCTGAACTTGGCGATTCCAGAAAGAAACAACTTCCTTGTCCTCACTTTGGTAGCTGCAGCCACACGTTACAGATGGTTTACAGTAGCCATGTGCATCTTAACATCTAATGTCTCCATCTCCCCTGAGCTCAGACCTTTCTCTTTTTCCAGGAGGGACATGAGTCACGGTAACCCACTACAATGCTACTGTGGAAACTCCCTGGAATTCTCTTTGGTGCTCCCTACTTAATTTCCCTCCAGTTACGTAAATAGCCTTCAAGTTTTATTTGTCACATGCACAAGTACAGTGAAATGCTTAACTTGCAAGCCCTACCCAACAGTGCAGTATTCAATATCAAAATATTATAACTAATGAAATAAATTAAATAAAAAAAATCACAAGCCATAGGAGAGGAAGATATATACAGGGTCAGGGTTCAGTACCAAGGACATGAAGCTATATACAGGGTCAGTGTTCAGTACCAAAGACATGAAGCTATATACAGGGTCAGTGTTCAGTACCAAAGACATGAAGCTATATACAGGGTCAGTGTTCAGTACCAAAGACATGAAGCTATATACAGGGTCAGGGTTCAGTACCAAAGACATGAAGCTTGTAGCGGTATTTTTTAGAGAGGGGTAAAGAAAGATTTTGTTCGGGCGCCAGGCCGGTATTAACCATGCCGAAAGGAAAGAGCAGAATAGAGAGAGTACCGCTACCAGACCCACCCACATCAGCAGAAGAGACTGCCTAGAGAGTAGCCTGTTGGCCAGATAGCCAGTGGAGAGAAAAGATAAGACACACCATATAAACCCCTTCACCTGCACAGGAGTAACCCTACCAATGATAACTCATACAATAATAATGGCAGAGCAATTGAATGACAACGTCATAGAAACGGTTTACAAGAAAGAACCAGGCATCAACATTAGAGAATTTGCAATAATCTGTATTACCGCCCAGTGGGGCAGTGCAGAGGGTATGAATGTGGGGATGTTCGTAGACAAATCAAAGGCCTTAAAATGTCCAAAATCTTCTCGGCCACATGTCACTAGTATCACACCCCCTCAATACAATTCAATACAATTCAATACAATGCACAACTTGCAAGCAACCTCCCTTTTAACTAAAATGTCAATACAGAGACTTCTGGCCGGGCCATAATAGGCCAGCGCTAATGAACATAAACGGGAAGTGCCTTTGAAAAATAGAAAGTCTGCTGCAGGGTAAAGCACTGGAGCGATAGAGGGAAGAAAAAGAGAGAGAATCTTAGCTGTTGACTTTAGGCTGGTTGCCTCGTCTGTTGACTTCAGTACTGTCGGCTCGTCTGATGGTGTGTTGGCTGATATGTCCAAGCTTCGCAACAATGTTGCTCCTAATCCATGCGATCCATCACAGGTGCGGTCCCAAACGATAACAACCACCGAGCAGTCACCCGATTATTGAGTTAAACACGTTATAAACTAAACACGTTGAAAACAAACATGGACTTCTACAGCATTGCACACACAATCAAACTGTCGCGCCAACCAAGAGCTTCCTCCCAGAGAGCTGAAAAAGCTGTCTTTATCTCTCCTCCTTCCTTACTGCTGATGCGCTCTTAAAGTGGCAGCGCACGGTGAAGGCTCCGTGCAGGATTTCGCCACAAGCTATATACAGGGTCAGTGTTCAGTACCAAAGAAATGAAGCTATATACAGGGTCAGGGTTCAGTACCAAAGACATGAAGCTATATACAGGGTCAGTGTTCAGTACCAAAGACATGAAGCTATATACAGGGTCAGGGTTCAGTACCAAAGACATGAAGCTAAATACAGGGTCAGTGTTCAGTACCAAAGACATGAAGCTATATACAGGGTCAGGGTTCAGTACCAAAGACATGAAGCTATATACAGGGTCAGGGTTCAGTACCAAAGACATGAAGCTATATACAGGGTCAGTGTTCAGTACCAAAGACATGAAGCTATATACAGGGTCAGTGTTCAGTACCAAAGACATGAAGCTATATACAGGGTCAGTGTTCAGTACCAAAGACATGAAGCTATATACAGGGTCAGGGTTCAGTACCAAAGACATGAAGCTATATACAGGGTCAGTGTGCAGTACCAAAGAAATGAAGCTATATACAGGGTCAGTGTTCAGTACCAAAGACATGAAGCTATATACAGGGTCAGGGTTCAGTACCAAAGACATGAAGCTATATACAGGGTCAGTGTTCAGTACCAAAGACATGAAGCTATATACAGGGTCAGTGTTCAGTACCAAAGACATGAAGCTATATACAGGGTCAGTGTTCAGTACCAAAGAAATGAAGCTATATACAGGGTCAGTGTTCAGTACCAAAGACATGAAGCTATATACAGGGTCAGGGTTCAGTACCAAAGAAATGAAGCTATATACAGGGTCAGTGTTCAGTACCAAAGAAATGAAGCTATATACAGGGTCAGGGTTCAGTACCAAAGACATGAAGCTATATACAGGGTCAGTGTTCAGTACCAAAGACATGAAGCTATATACAGGGTCAGTGTTCAGTACCAAAGAAATGAAGCTATATACAGGGTCAGTGTTCAGTACCAAAGACATGAAGCTATATACAGGGTCAGTGTTCAGTACCAAAGACATGAAGCTATATACAGGGTCAGGGTTCAGTACCAAAGACATGAAGCTATATACAGGGTCAGTGTTCAGTACCAAAGACATGAAGCTATATACAGGGTCAGTGTTCAGTACCAAAGACATGAAGCTATATACAGGGTCAGTGTTCAGTACCAAAGACATGAAGTTATATACAGGGTCAGTGTTCAGTACCAAAGAAATGAAGCTATATACAGGGTCAGGGTTCAGTACCAAAGACATGAAGCTATATACAGGGTCAGGGTTCAGTACCAAAGACATGAAGCTATATACAGGGTCAGTGTTCAGTACCAAAGAAATGAAGCTATATACAGGGTCAGGGTTCAGTAGCAAAGACATGAAGCTATATACAGGGTCAGGGTTCAGTACCAAAGACATGAAGCTATATACAGGGTCAGTGTTCAGTACCAAAGACATGAAGCTATATACAGGGTCAGTGTTCAGTACCAAAGACATGAAGCTATATACAGGGTCAGTGTTCAGTACCAAAGACATGAAGCTATATACAGGGTCAGTGTTCAGTACCAAAGACATGAAGCTATATACAGGGTCAGTGTTCAGTACCAAAGACATGAAGCTATATACAGGGTCAGTGTTCAGTACCAAAGACATGAAGCTATATACAGGGTCAGTGTTCAGTACCAAAGACATGAAGCTATATACAGGGTCAGTGTTCAGTACCAAAGACATGAAGCTATATACAGGGTCAGTGTTCAGTACCAAAGACATGAAGCTATATACAGGGTCAGGGTTCAGTACCAAAGACATGAAGCTATATACAGGGTCAGTGTTCAGTACCAAAGAAATGAAGTTATATAGAAGGTCAGTGTGCAGTACCACAGAGAGGAAGCTATATACAGGGTCAGTATTCAGTACCACTGAGGTAGAGTATTTGAGGTAGATACGTATTTTTTTTTTCATTTTTTTTTAATTTAACCTCTACGGGATCTGTGTCCCCCCACGGGATTGTTGAGCTAACGTAGGCTAATGTGATTAGCATGAGGTTGTAAGTAACCCAAAACAACATATCTGATATGAGCAGAAAGCTTAAATTCTTGTTAATCTAACTGCACTGTCCAATGTACAGTAGCTATTACAGTGAAAGAATACCATGCTACTGTTTGAGGAGAGTGCACACTTATGAACTTAATAAACCAATTAGGCACATTTTGACAGTCTTGATACAACATTTTGAACAGATATGCAATGGTTCATTGGATCAGTCTACAACTTTGCACATACACTGTTGCCATCTAGTGGCCAAAATCTAAATTGCGTCTGGGCTGGAATAATACATTTTGGCCTTTCTCTTGCATTTCAAAGATTATGGTATTAAAAGAAATATGCATGTTTTTTGGTTTGTATTATCTTTTACCAGATATAATGTGTTATATTCTCCTACATTAATTTCACATTTCCACAGTGTTTCCTTTCAAATGGTATTAAGAATATGCATATCCTTGCTTCAGGTCCTGAGCTACACGCAGTTAGATTTGGGTATGTCATTTTAGGCGAAAATGGAAAAAAAGGGTCTGTTAACCTTTATTTAACTAGACAAGTCAGTTGATTATGTATTGGTTGACCTAGCCAACTATAGCTAGGCTACACATGGTGTATTGGTTGACCTAGCCAACTATAGCTAGGCTACTCATGGTGATGTATTGGTTGACCTAGCCAACTATAGCTAGGCTACACATGGTGATGTATTGGTTGACCTAGCCAACTATAGCTAGGCTACACATGGTGTATTGGTTGACCTAGCCAACTATAGCTAGGCTACTCATGGTGATGTATTGGTTGACCTAGCCAACTATAGCTAGGCTACTCATGGTGATGTATTGGTTGACCTAGCCAACTATAGCTAGGCTACTCATGGTGATGTATTGGTTGACCTAGCCAACTATAGCTAGGCTACTCATGGTGATGTATTGGTTGACCTAGCCAACTATAGCTAGGCTACTCATGGTGATGTATTGCTTGACCTAGCCAACTATAGCTAGGCTACTCATGGTGATGTATTGGTTGACCTAGCCAACTATAGCTAGGCTACTCATGGTGATGTATTGGTTGACCTAGCCAACTATAGCTAGGCTACTCATGGTGATGTATTGGTTGACCTAGCCAACTATAGCTAGGCTACACATGGTGATGTATTGGTTGACCTAGCCAACTATAGCTAGGCTACACATGGTGATGTATTGGTTGACCTAGCCAACTATAGCTAGGCTACTCATGGTGATGTATTGGTTGACCTAGCCAACTATAGCTAGGCTACTCATGGTGATGTATTGGTTGTTTGATGCACTTTGAGATTGTTATGAAAAGTGCTATAGAAATGTAATCAATTAGTATTATTATACCAACAATGGTTTATTTAATTTAGTTGAGCAAAAGGCTCTGACGAAGGCCAAGAGGCTGACACGTAACCTTCAATAAAAAAATTATACTAGCAAGAGCAGTGTGCGGGTTCTTTTTTCTTTCAAATTATCTAATGGTTACCATGAACTTGCAACAAGATAGCTCAGATGTGCATGAAATTTTGAAAGTAAAACCCACCAACATTAGAATGGTTTCAAATAAAAATGTTTTTTTTTTTTACAAACAAGAAACACTTTTCAATGAGAAAACAGAAATCCACTTTGGGTTTAACAAAAGGACTTCACCAAAAATAGTAGAAAATGAATGAATTAATACTGTATCTATAAATAAAACACCTACAAAATACATGCAACTCCTTCTTAATCATGGCCTCTGGTATGGCCATAAGGAGTGCCTCCATGGCAGTCACCTTCTCCAGCCTCTGCATTTCGACCTTTCTGGGAGGGAGAGGCAGAGATAATGACCTGTGGGGTGATGGAGTGGCAGCCACTGCAGCACCTCATCCATCACCGCATACCACTGCTAGGATGCGGCTGTGGCCTCCCCTCCCTCCGTACTGACTCCGGTCGGGGGAGATTTAAACTCCGGAAAAATATGGAAAAGGATAGCTTTCAGCATCAAGCATAGTACATGTAAAGCACTATAAAAGATATTGCAGTACATTTCTATGGAGTATTTGCACCTTTCTAACATACACTGTATATCTTCGCACTTAGATTAATGTGCCGGTGAAGCATAGGAAATAGATGGGAAAGCGTTGCTCTCAGCGAAAAGGGGAACTTTATTGGTTCCTAAGTACAGCTCAGAAATAAATGTCAAGATAGCATACAGCAGTGTACCATGTATGGTTCTACCACTTCTTTTTCACCCATGCAAGTGACAGCTGCCCCTCCAGCTCACACTCCTTCACGTAGATCCTGAAAAGACAAAATACATAAGACGACATAAGTACAACACTAACCAAAACATGAGCAACGTTTTGTGAACTTTCTGTAACTTTCTTTAGCTAGCCAGACTGCCTCATACTGTATAAAATTGGAGTGCCAAGGTGAAACCGTAACGAGTGAAGCGTTCCATTACTTTCACCATAACAGGTTATGTGCAAGGAAACTAGCTAGACCCATTCAGCCTGTAAACCGT
Organism: Brachymystax lenok tsinlingensis; assembly: GCA_030435695.1. NCBI lineage: Eukaryota > Metazoa > Chordata > Actinopteri > Salmoniformes > Salmonidae > Brachymystax > Brachymystax lenok. Next base: position 7,401,165 of record CM059782.1, on the reverse strand, counting down.
TCAGGTAGAAATTCATATTGCATATAGCATGAACATTTACAATCAGCTCAACACAGATAAACCGATGTGACAAATCAAGAGTAGTAGAAGCAAAGATAAGGAATGGGAATGTAGACTAGGGCGTTACTAGCGCTAGCTATAGCTAGTGGCAGTGCATAGTGCAGTGCCAAGAGAGCTACCTATGGCCACATGACTTACTCAAACCACATGACTTACTCAAACCTTTTCTGCACCATTTCTCCTGCTGCGTTCTGAATGAAATGCCTGGTATTGTAAAACAATAAGTAAAACTGAATGAAATGTCTGGTATTGTAAAACAATAAGTAAAACTGAATGAAATGCCTGGTATTGTAAAACAATAAGTAAAACTGAATGAAATGCCTGGTATTGTAGAACAATAAGTAAAACTGAATGAAATGCCTGGTATTGTAAAACAATAAGTAAAACTGAATGAAATGCCTGGTATTGTAAAACAATAAGTAAAACTGAATGAAATGCCTGGTATTGTAGAACAATAAGTAAAACTGAATGAAATGCCTGGTATTGTAAAACAATAAGTAAAACTGAATGAAATGCCTGGTATTGTAAAACAATAAGTAAAACTGAATGAAATGCCTGGTATTGTAGAACAATAAGTAAAACTGAATGAAATGCCTGGTATTGTAGAACAATAAGTAAAACTGAATGAAATGCCTGGTATTGTAAAACAATAAGTAAAACTGAATGAAATGCCTGGTATTGTAGAACAATAAGTAAAACTGAATGAAATGCCTGGTATTGTAAAACAATAAGTAAAACTGAATGAAATGCCTGGTATTGTAGAACAATAAGTAAAACTGAATGAAATGCCTGGTATTGTAGAACAATAAGTAAAACTGAATGAAATGCCTGGTATTGTAAAACAATAAGTAAAACTGAATGAAATGCCTGGTATTGTAGAACAATAAGTAAAACTGAATGAAATGCCTGGTATTGTAAAACAATAAGTAAAACTGAATGAAATGCCTGGTATTGTAAAACAATAAGTAAAACTGAATGAAATGCCTGGTATTGTAAAACAATAAGTAAAACTGAATGAAATGCCTGGTATTGTAAAACAATAAGTAAAACTGAATGAAATGCCTGGTATTGTAAAACAATAAGTAAAACTGAATGAAATGCCTGGTATTGTAAAACAATAAGTAAAACTGAATGAAATGCCTGGTATTGTAGAACAATAAGTAAAACAAAAGTAAAAAGGCTTGAAAGAAACAGGAAGTTGTGGTCTTCCTAAACACATTCAATAGATTGGCGAGTGTTCAGTAGTTCACGGTGATGTCAGTTATGCAGTTTGTGCCCATGTTGTGATTAGTAGTGATTAGTAGCCAATTAATGTATGCATGTTCTTTTTGTATGAGTGATTAGTAGCCAGTTTGAACACAAGCCCTGGTATATACTCGCTAGCCAACTAGACTAATGTTAAATATGAATTTGTTGCTCAGCAGCAAGTTGATTGGTTGAATCAATTTGTCCCTGTAGCTGATGTTACTGTCCAAACAGTTAGAACTTCTAGTCCTACTAAAGCACATAGCTAGCTAAAGGCACGGCAGGTAGCAGGCTGCAAATCTGTTTTCAAAGATGTAACGTTACGATTAAATAGTATTGATTATTTTAAGGAGAACAAAAAGTATGTACATTTAAACACCATCACAGAAGCTTTGCTATTTGCCATCTTCTATGTTGTTTTGTTGTTTACTTGAAGAGATCTAGTATCAAAACTCACAGCCCCCCTCTTCCAATGCATTGTGGATGTGAAATTCCCGAAAGGTTTACATCAAATTCTACTACATGAAAAAATTGCATGATTGCGTTGTTTTCCGCTATTCATTGATTTCAGTAGCGCATCCCCATATCTACAGTGCCTTCAGAAAGTGTTCATACCCCTTGACTTATTCCACATTTTGTGTTACAGCCTGCATTGAAAATGTATTTAATATTTTTTTTTCTCACCCATCGACACCCATCGACACACAATACCCCATAATGACAAAGTGAAAACATTATTATTGATTTTTTTGCAAATGTATTGCAAATGAAATACAGAAATATCTAATTTGCATAAGTAATCACACCCCTGAGTCAATACATGTTAGAATCACATTTGGCAGTGATTACAGCTGTGAGTCTTTCTGGGTAAGTCTAAGAGCTTTGCATACCTGGATTGTACAATATTTGCACATTGTTCTTTTAAAACATTCTTCAAGCTCTGTCAAGTTGGTTGTTGATCCTTGCTAGACAGTCATTTTCAAGTCTTGCCATAGATTTTCAAGCCGATTTAAGTCAACACTGTAACTAGGCCACTCAGGAACATTCAATGTCGTCTTGGTAACCAACTTATTATTATCCCGCTGAAAGGTGAATTTGTCTCTCAGTGTCTGTTGGAAAGTAGACTGAACCAGGTTTACCGCTAGGCTTTTGCCTGTGCTTAGCTCTATTCCGTTTATGTATGGGGTACAGAGATATGGTAGTCATTAAAAAATAATGTTAAACACGATCATTGCACACAGTAGTCCATGCAACTTATGTGACTTGTTAAGCAAATTTTTACACCTGAACTTATTCATAACAAAAGAGGTTGAATATTTATTGACTCAAGAAATTTCAGCTTTACATTTTATATTAATTTTGAAAATTGTCTATAAACAAAATTCTACTTTGACGTAATGGGGTATTGCGCAAAATCAAAATGTAATCCATTTTCAATTCAGGCTGTAACACCACAACATGTGGAATAAGACAAGGGATGTGAATACTTGCTGAAGACACTGTATTGATCAGCTGTTGTCAAAGCCGGAATGAGTATGACATCCAGGCATTTCAAGTATACTCAATTTTTTCGAAATGTAACATATCATTTTTTTTTTGCTTACTATTAAGGACGCAATTATGGGTATTTGGACACAGACAGTGTATACTGTCAGCAGAAGGTTCGTTTGGACGTGCAGAATATTAAACATATTGTTGAATCATTGGTTGGACCGCAAAGCAGCGACAGTATACTTTTTTCCTTTGTTCAAGTCAGTTTAACCCCTCAGCAACTGAACCTAATTTCTCTCACATACAAAACATACACGCACAATCCAGAAAACATTACTGTACATCTTTTATTGGTTAGTCTCGATGCTAGAGGGATGACTTCGGTGCGAAGCATTAGCCCACAAAGACTGATTGTGGTCAAGCTTGAATCTCTATGAATTATGCCTTCAACTATGCCAAATAGATATACATTTTCACTTCTCTTTTGTTTCCAACAAATAGGGAATTAATTATATTTTATATTTAATGCACTTGCCCAAAATCTGCAGTGACTACTCTTGAATCATTTCCTGATGTTTATACCCACATTTCTGTCATGTCAATTCTTTCCAAATGTTGTGATGTAATTCATTTTTCAAGAGAAAAACATATTTGCATTCTCTCAAGGGCTCTAGTTAGGCTTGGGCGAAAGCTTGGCTGGCTCGTAAAGAAATTAGCAGAGAAAACGGTGCTTGTGTTGATTCTCCTGATTAAACTTAATGAAAAATTGACTCTGTTAATAAACGACCAAGAGGTTTCTCCAAATATGATTATGCATCCCAGGAAAGTATTTCTGTTTTTGCTCCAAAAGAGGACTACGGCACAGAGAGGGTAGAAGTGTCTTACTTCCGATGACCGTGGCTACCTGCCGCCCCATCCATTTGGGGCGGCAGGTAGCCTAGTGTTTAGTGCGTTGGGCCAGTAACTGAAAGGTTTGTGGATCGAATCACCGAGCTGACAAGGTAAAATTCTGTCATTCTGCCGCTGAACAAGGCAATTAAGCCGTCATTGTAAATAATACTTATTTTCTTAACTGACTTGCCTAGTTAAATAAAAATAAATACATCTGGATCTTTTCAAACCAATTGAACTTGTAAAAAAAGAAATACAATTATGTATCAATATGCTTCACTGTCCCAGCTCAGTGTTATTAGAGCGAGGAGTGAATCTGCTTCTTCACTGTCCCAGCTCAGTGTTATTAGAGCGAGGAGTGAATCTGCTTCTTCACTGTCCCAGCTCAGTGTTATTAGAGCGAGGAGTGAATCTGCTTCTTCACTGTCCCAGCTCAGTGTTATTAGAGCTAGGAGTGTTCGTACTATGAGTTTATGGTGAAACGGTCCTCTTCTTGAAATATGGCTGAAGTAAGTCACATGTGTCAAAGATGAAAGCCATGGGAGTGATAACAGATCCGTGATAGTCCTATCTAAATGGTGAAATAATATGGAGTGATATTAAGGCCAACAGAATTCAAATAATTTGTAAATGTATTTTCAGAAATTTCATTGACACTAATATCACTCCATAACATACAGCCTGAAAAGCAGTGTGAAAATAATGGCATTACCACAGTAGTTAAAAAGAAACACTCCTTGGCGTACGGGGGCGACACCTCCCCAGAGTACAGTTTTAAGTCTAATTTTCATTTGTGAACATGACCCACTTAACCATTGCTGGTGGGATTTAGAATTCTTGAAGTTCCCCTCCCTAGTACTGTAGGCAATGACTGAATGCTGTGTGTGTGTGTGTGTGTGTGACTCAGTGCACCTAACAGTAGATCTATCTCAAATCCAAGCCATTTTACTCCTGTGTGGTAGAAAGCAGTGGCTCGGTGTCATCTCAGCAAATCTCTCTTGTAGTTGCATAAGCATGTATGCTAACTCAGGGCTGAGTCTCTACTAATGTTCCTCATTCATTCCTCATTCATTCCGACTTAAGTGCTGTAGGCCTTTGATCAAGGCTAGGGCCCGTGTTGACTCACCTCTAAGCCTGCCGCTAACAGACAGGCTTTGTGCTTACAGGAGGCCATCGCTCACCTGCCTGTGTGTCCTCACTCAGCTGAATACGCTAACGTTTACCTAGCCAGCTTGCTCCTTTTTTCATGTTATTTAAACCACCCGTGGCTGACATCACCCCCAAAACCTGTCTAACTCAAAAAGCGGGACGCTGAAGTCACTGGCGACAAGCCTTTTGATATGGTGAATTACTTCTAGGTAAATGACGCTCTTTTCAAAGTGAACACAAAACAAAGTCCCGTCATAGACCGATGCTAACGTCATTGAAGTGTGTCAAGCATTTCGCTACATTTCTCCTTAAGGAGAAGCATTGTGTACCATGTGGTGTAGCCAAACCACAAAACCATAGAGGATACAGTACAACGAGGCTTAGAGTGACTGGCTTTGTTGAATTTCCTGGGTTTGTGACCAATGACAGCATCTATCTCTGATGAGCCTAATAGTTATTCCTGGCCCTACCCATACCCCTACCACAGATTCCATCAGGCCCTACCTGTACCCCTACCACAGATTCCATCAGGCCCTACCCGTACCCCTACCACAGATTCCATCAGGCCCTACCTGTACCCCTACCACAGATTCCATCAGGCCCTACCTGTACCCCTACCACAGATTCCATCAGGCCCTACCTGTACCCCTACCACAGATTCCATCAGGCTCCTGACAACATGATTTGTGATATTAGAATAACCGCATCCCCTGTCCTCCCATCGGTCCCCCAGTTACCAGTAACCGATCCATGTGACGTGAGTCGTCATAAACTGATATCCCAACAATATCACCAAGGTAACCCCTGCTATTACTAACACAGCTCCTGACTCATATCTCACAATATCCCTCATTTGCTCTGTAGTCCAGTTCCATGCTGTCAATATAGCATCCTACGCTACTAGTACTGCTCCTTCAGTTACTGTCCCTACAGCCTCTCTCCAGTGAGAATACCTGCTGCATGTAATCTGTCAAATGTTCACCGGCTGTTAGAAATTGGAGAAAAACAATATTAGTTGGGAATAATATCCAACCTAACAAAACTCTGAGCCATAGGTGTCCTGAAAGTTTACCATAGTGTCTGAAATGCCACCACTATCTCTTCTACTCTCACCATGATCTGGGTATGTGTAATCTTCAATTAAATCCCCATATTGTGTACAGTTAGTTGTCCTCCCTCTTCTATGAGCTATCTCCTGTAACAATATACCATCTCTGGGAATGATACTCCTCTATCATTACATCTAACCCATAACACAATACTCCTAATTCATTTTCTACAGTTATAAACATACTAACACATTCTCAAATCAGTTAGTCAATATACATCATTCCCTCCTCTGGAACAATGAACACCCTCATGTAAAAACATATTGACTTGAAACGAAAAGAGAAACAAAGTACATGTTTAATAACTTAGCACCACTCATTGATGTGATGTAACATAACAACTCTGAATACAGGGTAAAACAGAAAAACGTTCATGGTTGTCCCAAGCTGTCATCCAGTAATTCCCCAAACAAACTACCTCCGCTCACGATGTGTCACGTCCAGGCCTGAAAAGACAGGCTGGCGTGTTTTTGCTTTGGTTTTGGTGTAGGGTTTTTGTTCTAGGTGTTGTATTTCTATGTTGGGGTAATGGTTCCCAATTAGAGGCAGCTGTGTGTCGTTGTCTCTAATTGGGAACCATATATATATTTGGGGTTGTCATTTAGGTTTTGTGGGTGATTGTTTGGACATAGCTTGTTTGTGTTTCATGTTATGTTCACTGTTGCGATCTTCGTTTTGTTGTTTTTGTCCCAGTTACGTGTGTAAATAAATCATGTATACTGGATGCCTCGCTGCGCCTTGGTCTGTCCTTTCCGAAGATCGTGACATCTGGAATGGAATTTTAGGATGGACGAAAGGGTGGAGGGGTCATGAGGAATTAGCATTGGGGTTACCAAACCTAAAATGAACTTTTTTTTTTTTTTTACGTGGTATGATGGCTATGGAGAATCACAAAAAAACTACACCAAAAACTAAACACGCCAGCCTGTCTACTCAGGCCTGGACGTGACACCAGAATAAGACATCAAACGTAAATGTATTTAAAAATAAAACCACATAAAATGTCTAATGATTTAAACACACCCTAAAGCCTTCTGCTTTTGCAAGGAGTGTTTGGCTATCTAATTTAAATGTGTTACCTTTAGAATCTACTCCCCTGGCATATCGCCTAGATTCTTCAACACAAAATACGTTTTTCTGTGGCAAATTTAGCCAATTTCTTATCGTAAGGAATCCGCAATATATACATGTCATTCTCTATGGTTCCTATCACCAAGGCAGCCGCCTTAGCCATTCCGTCTGCTTTACGATTACCTATGCCGATTTTATCTGTACGGCTAGTATGAGGTTCACATTTCACCACTGTTAATTTACTGGTTAACTGACACGCTTCTAATAACGTCTCTACTTCCAGACCATTTTTTATTGGTGTTCCTGTCGTTGTTAACATGCCCCGTGGTGACCACAATGTACCGAAATCATGAACTACTCCAAATGCATACCTCACACAGCGTACCCCGTTACTCTCTTCCCTTCTCTGGTCATGTAACTAGAGCCATCTGTATACAATATTTTTTTCCTGATTCCAATGCTGTCTCTTTCAAATCAGGCCTAGGTTTTGGAGTAATCTGATCTGGGTCACATGTATGCGATTCACCCTCCCCATGTGTAACCGGTGTGAAATGGCTAGTTAGCTAGCGGGGTGCGCGCTAACAGTGTTTCAATTGGTGACGTCACTCGCTCTGAAACCTTGAAGTAGTTGTTCCCCTTGCTCTGCAAGGGCCGTGGCTTTTGTGGAGCGATGGGTAACGATGCTTTGTGGGTGGCTGTTGTTGATGTGTGCAGAGGGTCCCTGGTTCGAGCCCAGTTAGGGGTGAGAAGAGGGACGGGAGCTATGCTGTTGACCCGGATGCAACGTCCTTAACGACGCAGGATTCAAAACACCAATCCCATTTAATATTAACTTTCAGTTTGCCCATCTTGCACTAGGAACATATTGTGCTTTGGTACTGTTCACCATGGTTTCTACTGCGTGTGGAACATACACATCTACGTTTTGACCCATTGTAATGGAAGCCGTGTTATGCAACACCATTTCAGTCACCTGTACTGCCCTAAGGCACGGTGGCATCCCCTTTGCCACCGAGTCTATTGATTTAGTCTATAAATTACTGGTCTCGCTCTACCCACATGAGTTTGCGTAACCACTGTGCTACAATGTCCCTACTGTTCATGAACAAAAAATGTAAAAGGTAATTTTAGATTTGGCAATCCCAATGCTGGCGCTTCACCCAATTGCTTCTTTAACTCGACAAACGCTTCCTCACACCCTTGATTCCATTCTATCCTGTCACGTCCTGGCCATAGATAGCCCTCTAGGTTATCCATGGGGTTTTGGGCCAGGACGTGACTAGGGTTTTCTATGTGTCTTTATGTTGTGTTTTGTGTTGGTTCCCAATTAGAGGCAGCTGTTAGTCGTTGCCTCTAATTGGGAATCCTATTTAAGTTTTTTCCCTTCCCCACCTGCTTTGTGGGTTATTGTTTCTGGTTAGTGCATGTGCTATACTGATGTTACGGTCTGTTTAGTCTTTATTGTTTTTGTACGTTCCATTTTTTTAAATGAATCATGTGGCACTACGCCCGCGCTGCACCTTGGTCCAATCCTTCAAGCGATTGTGACATATCCTCTCATGGGGACCCTTCCCCCCCCTGTCTTCAACTCTGTAAGTGGCTCAGCAATTTCAGAGAATTACGGAATAAAATTTCTAACAAAATGTTCACTCTTTCTATTCAAGGCCTCTTCTCAATCATTTATTTAATATCTCAATGTTCGAAATGTTGAACCCAACAGCTCAAACACATTATTAAGAAGGAAAGAAACTCCACACCTGTTAATTGAATTGCATTCCAGGTGACTACCTCATGAAGCTGGTTGAGAAAATGCCAAGAGTGTGCAAAACTGTCAAGGCAAAGGGTGTCTACTTTGAAGAATCTCAAATATAAAATATGTTTTGATTTGTTCCACACTTTTTTGGTTACTACATGATTTCATAGTTTTGATGTCTTAATAACTTAACTTACTATAATTCTAGAATGTAGAAAATAGTACAAATAAAGAAAAACACTGGAATGAGGTGTGTCCAGACTTTTGACTGTTACTGTTATAGGAAGCCTAGTGGTTAGAGCGTTGGGCCAGTAACCGAAAGGTAGCAAGATCGAATCCCCGATCTGACGAGGTAAAAATCTGTCATTCTGCCCCTGAACAAGGCAGTTAACCCACTGTTCCTAGGCCGTCATTGTAAATAACAATTTGTTCTTAACTGACTTGCCTAGTAAAATAATAAATACAAAAACAGTGCATTCGGAAAGTATTCAGAGCCCTTGACTTTTTCCACATTTTGTTACGTTACAGCCATATTCTAAATATACAAAAATGTTCAATCTACACACAATACCCCATAATGTCGAAGCGAAAACAGGTTTTTAGAAAAGTTAGCAAATGTATTAAAAATAAAAACAGAAATACCTTATTTACATAAGTATTCAGACCCTTTGCGATGAGACGAAATTGAGCTCAGGTGCATCCTGTTTTCATTGATCATCCTTGAGATGTTTCTACATCTTGATTGGAGTCCATCTATGGTAAATTCAATTGATTGGATATTATTTCGAAAGGCTATATAAGGTCCAACAGTTGACAGTGCATGTCAGATTAAAAACCAAGGCATGAGGTCGAAGTAATTGTCCGTAGAGCTCCGAGACAGGATTGTGTCGGGGCACTGATCTGGGGAAGTGTCCCAAAAAATTCCTGCAGGATTGAAGGTCCACAAGAACACAGTGGCCTCCAACATTCTTTAATGGAAGAAGTTTGGAACCTCAAGACTCTTCCTAGAGCTAGCCCCCCGGCCAAACTGAGCAATCGGGGGAGAAGGGCCTCCTTGGTCAGGGAGGTGATCAAGAACCCGATGGTCACTCTGACAGAAGGACAAACATCTCTGTAGCACTCCACCAATCAGGCCTTTATGGTAGAGTGGCCAGACGGAAACCACTCCCCAGTACAAGGCACATGACAGCTGGCTTGGAGTTTGCCAAAAGGCACCTAAAGACTCCCAGACCTGGTCTGATGAATCCAAGATTGAACTCTTTGGCCTGAATGCCAAGCGTCACGTCTGGAGGAAACCTGGCACCATCCCTACGGTGAAGCACGGCGGTGGCAGCATCATGCTCTGGGGATATTTTTCAGCGGCAGTGACTGGGAGACTAGTCAGGACTGAGGGAAAGATAAACAGAGCAAAGTACAGAGATATCCTTGATGAAAACCTGCTCCAGAGTGCTCAGGACCGCAGACTGGGGTGAAGGTTCATCTTCCAACAGGATAACGACCCTAAGCACACAGCCAGGACAACACAGGAGTGGCTTCAGGACAAGTCTCTGAATGTTCTTGAGTGGCCCAGTCAGAGCCCGGACTTGAACCCAATCGAACATCTCTACAGAGACCTAAAAATAGCTGTGCAGCGACGCTCCCCATCCAACCTGAAAGAGCTTGAGATGATCTGCAGATAAGAATGGGAGAAACTCCCCAAATACAGTTGTGTCAAGCTTGTAGCGTCAAACCCAAGAAGATTCAAGGCTGTAATCGCTGCCAAAGGTGGTTCAACAAAGTGCTGAGTAAATGGTCTGAATACTTACGTAAATGTGATATTTAAGTTTTTTGGGTGGATTTTTGCTAACAAATCTACAAACCAGTATTTGCTTTGTCATCATGGGGTATTGTGTGTAGATTGATGAGGGAAAAATGTATTTCATCCATTTTAGAATAAGGCTGTAAAGTCAAGGAGTCTGAATACTTTCCGAAGGTGCTGTATGAAGCTGTTCTGGCTAGTGATGGCCCAACGCCCTATTAAGACACTTGATGTTGGTGTTTCCTTTATTTTGGCAGTTACCTGTATATCTACCATGTGGTGACACACACACACATACACATGCATACACACACACACGCACACACGCACACACGCTCCTTGAGAGAGATGAACATGGCGCCCTGTTATTGAAGAGCGAAAGCAGGAATGCAGCTAGCTATCTATCTGACTCCTGGAGATCCTTGTTCTTCAACCCTCACTCATTATAAACGCATCAAATGTGCCCAGTCCTAACTTGAGATCTGCTTAACTCGATTGTTCACACAAATCTTCCATAAACTTAATTTGCACAATGTTATGCACAAATAAATCCATAGTTAAATAACCTGAACAAAGGTTAAATTTTGTGGTGAATGTTTGTTGACAGCTGTTTGTACTGTGTACTGTATGGCTTCTGGTAGGGGTTTATATGGTCACTGTGGGGACAACGTCAATGCACTTATTAATGAAGCCGGAGACTGATGTGGTAAATTCCTCAATGTTATCGAATGATTCCCGGTCACATATTCCAATCTGTGCTAGCGAAACAGTCCTGTAACCTAGCATCCGCTTCATTGGACCTCTTCCGTATTGAGTGCGTCACTGGTACTTCCTGTTTGAGTTTTTGTTTGTAAGCAGGAAGCAGGAGGATAGAGTTATGGTCTGATTTGCCAAAGGGAGGGCAAGGGAGGGCCTTGTATGCGTTTCTGTGTGTGGAATAAAGGTGATCTAGATTTCTTTTCACCTCTAGTTGCACAGGTGAAGTGCTGGTAAACATGAGGTAAAGCAGATTTCAGTTTCCTTGCATTAAAATCACCTGCCACGAGAAACGCCACCTCTGGATGAGCATTTTCTTCCCTGCTTATGGCCCTATACAGCGGTCTCAGTGCCAGCATCGGTTTGTGGTGGTAAATAGACACCTATGAAAAATATAGATGAAAATTCTCCTGGTAAATAGCATGGTCTCCAGCTTATCGTGAGGTATTCTAACTCAGGCGATTAATCTGACAGATTTCATTCACCTCCATGTACGGCTCGACAACAATAATCCGAGGAGTTAGCTAAAGCACTAGCAGATCTAACACCATGAGACATTTTACACAATGCCCTTTTTAGGCCTGAACTCTCTGGATCAGGCCCGGGAGAAAGGCTTCGGAGTGTAAACAGTCTAGTATTGAAGTGGTCATGGTTTAACATTACTCCATTAGCTAGCTACAGTCCAGTAAAAGCTGTGGTTTCACACCCCAAAATAACGAGGCAGCTTCCTCTGGCCAGCTTGTTCTGGGGGAGGGAGAGGAGAGAGGCGGGGTTAAGAGGGACACAAGGGAGTAAATGACGATGATGACGATGTGTGTGTGTGTGTGTGTATGTGTGTGTGTGTGTGTACTGTAAGTTACTGTACATACCAGTGTTTTACAGTATTATGCTACTTTCTCCGTCAGACCGTTTCTGCCAGTGATTGTTTGATGTAGACAAGAGTCTGTGGTTTCCTGCGGCCGTGTCCAACGTCAACCTCATGATATTACTGTAATGGGATTAGTGGTTGAGGTTTGACTGATTGGGAAACCTGCCTCAACAGGAGGGGAATAGGGAAGTTACTGTAACACACACACACACATACACACACATATACACACACACACACACACACATACTGTACCACACACACACACATACACACACACACACACACACACACATACTGTAACACACACACACACATATACACACACACATATACACACATATACACACACACACACATACTGTACCACACACACACACATATACACACATATACACACACACACACATACTGTACCACACACACACACATATACACACACACACACACACACACACACACACATACTGTACCACACACACACACATATACACACACACATATACACACACATACTGTAACACACACACACATATACACACACACACACACACACACACACACACACACACACACACACACACACACACACACATACTGTAACACACACACACATACACACACATATACACACACATACTGTACCACACACACACACACAGAACTGATATTTACAATAATAAAGCATGGTCTGGCTCAGGATAGAATTTGTTTCAAATTCAGCCACACTGTCTGCCATCTCACTCCAAAGCTCTCTGAGGTGGGTGACGCACAAGACCTGAGTGAGACAAATAAGCCGCTATGTGAAATAACACAGAGACTTGTATACCTGGGCTATAATGTGTACAGATGGCAACAGGGTAGTTCCTGCCAAAACAATGCAGTGCTCCGAGTGCAGGCCACATTACACACTCCTCGAAACGCAACGACCCACTTAGGAAATGACCCAGAGAGAGTTTCCTAAGTGGACTGGTGACCACTTAGAGAGAAAACACTCATGGATTAACACACATATTAATACAAACACACACACGTGCATGCACACATACACACACGATGCACACACACGCGCACACAAACACACACACACGATGCACACACACACAATGCACACACTCGCGCACACACGCACACACATACACACATGATGCCATGCACTCATATGGCTAATAAGAAACATGTGCAGACCCCTAAGCTTCCATTATGCAACGCCCAGAGACAGCTCCTCCCAGAGACAGCTCCTCCCAGAGACTGTTCCTCCCAGAGACAGCTCCTCCCAGAGACTGCTCCTCCCAGAGACTGCTCCTCCCAGAGACTGCTCCTCCCAGAGACTGCTCCTCCCAGAGACTGTTCCTCCCAGAGACAGCTCCTCCCAGAGACTGTTCCTCTCTGAGACTGCTCCTCCCAGAGACTGCTCCTCCCAGAGACTGCTCCTCCCAGAGACTTCTCCCAGATACCCTCTTAAAGAGGCTATAGAGACTATAGAGTAGTGTACAGTAGGCTATAGAGACTATAGAGTAGTGTACAGTAGGCTATAGAATTCCAGGTGATAGTACTATCAGGTCGTTGGCCTCTGTTCCATGACACCAGTAAACAGGTGATAGTACTATCAGGTCGTTGGCCTCTGTTCCATGACACCAGTAAACAGGTGATAGTACTATCAGGTCGTTGGCCTCTGTTCCATGACACCAGTAAACAGGTGATAGTACTATCAGGTCGTTGGCCTCTGTTCCATGACACCAGTAAAACATGCACTCAGACTAAGGTTAACTAGAGACTCTGTCTTGAAGCAGCCTGAGAGCTGATGGCCAGTAACGTTAGACTATCTATCTGTGTATCTCTATGGGGAGCTAGCGGTAGCAGTGTGAGCTAGCCTAGCTTGCTAAGCCCATTTTCCAGGAGCAGCCTGGGCCCAGTGTATGTATTTGTCTATGCTAATGCCTTCCAGATGAACAGGCCTTATCCTGCTATACCGTCTTACAAAACAAACGATTGTTCCACGTGTTCTCCCTCCTAACGGGGACCATGTGTGGTGGTGAGTATGTGTGAGTGTAGTCTTCTTCTTGAAACTGCAGAAGAATTGTAATCCTGTTTCTTTAACGTGAGTCCATTGAAGGGGAAAGTAATGGTGGGAAATAAATGCATGCATGACTTGCCAGAGAGACGGGACTAGGTTGTGCGGCAGGTAGCCTAGTTGTTAAATATTTGGGCCAGTAACCAAAAGGTTGCTGTATCGAATCCCAGAGCTGATAAAGGTAAAAATCTGTAATTCTGCCCCTGAACAAGGCAGTTAACCCACTGTTCTCCGGTAGGCTGTCATTGTAAATAAGAATTTGTTCTTAACTGACTTGCCTAGTTAAATAAAAAAATAAAAAAATTGACTGTGCAGTGAATTTTCAGACCAGTTTATAATCAATAAAAACGTTCATGATGAATTAATCATGAATCGACACTTCATCAAGTCTTCCTATGCATTAATGCACTATTTATGTGATCTAATGGTATTTATTTGTGTTTCAGAGGGGGGGTTCCCAGGGCCAGATGGACCTAACGGAGCTGATCGGCGTTCCTCTCCCCCCCTCTGTCTCCTTCGTCACGGGCTTTGAGGGCTACCCGGCCTACAGTTTCGGGCCTGATGCCAACGTGGGCCGCCTCACCAAGTCCTTCATCCCTGACCCCTTCTACCGCGACTTCACCGTGATCGTCACCGCCAAGGCCACCACGCGGCACGGCGGGGTCCTCTTCGCCATCACCGACGCCTACCAACGGGTGGTGCAACTGGGCGTGGCGTTGAGCCCCGTGGAGGACGGGTCTCAACAGGTGCTCCTCTACTACACAGACCCGGGGGTCGGGAGCACCAAGGAGGCCGCAAGCTTCAAACTGGCTGACCTGACGGGGAGGTGGGCCCGCTTCACGCTGACGGTGCAGGGGACAGAGGTGCGTCTCTACATGGACTGTGAGGAGTACCACCGTGTAGCCTTCCAGAGGAGCCCGGAACCCCTCACCTTCGAGGCCAGCTCGGGCGTCTTCGTGGGCAACGCAGGTGGTACAGGGCTGGACAGGTTTGTGGTGAGTTGACAGGTTTTTATTTTTATCTGCTTGTGTTGTTTGTTTGTGTGTGTGTGGGAGGCAGGTTCCGCTCAGCCCATCCTGGCACCCCAATGGTAGAACCAGCTTCCTCCTGAAGCTAGGACAGCAGAGTCCCTGCCCATCTTTTGAAAACATCTGATCATGAAGGGCCTAAACACTTCATTTTTTTGTTTCTACCTGGTAGTTAATCGCACTCACCTGGTGTCCCAGTGCTACCCAGTCATTTTCCTGGAAGGCCGATAAAACCCAGGTTTTCTGCGAGCCTGCGTTAAGGCTGTGTTATCCTATTGACCTAAAGCCTAGGCATTACAATGCAGTATATTTCACCCTTAGATATCAAATGCTACTTCCACTCCACCCTACTAGAGCGGGCATGAATTTTAAGCCCTACCCGTGACCGTTACGTTCAGACCCTACCCTACCCAGGCCCGATTGCTTCTGCCAAGGCCCGGCCCTGCCCTGCCGGAAATCAGAAATAACTTCCTCCATTAGTAAATTCATTATCTGCTCCTCTCTGTCTGTCGCTCGCTCCCTGAGCGCTGTTCACTCTGCATGCGCTCTGCTCATGGCGCTCTGAGTCTGTGAGTATCCATAGCAACGGCTCCGATTGGGCTGCTCTGCTCAATGAAGAGACATGAGAGAGCAGTTAGCTGTTAGCTACTGTTGTCACTCGAAACTCAGAGAACATTATTTATTTCTGTGAAATAATCTCTCCTGTCTCATATATTTGATGAGGTTGAAGCACTTCTGACACCACGTTGTGATTTTAGTCAGATATGACTGTACTGCGCAGCAGAGGACGAGCAAATGGCTCAGCTTCAAAATGTTAGTGAGCCCTGCCCATACACTAGTGATTGATGAAAAAACAGCCCCTAACACCGATGTACAACATCGTGGCCAGTCGAGCTCGGGTCAAGTAGCAGAGGTCTTCACCCTACCACTGCTACTTAGATGTTGCACTAATCTAAACGGAATGGATTAACTAAGAAATGATTGCCTGCCTCAGTTTTTAAGTGCACTAAAAAGCTATTGCCAAGCTGCTATTTCCCTCTCATTAAGTTTCATTTGAGCGATATGTTGAAATACAGTTAACTTAGTGTGGAGGAGCAGGAAACTCTCTGTTCTCCTCGCCTGTTTTAACCATCACCAGCCTATCTAATCTCACTTACCACCCGGGATCAAAACAGACCTCTCACTGGTCAGGAGGAAATCAAAATGGCACTGCCCCTCTTTCTTTCCTCTTCCACTTTCTCTCTCTCTCTGTCTCTCTCTCTCTGTCTCCCTCCTCTCTCTCTCTGTCTCTCTCTCTCTCTGTCTCCCTCCTCTCTCTCTCTGTCTCCTCTCTCTCTCTCTCTGTCTCCCTCCTCTCTCTCTGTCTCCCTCTCTCTCTCTCTGTCTCTCTCTCTCTCTCTCTCTCTCTCTCTGTCTCCCTCCTCTCTCTCTCTCTCTCTCTCTCTCTCTCCCTCCTCTCTCTGTCTCCCTCCTCTCTCTCTCTCTCTCTCCTCTCTCTCTCTGTCTCTCTCTGTCTCTCTCTGTCTCTCTCTGTCTCTCTCTCTCTCTCTGTCTCCCTCCTCTCTCTCTCTCTCTGTATCCTCCTCCTCTCTCTCTCTCTCTGTCTCCGCCCTCTCTCTGTCTCCCTCCTCTCTCTCTCTCTAGCTCTCTCTGTCTCCCTCCTCTCTCTCTCTCTCTCTCTCTCCCTACTCTCTCTCTCTCTCCCTCCTCTCTCTCTCTCTCTCCCTCCTCTCTCTCTGTCTCTCTCTCTCTGTCTCCCTCCTCTCTCTCTCTGTCTCCCTCCTCTCTCTCTCTCTGTCTCCCTCCACTCGCTCTCTGTCTCCCTCCACTCGCTCTCTGTCTCCCTCCACTCGCTCTCTGTCTCCCTCCACTCGCTCTCTGTCTCCCTCCACTCGCTCTCTGTCTCCCTCCGCTCTCTGTCTCCCTCCTCTCTCTCTCTGTCTCCCTCCTCTTTCTCTCTCTGTCTCCGTCCTCTCTCTGTCTCCCTCCCCTCTCTCTAGCTCTCTCTGTCTCCCTCTTCTCTGTCTCCCTCCTCCCTCTCTTTCTCTCTCTGTCTCCCTCCTCCTCTCTGTCTCCCTCCTCTCTCTCTCTCTCTGTCTCTCTCTGTCTCTCTCTGTCTCTCTCTGTCTCTCTCTGTCTCTCTCTCTCTGTCTCCCTCCTCTCTCTCTCTCTGTATCCCTCCTCTCTTTCTCTCTGTCTCCGTCCCTCTCTCTGTCTCCCTCCTCTCTCTCTAGCTCTCTCTGTCTCCCTCCTCTCTCTCTCTCTCTCTCTCTCTCTCCCTACTCTCTCTCTCTCTCCCTCTCTCTCTCTCTCTCTCTCTCTCTCTCTCTCTCTCTCTCTCTCTCTCTCTCTCTCTCTCTCTCTCTCTCTCTCTGTCTCCCTCCTCTCTCTCTCTGTCTCCCTCCTCTCGCTCTCTGTCTCCCTCCACTCGCTCTCTGTCTCCCTCCACTCGCTCTCTGTCTCCCTCTCTCTCTCTCCCTCTCTCTGTCTCTCTCTCTCTCTCTGTCTCTCTCTCTCTGTCTCTCGCTCTCTGTCTCCCTCCTCTCGCTCTCTGTCTCCCTCCTCTTTCTCTCTCTGTCTCCCTCCTCTCTCTGTCTCCCTCCTCTCGCTCTCTGTCTTTCTTTCTCTTGAAAGCACCTCACACTGCGTAATGGAAACATGGCGGTGTGTGTGTGGCAGTCGACCACAGCTGATTTGGATAAGAACCCATGCTGGTTTAGGACGAGTAGACTTCAAAAACAGATGGCTCTGAGTCCCATGTTCATTTCCTTTCGTTGTGTGATGTTGTTGTTGTGTATTTAATCAGAGTATAAACTCTTGCTAAGAGACTTTGTGTAACCCTAACGTAAGCAGCATATGTACCTCTTCATAGAACCATTAATTACATCACTTATCATCGCAACACTTACATGTCAGCTGTCTTGGCAACGGTCACTTGGTGCAGCAGACATGGTACTCTACACCATATGATGTCTTGTGCTGTGAGGAAAACACTCTTCTAGCTGGGTGCTAGTCTGTCAGCTGTAGCCAGCTATTTGTTGTCCTGCCAAACAGTGTGCAGAAAATAGCTCTGTTTTTTTTCACGTCATCCAACAAATGTAAAAGCCTGGAGTTTTCTAAATGGCATTGGCACTTGGATTGGAACCGGTGGTTTGGTCAAATTCCATGAAAATACAGCTTTTTGGCGACGCACACCAGTGGTGGGTTTGCCATCGAACTGAGAATGCATCAGCAAAAAAGAACCCCATACCTACTGTAAAATATGGTGGTGAATATTTGATTTTATGGGGCTATTTTGCTTCCACTGGTCCTGGGGTTCTTGTTAAGGTCAACCGCATCATGAACTTTACACAGTACCAGGACATTTTTGCCAAAAATCTGATTGCCTGAAACTTGGCTGCAAGTGGATCTTCCAGCAACACAATAACCCCAAGCACACATTAAAGTCCAAATAAATGGTCTCCAGACTTGAAACCCATTGAAAATCTGTGGTATGATTTGAAGAGGACAGTCCGTAAGCGCAGACGAAGGATATCAAGGATCTGGAAGGAATCTGTAAGGTTTAAGATCCCTCTCAATTTGTTTTAGAAAAAAAGCTCAGTGCCATTATCCTCGCAAGGGGATGTATTGAAAGGTATTGAAAACAGGGGTGTCAATCATTTGGACCCCTATCAAAAAAAAAAAGTATTACTTGTTAAACAATAATCTCTTTCTCTGAACAATTTTACTAGGATAAAAATACTATAATTTCCTAAACAAATTGAGTATTTGAATTATTTTATACAGTATTTATTTGCTCATCTTCATCAAGGGTGTCAATAATTTCGGACCCCACCTGGCTCAGAGCTGTACCGTGTGTCTGCCTCGTGCTGGAGGCATTGGTCAAGCTTGCCTGTTCTGACGTAGCTAACATTGTTATTGTACAGAGATCATGTTGTGTTCTTGTGGATTTTTGTTTCTGCATCAGTAGCTATGTTTTCATTAACTTGTCCAGTGATTTTGTTTCTGCATCAGTAGCTATCTTTCCATTAACTTGTCCAGTGATTTTGTTTCTCCACATTTAGAAAGCTTGCATAGAAAATAGATGCGCCAACTGCCTGTTAGGGTGCGTTTCCATTGGACTATCTTGATGACTTAGTGATGTCACACCTAAAAAATTAAAATAAAGTGGTTGAAGCATTTTTTGGTTGTTTTTATCCATTCAGGCAAATTGCACATTAATAAATTGGAGACAGCCTGTATGCCCTCCCCACCTATCTGTTTCATGTCTCAGGTAGTCCGCAAAAGCCAGCATGGGTAGAATGCAACAATTGACAAATATTTGCCATATTCTAATAATTGTAACGTGCCAACTTATCGCCACGGTCCGTGGTCGCCATGGTGAAACTTACACTCCTGTAGATCTGTAGTAATTGGATGGTGAAGCTTGCTGGCCAACCAGAAAAGCAAAGCGAAGCAATTCAGGACAATCCGCGTGCTGCAAAGAAACTGATCGAACTGATAAAAATGTTGTCGATCTTAAGAAAATGTCTCTAATAACTGTAGTTTCCATTACACACGTTTGGGCGACATTGCTTTTGTCAAATAAAAACCTGGGTCAATGCAAACCTGCCTACTGTGGATTGCATTGATATTTAGAATGGGTATTTTAGCAGTGGTAGTGTTTTCTATTTGGAAAATTAACCGATCACAATGAGCCTGAAGTTTAATTCAACAAAATACTCGTCTTCACAAGTCTCTTCCTATTGGATGATCAATATTGATCTCAGTGGTCGAAGGCACAGTGCTTGAGTCCCAGCGTCGTCCGGGTAGGGGATGGTTTGGCCTCCCGGGACGACTCTTTGTGGCGGGCCAGGCACATGCACGCTGACTTCGGTCGCCAGCTGTGTTTCATCCGACACGTTGGCGCGCCTGGCTTCCGGGTTAAGCGAACAGTGTGTCAAGAAGGGCGTACGGGAGTTACAGCGATGGGACAAGACTGTAACTACCAATTGGGGAGAAAAAGGGGGTAAAAATGACCGAATAATAATATTGATCTCAGCAAAGCTCATAAAACGTTGATGGAATCAGAGATGTTGCATGGAAACATTTGCTGTTTACCTTCAACATCTCTTTACTGCACCAGATGGACTTCATTTAGTTTACTCAGCCTCTCCTCTCCCTCCCCTCCTCTCCACTTGTTTCATGAAAGATTTGTTGGATTGAAAACAGATGTTTGTCCTCTTGGTAGACCCATAAACAGATTAGTCAAACATGCCATGTGCCATTTGCGACCCTCCTGACAGTCAGTGTTAGTGGGATCTATGTGGTTAGTGGGATCTATGTGGTTAGTGGGATCTATGTGGTTAGTGGGATCTATGTGGTTAGTGGGATCTATGTGGTTAGTGGGATCTATGTGGTTAGTATCATCTATGTATTTAGTGGGATCTATGTGGTTAGTATGATCTGTGGTTAGTGGGATCTATGTGTTTAGTGGGATCTATGTGGTTAGTATCATCTATGTATTTAGTGGGATCTATGTGGTTAGTATGATCTGTGGTTAGTGGGATCTATGTTCTGTTATAACAGTTTAAAGGCTGCTGTCTTTAAAAACAATTGTCAGATTGAGGTACCTGTTACCAGATTGAGGTACCTGTTACCAGATTGAGGTACCTGTTACCAGATTGAGGTACCTGTTACCAGATTGAGCTACCGTTCGCAATACTTTGATATTTCCATTTCACTAAAAGGTTGTGTTGATTTGATTTGAGAGCGGTCAAATCAAATCAGGTCATGCATTTACTGTTAGTGTGTATACTAGTGTTAATGTACCTTAACCTCTCTCTCTCTCACAAGGGTACTGTTAGTGTGTATACTATTGTTAATGTACCTTAACCTCTCTTTCTCCCCAGGGGTGCATCCAGCAGCTGGTTCTGAAGGGATACCCCACAGCCCAAGATGACCTGTGTGAAGAGGACGACCCCTATGTGAGTGTGTCCCAATGCTACAGCTGAACTTCTTTTCACTTGAGCCCTAGGACTGGGTAGGACTGGGTAGGACTGGGTATGTCAGGGTAGGACTGGGTAGGACTGGGGAGGTCAGGGTAGGACTGGGGAGGTCAGATAAGGACTGGGTAGGACTGGGTAGGACTGGGTAGGACTGGGTAGATCAGGGTGGGACAGGGTAGGCCTGAGTAGGACAGAGTGGGACTGGGTAGGACAGGGTAGGACGGGGTGGGACTGGATGGGACTGGATGGGACTGGATGGGACTGGGTTGGACTGGGTGGGACTGGATGAGACTGGGTGGGACTGGGTGGAACTGGGTATGACTGGATGAGACTGGGTGGGACTGGGTGGAACTGAGTATGACTGGATAGGACTGGGTGGGACTGGGTATGACTGGATAGGACTGGGTGGAACTGGGTATGACTGGGTAGTACTGGGTGGGACTGGGTTGTACTGGGTGGGACTGGGTAGGACTGGGTATGACTAGATGGGACTGGGTGGGACTGGGTATGACTGGGTATGAGTGGATAGTTCTGGGTAGTACTATCAACTATCAAGTATTTTCAGATTAATTATCATTAAGGAAAGGATGCCAGGAGAGGCTATCTATCATTGGTTAACAGCAGACACTGTACATGGACCTCTGACCGCTGATCTAAGATCAGATTTCAACCACCCCCAAAACTAACACCATTAGGATGATGAAAATGTAAAATCTGACCCTGCATCAGTGGTAACGTGCTGAACTTCTACCTACTCCGTCCTCAAACCTGACATGCTGATGATGAATGGGACCATCAGCCCCTCTAGTGGTGGTAAGAGGACATTGCAGGGTTGTGTGTTGAAAGATTCATTAGCTTGTGGTGAAAACAGCACTTAACTCCATTTGTTTTATTCATGATTTAGTTTCTTTATCTTTTTTTTTTGTTTTTAAGTATTTTCATATGCATAAGCCTGAGTTATTGCTACTTGTAAAATAAGAATTTGTTCTTAACTGACTTGCCTAGTTAAAAAAAGGTTAAATATATATATTTATATGTATTTTTTTAAATACTTGGAAAAGCATTAGACAATTTGCTTGTGATAGAAAAATCTAGACTATTCTTCCTCACTGCCTATTGAATATGTAAAACTATTAATGAGACTCCAAAGTCAAAACTTAAGTGTTATGTAATGAAAATACAAGGTTGTTACTGTAGCGATTCCATTGTTTTGCTCTTTCAGGCATCTGGCTATGCGAGTGGAGACGACTCCTTCGATGACACAGAAACTACGGATGAAGTGAAGAAGATAGTGGAGGAGAGAGAGTACACCGTGGTGAGTGACAGAAAACACTCAGACCACAACCCTGTGCACACATATTCTATCACACTTTCATAAATCCACAAGGATAGTTTTACGACATAAAAAAATATATATATATATATATTTAACTAGGCAAGCCGGTTAAGAACAAATTCTTCAGTTAAGAACAAATGACAATGACGGCCTACTGGGGAACAGTGGGTTAACTGCCTTGTTCAGGGGCAGAACGACAGATTTTTACCTTGTCAGCTCAGGGATTCGATCTAGTGACCTTTCGGTTACTGGCCCAATGCTCTAGGCTACCTGCCGTCCCCATACGTCATCAATACGTCATCATATATCAGCAAATACGTCATCAATATGTACACCTTCTAACTCCCTCTTCTTAACACAGTAGTGGTATCTACAGCACGTCCAGGACCCAATTCATCTCAATGGGACCAGTTAGGTGGGAGACGTGGACATATGCCATTCCTCCCTCCAGCCAGGTCCTCTATCTGAGAAACGCTGTTAGCTCAACCAGATCTGGTCTGACGTTGTTCAACTGCATCTGAGAGGAAAGCGTATATCCTCTTCTGATTGGTAACTGCTTTCTGACACATTGAAGGATCTGTGCTCCACTCTCTCCCCACCCCCACCCCCCCATATCTCAACACAGCCATCTAGATAAGACACATAGGTTATTCCACTGTAACCAACTGGCAGCGGAGTTGGTTACATTAGTGCCTTTTATTGGTTGTGTAAACTGAGCCGTATATCAAGAGTCTGGAAACAGCAGTTGTGATGTGTGTAACATGAATGTGTGTGTGTGTGTGTGTGTGTGTGGAGAATCAGAGCAGGTGGTCAGTCCAGTTAAAGTGTTTCAGAAGCCTATATTAGAAAAGTTCAGAGTGAGTTTTGCTTCCAAAAGCATGTTGTCCTCTCTGTATCTCTTACACGCACTCCTCTCCTCTCCTGCCTCCCCTGCCCACTCCTCTCCTCTTCTGCCTCCCCCTGCCCACTCCACTCCTCTTCTGCCTCCCCCTGCCCACTCCTCTCCTCTTCTGCCTCCCCCTGCCCACTCCTCTCCTCTTCTGCCTCCCCCTGCCCACTCCTCTCCTCTTCTGCCTCCCCCTGCCCACTCCACTCCTCTTCTGCCTCCCCCTGCCCACTCCTCTCCTCTTCTGCCTCCCCCTGCCCACTCCACTCCTCTTCTGCCTCCCCCTGCCCACTCCACTCCTCTTCTGCCTCCCCCTGCCCACTCCTCTCCTCTTCTGCCTGCCCACTCCACTCCTCTTCTGCCTCCCCCTGCCCACTCCTCTTCTCTTCTGCCTCCCACTGCCTGTTTGGAGAGAGATGTCTTGGTCTTGGTGTCTCCCTCTTTTTCGCACTCGTTCTCGCCCTCTCTCTTCCACTCTCTCTCGCTCTCTCTCTCGCCTTCTCTCTCGCATTCTCTCGCCCAGTCTCCAGCTGTGTGTTCGTTTGACTGTTACTGCTCAGATTTAATGCAGGTGCTCCGAATCAAAGCTAAACCCTCGTAGGAACGCTCTTTCTCTAAAAGCTCTGTTTTGTGAATTCGCTCTCAAAAGGCAGACATACTGTTTTTTTTGTTCAAGGTGACTAAGGTCATATTTAATGAATAGTAAAAGTTCAACATCTGTGAAAACTCTGAGATGTGTTCTGATAATATCTGTGACCATTAGCCAAGTTGTCTGATGGTGGTCTACTCTACTCTGTCGGCATCCTTACTTCTCCTTGAGGCTGTTCCTATTCCCAGCTTGTTTGTGTCCTCTGTTGCAGCTGGCGTTGGGGTCGACTCGGGAAGGGCGATTTGACTGCTAAACCTCTCTGTTCCAGGATGGCGTCCACTTTCATCCATTAGGGAGAAAAACACAGACCCTGGCTAATGAGTGTGGGTGTGTGAGTTGTGGAATAGGATGAAGTTGTCCAAATCACTGATTTTAGGTCTGTTTTTTTTCTCTCTCTCTAATGGTGAAAGTTAGGATTTGGGGAGGGAAAACTGATCCTAGATCTGTATACCAGGGAAGCTTCATCTGGGAGCAGGGGATGTGCTGAGGCAGGGGATGATTTAGGGCCATTCCCAGTGTATTTGTGGATCTGAGAGGGTGAGAGAGTGGAAGAGACACTTCTTCTAGTCTGTCAGCCCATACACACACCACACACACACACACACACACACACATTCATATACACACACACACACTTGCTCACACATTAATACTTACCTGGACGTATGTAACCGGTGTGAAATGGCTAGTTAGCTAGCGGGGTGCGCGCTAACAGTGTTTCAATTGGTGACGTCACTCGCTCTGAGACCTTGAAGTAGTTGTTCCCCTTGCTCTGCAAGTGCCGTGGCCTTTGTGGCGAGATGGGTAGCGATGCTTCGTAGGGAGGCAGTTGTTGATGTGTGCAGAGGGTCCCTGGTTCGAGCCTGAGGAGAGGGGTGGAAGCTATACTGTTTCACATACTTACAGAGTATTCGGAAAGTATTCAGACCCCTTCCCTTTTTCCACATTTTGTTACGTTACAGCCTTAATCTAAAATGTATTAAATCATTTTTTCCCCCTCATCAATCTACACACAATATCCCATAATGACAAAACTAAAACAGGTTTTTAGAAATGTTTGCAAATGTATTTTCTTAAACAGAAATACATTATTTACATAAGTATTCAGACCCTTTGCTATAACACTCAAAATTGAGCTCAGATGCATCCTGTTTCCATTGATCATACTTGAAATGTTTCTACAATTTGATTGGTACCCTTCCCCAGATCTGTGCCTCGACACAATCCTGTCTCTGAGCTCTACGGACAATTCCTTCGACCTCATGGCTTTGTTTTTGCTCTGACATGCAGTGTCAACTGTGGGACCTTATATAGACAGGTGTGTGACTTTCCAAATCATGTCTAATCAACTGAATTCAACACAGGTGGACTCCAAAATATTTCTGCAGCATTGAAGGTCCCCAAGAACACAGTGGCCTCCATCATTCTTAAATGAAAGAAGTTTGGAACCACCAAGACTCTTCTTAGAGCTGACCGCTCGGCCAAACTGAACAATCGGTGGGGAAGGGCCTTGGTCAGGGAGGTGACCAAGAACCCGATGGTCACTTTAACAGAGCTACAGACTTCTTCTGTGGAAATGGGAGAACCTTCCAGAAGGACAACCATCTCTGCAGCACTTTATCAATCAGGCCTTTATGGTAGAGTGGCCAGACGGAAGCCACTCCTCAGTAAAAGGCACATGACAGCCCGCTTGCAGTTTGCAGCCAAAAGGCACCTAAAGGACTCTCAGACCATGAGAAACAAGATTCTCTGGTCTGATGAAACCAAGATTGAACTCTTTGGCCTGAATGCCAAGCGTCAAGTCTGGAGGAAACCTGGCACCACCGTGAAGCATGGTGGTGGCAGCATCATGCTGTATGGACGTTTTTCAGCGGCAGGGACTGGGAGACTAGTCAGGACTGAGGGAAAGATGAACTGAGCAAAGTACAGAGAGATCTTTGATGAAAACCTGCTCCAGAGCGGGACCTCAGACTGGGTAAAAAGTTCACCTTCCAACAGGACAACAACCCTAAGCACACAGCCAAGAGAATGCAGGAGTGGCTTCGGAACAAGTCTCTGAATGCCCTTGAGTGGCCCAGTCAGAGCCCGGACTTGAACCCAATCGAACTGGAGAGACCTGAAAATAGCTGTGCAGCGACGCTTCCCATCCAACCTGACAGAGCTTGAGAGGATCTTTTTTAAATGAAAAATGTATATAACCTTAATTTAACTAGGCAAGTCAGTTAAGAAAAAAATATTATTCACAATGACGGTCAAACCCTAACCCAGATGACGCTAGGCCAATTGTGCGCCGCCCTAAATTAACCAAACATGACAAATTCTAGGGTCGCTTAGATACGAAATGCAAATCCTTAGCAACAATGCTTTATAAATTAAAATAAAAATTCACGCTATCATTCCAGAATGAGGCTTTTCTAGGAAAAACATGTAAAAGCCTTAGCAACCATACTATGTAATGTCTTATAGAAGTAGTTTTTTAAATCTATGATTGTACAGTTAGAATTGTAACTTTTATACTGTACCTGTTTTGACTTCTATGTTTTTTGTAACAATCCGTCTCCACACTCCCCACACTCCCCACTCTCAGGAAAATAATATTCATTTGAATTTAAAGTTGCAATATGTCACTTTTTTGGGCGACCCGGCCAACTTCACATAGAAATGTGTGTTATAGATCTGTCATTCTCATTGAAAGCAATTTCAATTATCTGTTCTATTCTATTATCTCTATTTCTATGCTTCTTGTTCTTAAGTTACATTTCTGCATCTTTTACTTTCAGTTTTGTACACCAGATTCAAAAAGCTGAAAATACAATATTTTTGGATATGGAAAATATATTTCACAGTGGTTTAGATGGTACAATAATTCTTCACACTATACTTGTGCGTTTTGTCACATAAACTGAAATTAGGCAAAACTATTCGAATTTTAGCAACCAGGAAATGGCAGAGCGATTTCTGCATAGTGCATCTTTAATTGAATTCCATTGGATGACCTAGTTGACCATTCTTGACTCAGCTGCATATAACCACAGGGCGGCAACAAAGCCCATCTTGCAGAACTTGGCAAACCTGGCTATAGCTCTATGTTCAAAGGATGCATCCTTTTAAATCTGCCCCCCCATCCCCACTCTCTTCCTCTCTCTCTGCTACCTCCCCCTACATCCGCCTACCCTCTCAGCCAGAGGAACCATGGAGCACCCCTGTGCGCGCCCCTCCCACAGAGGCATGGCCCAGTGACGATGAGGATGCTGATGAGATGTCTGGTCAGGACGTGGAGCTGACTGCAGAGAGAGGTGAGAGATGTGAGGGAGAGCGAGAGACTGTACATAACACTGCATGAATATATTATTATTATAATCCCTTGTGGTGTTGAAATGAAGAGCCACCGGGGGGCGTATAAAACATGGTAAGACACAGAGCCATGTACATGTGTCTTGAGAATGTTGTATCTTTGGCCACAGGACCAAGTCGGACTGCGGATGCAGACTATAGACCAAGCAGGGTAAGTATGAGTCGTTGACAGATATTAAGAGAATGCAACTGAAGACCTATGATGTGTTACCTGCTCTATAGTAATGATGTGTCTAAATCCTGGATTTATGATGCTACTACAGTATGCAATGACCAATGAGAGGCTTAGAAGCCACCTGCCTCCATATTGGTACTGCCCAAAAGAAGCAGTACTCTGTAGGAATTAATGGAATTTTTACACTATTTCAATAAAATTTTTCAATTACAAAATTACATGTATTTATATGTTGTAGTGGGGACAGTAACATTAGTACTCTCTTTAAAAACAAATATTTAAGGAATATGTTTTTACATTATTTGTTTTATGTTCAGTTCACAAAATATAATTTAAAGTATAAATTAAGGTGTCTGTAATATAATTTACTTGTCAAAAACGGAGGTAGACATTAATAAATGCATTTCTATATCTTCCAACATCTGTTTTACAATGGATGTGGAGTAACAAGATGGCTGTGCATTGGCTTCCAAACAGCGGCCCCTGTCAGTCATCTAGGGTTAATACATATCATTGATAGTACCTAATCAGCCATCAAGCAAATCATTGGTTGCCAATATACCACACTACCACACTTAATTTTGGTGTGACTCTCTCTCTCTCTCTCTCTCTCTCTCTCCCTCCAGGGGACTTCCAGTCAGAAAGGTGAGCAAGGAGATCCAGGGCCAGCCGGCCCCCCTGGCTCCCCCGGGCCCCCAGGCCCACACAGTCCGTCAAGCAATGGCTTTTCTGGGGGAGTGCCAGGACCCAGGGGCCCCCAGGGGCCCCCAGGATCTGCAGGAACACCTGGAACACCCGGTATCAACGGCCAGCCAGTAAGAACCTGTTTGTTACCACAACATCCCCTCCCCTTCACCCCCTATTGGTGATGTTGATCAGCGCTGTATTTTAATTGGGGCGTAATTGCAAATCACAGTTGCATCTGGTTACGGCCGATTCATTCGTTCTCTCTCACTCTTAGACATTTGTGTGGTTTGGCCCGGCAGGCGTATTTTTCACCAAAATAATTCAGGTCCATTGGTGTTCTCTCGCTTTAACTCTGCTGTTGACTCCTTTCAATGGCCCATTTAGGTGGTTTCATACCCACAGCCAGTGGCCATGACAACTGCTCTATTGTTACCTCACTCAGGGGTTTTAGAATAGCAGTTTTAATGTAAGATTTTTGGGGTCAGAAATTGTTTTTATACAGTACCAGTCATTCAAGCGTTTATTTTTACTATTTTCTACATTGTAGAATAATAGTGAAGACGTCAAAACTATGAAATAACACATATGGAGTCACGTAGTAACCAAAAAAGTGTTAAACAAATTAAAGTGTTCAATAAAGATAAACCACCTGGTATTGACAACTTAAATGGAAAGCTAATGAGGATGGTAGTGGACTATATTGCCACTCCTATTTGTCATAATTTTAATCAGAGTCTGGAGAATTTACGTTTTTCCTCCAACCTAGAGTGAAGCCAAAGTCATTCTGCTACCCAAGAATGGTAAAGCACACCTTTACTGGTTCTAACAGCCAACCAATCAGCTTGCTGCCGACTCTTAGCAAAGTTTTGCAAAAAGAATTGTCTGACAATTGTCTGTAAACAAATTAACAACAGACTTTCAGCATGCTTATATGTAGTGAAGGGCACGCAACTGAAGGGTACTGCACTGACACAAATGACTGAGAGACGATTGGTTGAAAGAAATTGATATTAAGTAGATTGTGGGAGCTGTACTGTTAGATTTCTGTGCAGCCTTTGATACTTTTGACAGTAACCTGTTGTTGAAAAAAAGTACAGTGCCAGTCAAAAGTTTGGATACACCTATTTATTCAAAGGTTTTTCTTTATTTTTACTATTTTCTACATTGTACATTTCCTTCAGTCTGCGGTCCGACTCATCACAAACCATCTCAATTGGATTGAAGTCGGGTGATTGTGGAGGCCAGGTAATCTGATGCAGCACTCCATCACTCTCCTTCTTGGTCAAATAACCCTTACACAGCCTGGAGGTGTGTTGGGTCATTGTCCTGTTGAAAAACAAATTATAGTCCCACTATGCGCAAACCTGATGGGATGGAATATCGCTGCAGAATGCTGTAGTAGCCATGCTGGTTAAGTGTGCCTTGAATTCTAAATAAATCACAGACAGTGTCACCAGCAAAGCACCCCCACACCATCACACCTCCTCCTCCATGGTTCACGGTGGGAACCACACATGCGGAGATTATCCGTTCACACGGCGGTTGGAAAACAAACAATCTCAAATTTGGCCTCCTCAGACCAAAGGACAGATTTCCACCAGTCTAATGTCCATTGCTTGTGTTTCTCTGCCCAAGCAAGTCTCTTCTTATTGGTGTCCTTTAGTAGTGGTTTCTTTGCAGCAATTCCACCATGAATGCCTGATTCACACAGTCTCTGAAAAGTTGATGTTGAGATGTGTCTATTACTTGAACTCTGTGAAGCATTAATTTGGGCTGCAATCTGAGGTGCAGTTAACTCTAATTAACTTATCCTCTGCAGCAGAGGTAACTCTGGGTCTTCCTTTCCTGTGGCGGTCCTCATGAGAGCCAGTTTAATCACAGCGCTTGATGGTTTTTGCAACTGCACTTGAAGAAACTTTAAAAGTTCTTGAAATGTTCCCTAATTGACTGACCTTCATGGCTTTGCTTGTTTGAGCTGTTCTTGCCATAATATGGACTTGGTCTTTTACCAAATAAGGCTATCTTCTGCATACCACCCTTACCTTTTCACAACACAACTGATTGGCTCAAACAAATTAAAGAAATCAATTCCACAAATGTACTTTTAACAAGGCACACCTGTTATTTGAAATGCATTCCAGGTGACTACCTCACTTGAGAGAATGCCAAGAGTATGAAAAGCTGTCATCAAGGCAAAGGGTGGCTACTTTAAAGAATCTCAAATCTAAAACGTTTTTTAGTTACTATATGATTCCATATGTGTTATTTCATAGTTTTGATGTCTTCACTGTTATTCTATAATGTAAAAAATAGTTTAAAAAAAAAATATATATATGTTGTTTTCTGTGTTCTCTAGGGCAGTGCAGGGATAGACGGAAACCCTGTGAGTATTCTTCATGCGTGTCATTGTTCATTGTGACTTTTCTTTCATTCCTTAGGACTTCAAACGTTCATCATTACTAGACTTAAACATCTCTGAGCTGAGATCACTATTGGCCTACTGCATTGTGTGAATTATAGTTTTTTTCAATTGCTAACAAGCATCGGTCAATATTGAAGCCACTTTTTCAAAACTCTTTACACAGTCCGCATTACCAACATGCATCTTGGCCAAACAGTTCATCTCACCTCCAAAACTCACTCAGACCACCAAAACACTTCATACATGTCTCAGAATCAGCTCGTTCGACCAGAACACTGGCAACAATTGTCACTCAGAAAGCATAACATTGTCACTCATAACACACTGACCTGGAACACACTAACAGGGAGCATTACATAAATAACAAACTTTTCTCTTTGAAGTTTGAATGATTTTTCACATAAATCAGTATTTCATCATAGAATAAGAATACCACTTTTCACTTTATTGACTGTACTAAAGAAGATGTAGCAAGAATTAATCAGAAATGCATTAATTTGCTTCAATAGCCTTTATTTTTTCTAATCTTTGCATATAGTAATTTACTTGTAAAGTTGTGAAGTTGAAACAAAAAACTAATTCCTCAAATTCCAGGGCTACAATAATAATTACAAAAAAAAACATCAACATGTATAGTATAATCCCTCATACTGTACAGTACTGTGAGGGTTCTAGTTCTTCCTCTCTCCTGCATTTGGCCACAAGTTCTCATCAACATCACATCTTATATCTTCTCTTCAGGAGAAATGTCTCCACACCCTGCATTCATGGCATCCAGTAAGTACAGTGGGGGAAAAAAAGTATTTAGTCAGCCACCAATTGTGCATGTTCTCTCACTTAAAAAGATGAGAGGCCTGTAATTTTCATCATAGGTACACTTCAACTATGACAGACAAAATGAGGAAAAAAAATCCAGAAAATCACATTGTAGGATTTTTTATGAATTTATTTGCAAATTATGGTGGAAAATAAGTATTTGGTCAATAACAAAAGTTTATCTCAATACTTTGTTATATACCCTTTGTTGGCAATAACAGAGTCTTCACAAGGTTTTCACACACTGTTGCTGGTATTTTGGCCCATTCCTCCATGCAGATCTCCTCTAGAGCAGTGATGTTTTGGGGCTGTCGCTGGGCAACACGGACTTTCAACTCCCTCCAAAGATTTTCTATGGGGTTGAGATCTGGAGACTGGCTAGGCCACTCCAGGACCTTGAAATGCTTCTTACGAAGCCACTCCTTCGTTGCCCGGGCGGTGTGTTTGGGATCATTGTCATGCTGAAAGACCCAGCCACGTTTCATCTTCAATGCCCTTGCTGATGGAAGGAGGTTTTCACTCAGAATCTCACGATACATGGCCCCATTCATTCTTTCCTTTACACGGATCAGTCGTCCTGGTCCCTTTGCAGAAAAACAGCCCCAAAGCATGATGTTTCCACCCCCATGCTTCACAGTAGGTATGGTGTTCTTTGGATGCAACTCAGCATTCTTTGTCCTCCAAACACGACGAGTTGAGTTTTTACCAAAAAGTTCTATTTTGGTTTCATCTGACATTCTCCCAATCCTCATCTGGATCATCCAAATGCTCTCTAGCAAACTTTAGACGGGCCTGAACATGTACTGGCTTAAGCAGGGGGACACGTCTGGCACTGCAGGATTTGAGTCCCTGGCGGCGTAGTGTGTTACTGATGGTAGGCTTTGTTACTTTGTTCCCAGCTCTCTGCAGGTCATTCACTAGGTCCCCATGTGGTTCTGGGATTTTTGCTCACCGTTCTTGTGATCATTTTGACCCCACGGGTGAGATCTTGCGTGGAGCCCCAGATCGAGGAAGATTATCAGTGGTCTTGTATGTCTTCCATTTCCTAATAATTGCTCCCACAGTTGATTTCTTCAAACCAAGCTGCTTACCTATTGCAGATTCAATCTTCCCAACCTGGTGCAGGTCTACAATTTTGTTTCTGGTGTCCTTTGACAGCTCTTTGGTCTTGGCCATAGTGGAGTTTGGAGTGTGACTGTTTGAGGTTGTGGACAGGTGTCTTTTATACTGATAACAAGTTCAAACAGGTGCCATTAATACAGGTAATGAGTGGAGGACAGAGGAGCCTCTTAAAGAAGAAGTTACAGGTCTGTGAGAGCCAGAATTCTTGTTTGTTTGTATGTGACCAAATACTTATTTTCCACCATAATTTGCAAATAAATCCATTAAAAATCCTACAATGTGATTTTCTGGATTTTTTTCCTCATTTTGTCTGTCATAGTTGAAGTGTACCTATGATGAAAATTACAGGCCTCTCTCATCTTTTTAAGTGAGAGAACTTGCACAATTGGTGGCTGACTAAATACTTTTTTCCCCCACTGTACATCTGGTCATGTGGATGGTGGTCATCAACCTTCCACCTCCACGCAGAGAAAAACTCCTCTATGGGGTTTAGGAAGGGGGATTATGGAGGCAGGAATAGTACTGACATCCTGGGATGTGCAGTAAACCAGTCTGTGACTGCAGCAGAGTGGTGGAATGCCACGTTATCCCACACAACAACGAAAGTAGGGGAGTTTCTTGCCCCTCTCTCCTCCGCTGGCACAAGTCCATTACGCAGGTCATCCAGAAAGTAAATGAGTCTCTATGTATTGTAGGGGCCAATGAGTGGTTTGTGTAACAGCAAACCATCACTGGACAGTGCTGCGCACATTGTGATGTTAGCTCCTCTCTGGACTGGGACATCCACGGTTGCTCTCTGTCCAATCACATGTCTTCTCCTGCGGTGTGTTTTTGCCAATCCAGCTTCCTCCACAACGATGAATGTATGTGCAGTTTGCCTGGCTTCCATCTCCATTACTCTACAGTAAATCCCCAGTTTTACAGTACTTTACATTATGCATAACTGTGTATGTAGCCTGTTTGGTTATTGAACAGACATCTTTCCTGAATATATTGATACCGGAGTTCTTTCACACGTTCACCGTTTCTCTCCAAGCGTACAGTATACAACTGCTTCATCCTTATGTTTCTCTAGGACTCTGGCAATTGTCGTTGTGCTGACCGTATTCACATTCCCAAAAGTGATATTGTCTGCCTGCCCTCTGTCCCAAATTTCCCGCTGTTTTATTACCATGTCAACAATGGTAATTTCCTGCGCATCTGTCACGGATCCCTCCGGAACTGTCATTGCGCACACCTGGCCCCAATTGGCAGTCATTTAGTGTTTGTATATATGTGCCCTTTGGTTCTCCATTGGGCTGTCGATTATTGTTCTATGTCCGTTGGTGCATGTGAGTACCTGCGCTGTGTGTTTTGGCTTTTGTGCCATGTTGGATTGCGCACATGATTCCGGGCCTCGTCCTGTGTTTTGATCATTCTGTCGCGTCTGTATTTATTTCAGGTACTCCTTGCTATTTTGTTTTGGGTTTCAACCCGGTGTTTTTTTGTTACGTGTTTTCATTTTCGTCCCTGTGCCTTTACACGGCACGCTGCAATGTGGGCAAATAAAAACCCATATTACGCATTCCTGCGCTTGTCTCCCAATCCCTTTATACGAACGTGACAGCATCTGATAATATTCTGCATCTCCCTCCTGTGGGAGGCAACCTTTGGATCCTACTGATAAAAACTAAACAACCAATATATATATATATATATATATATATATATATAAAAAATGTCAATACATGTAAAAATGTGAACATATAGTATTGTAATGTACTATGTAGTTCCATTATCATTGAAAGATGCACATCTCGCCTGTACTATTGATGCAACTGTTGAACGCTGCAGGGTTTGGTCGCACCCTTAAACCGGCCTCTCTCAAAGAGAGACCATGGTTTACGACATGGTCAGTAATTGTGGCCCTTATATCATCAGAGACCACTGCTCTTGGTCTTCCTCTCCTTTGTCCTCCACGCATTCTCCCTCTCCCTGCCACTCTTCTTCCCCCACCAACCTGTCTTCCTTGATCCATGTTTCCAAACTAAATCCTTCTGAAGCCGTCCTCTTTTGTCTGTTTGGTAAGGAGACTAAAAACAGGACACTTGGGAAGGCTTTCAGCTGAAACTGCAGTCAGCTGTGTTTAGAATGATTAAATATTCTGCTGAGATTTTCTATATGTTTCAATCTGGTTACTGCAGAAATGCACGACATTTGCCATCATTCTGTTTTGAATGTGTTTTTAGCAGTTTTGGAAACAGTGTGTTAGCATCTGAAAACATGTGCTGCAAATGTATCGTTTTGCAGATGGTGGAGTATAAATGAGGAAAGAGTTTGTGGATTTCAGAGAATGTGGTCATTGAATGCATTTTGTGTGAAAGCAATGAAAAATGATTCACAGTTTGGTCCACATACACTTCTGTTTCGCTGACTGTGTGAAGAGTTTTGACAACGGGACTTCAGTTTTGACCAATGCATGTATAACGCCCAGGCCCGAGATTACAGGCTGGAGCGTTTTGGTTTCGTTTTGGTGTAGGGTTTGTGTGTTCTAGGGTGTCTAGTTCTATGTTGGGATATATGATTCCCAATTAGAGACAACGAGACTCAGCTGCCTCTAATTGGGAACCATTATCCCAACATAGAACTAGACACCCTAGAACACACAAACCCTACACCAAAACGAAACCAAAACGCTCCAGCCTGTAATCTCGGGCCTGGGCGTTACAGTATGTGAGCAATGGAAAAAAGACGGTAAACAATTCTTCTATACAATAGTGTATTGAGTAGTTTCAGTATTGTGTTTTATTCTGAATCTCCACCCAATAGGCCCTACAGTACACACTTCATAACAGAGACTTGACTCTGTTGTTCTGCTACATACAATAACTCCCACACTCTCTCTATCTCAAGAACACAAATATTCTCATTCCACTGTAAACACACCACAGCTTCTTAGGCGCACACAGCCGATACCTCACATGTGTACACCAGACCCAGTCAGTAAGCCAACTACGGAGGAAAGTGGGATGCAGTCATTTGGAAATGTTTTACAAAAATGAGGAAAGTTGAGACATTTGTTTATTTACAACTCACGTCCCTGGACGTCAGAGATGAGCGATGGAGAGAGGATCTTCTACGGTGGTCCCTCTAGGGGTCTTTGATCTGCTCTGTGCGTTTCGATTGGTGAAACGAGAGCACCTGCCCACCTGTGGGCTTGATCAACTCTGAAGCCCAGGTCCTGACCTCTGTGTGAAGAGATATGGGATGCTGCTCACATGTGGGCTACATCTGCATGGGGTTCTGTCTGTGCATCTGTGCGTGTGCGTGCGTGTGCGTGCGTGTGTGTGTGTGCTCACAGCCTTGTGACTCATAAAGGTGCTTCAGAGAGGATCAGATAACTGTTATAGTAAAAACCGTGTGGATGATCTCTTTGAACTGAGAGTGATATAACTCTGGAAGGAAGGGCACACATGAATCCAATCTCCAACTCGTGTCAGTCCACCAATCATTGTTAGAAAGCCTACAGTAACTGTACACGACCCATGTGGATATCTTCATACGTTTTAACCCATCAGCCATTTCTCGTGTTGATAATCTGTGTTTCCTACCACAGGGAGAAACTGGAGTTCAGGGATTCCCGGGCTTGCCAGGAGATCCTGGTCTCAAAGGAGACAAGGTGCAACATCACATACTGTCTAACCTCCTTTCGCTGCTGCAGACGGTATATGACATTGGAGTGGCCTACAGGTTTTAGCTCCACCATCGATGAATTGTTCAGCGGTGCTCTACTTTATTGCAAATTTTTTG
Source organism: Brachymystax lenok tsinlingensis (assembly GCA_030435695.1). Lineage (NCBI taxonomy): Eukaryota > Metazoa > Chordata > Actinopteri > Salmoniformes > Salmonidae > Brachymystax > Brachymystax lenok. The sequence continues at coordinate 7,364,649 of CM059782.1, read as the reverse complement.
CTCTGGCCCAAACACAAACATCAAGGGCTGGTGATTAATTACATCAAGGGCTGGTGATTAATTACATCAAGGGCTGGTGAATAATTACATCAAGGGCTGGTGAATAATTACATCAAGGGCTGGTGAATAATTACATCAAGGGCTGGTGAATAATTACATCAAGGGCTGGCAATTAATTACATCAAGGGCTGGCGATTAATTACATCCGGAGTGTTAGTGCTGGGCCAGAACTAAAATGTGCATTATCCACCAAGGGTCCCCCCGGATTGGATTGAAAAACACTGTTGTACTTGGTTGTTGTGTTTGACCCTTGACTCTGGATTGTGTGTGTTGTTGACCCCTGAAGGGTGATCCTGGAGTGGGCAAACCTGGTCCCCCCGGACCTCCTGGGCCACCGGGTCGACCCAACTCATCCAGATCCCCGGTATGTAGTGTGGAATGAACCACACATGGATGTGAATAGATAGACGGAAGAATTAGTTGGATGATTGATTTGGTTGTTTTCGTTGATTCATCAATTCATTCATTCATTGCAAGCGTATGTGGTTTGCAGAATGGTGTGGACGGCTCAGGCTTTGAGTACTTTGACGGAGACACAGAGATTATGACAGTGAGTGGTCATCCTTTTCAAAACCCTAGAATCCACCTGCTGTTGTTCTGCTTTCTGACTATAGCCACAAACACCATTTGGGTACACATACATTTGCATTAGCATTCATGCATTATGACAGATGTATCGTGTTATTTGTTAGCGTTAATGTTATTGATTTATTTTCTTCATCCAGGGTCCACCTGGTCCACCTGGTCCTCCAGGGTTTCCTGGCCCCCCAGGTTCATCTGAGGGTCTCTCTGCATCCCCTGGGGCTCCCGGGAAAAATGGGAAGGATGGAGAGATGGGTAAACCTGGACTGCCTGTGAGTCACCAAACACATCACTGAAACTCCATCAAATCCAATTTTAATTTGTCACATGCTCCGAATACAACAGGTGTAGACGTTACAGTGAAATGCTTACTTGCAAGCCCCTAACCAGCAACGCAGTAAAATAAATATTATATGAATAAGAATAAGAAAGAAAAAGTAACAAGTAATTAAAGAGCAACAGTAAAATAACAATAGCGAGACTGTTAGAGCCAGTGAGTGGTAGAATGGGCCAGTGAGTGATAGAATGGGCCAATGGTAAAAGGGCGCCATCAATCTAGCAGTTCTAAGGGCCCATTAAGTAGCTGTTATAGCACACTGTGGAGATTAGCATTGGTACATTCCCACTGTGTTTTGTAGCTGTTATAGCACACTGTGGAGAGGACAGCATTGGTACAGTCCAACCCACCGTGTTATGAACCCACATTTGAACATCTAAAACTGTATTGTAGTCACAACTTAACTCTATGGTGGTGTTTAAGTCCCATTGTACATAGCTTCACCAGGCCTCTGTTTCAGGTGATGCTGGAGTGGTTTAATAGGTCTGGGTCTGAACAGGCATTATACTCTGGTCCTATCAGAGGCCTATAAGGCAGCTTGGTTTGGACAGGTATTATATTCTGGTCCTATCAGAGGCCTGTAAGGCAGCTTGGTCTGGACAGGTATTATATTCTGGTCCTATCAGAGGCCTGCAAGGCAGCTTGGTCTGGACAGGTATTATATTCTGGTCCTATCAGAGGCCTGTAAGGCAGCTTGGTCTGGACAGGTATTATATTCTGGTCCTATCAGAGGCCTGTAAGGCAGCTTGGTCTGGACAGGTATTATATTCTGGTCCTATCAGAGGCCTGTAAGGCAGTTTGGTCTGGACAGGTATTATATTCTGGTCCTATCAGAGGCCTGTAAGGCAGCTGGGTCTGGAGAGGTATTATATTCTGGTCTGTGTGTCTCTCTCTCTCTCTCTCTCTGTGTCTGTGTGTCTGTGTGTGTGAGCTTTGCAAATTTATTTCTTAGAACAAAGCATTGCCAGATCGTCAAAAGCATTAAACTCCCAGGTGTCTGCCAAAGGTTTGTCAAGCCCAGTAGCAACCTTCATGCAACCCTTTAGCGCAGCTCTGCCTGCTACATGACAAGAGATTCCTGGAAACCATTTGACTATCCCATACTTCCCCCACAACCCTGCAATTTGTTCTGCTTGCTTAAACCCAGAAGGTTCTGGAGGCCCAATGTTTGTGAGTGATTAAACGGACGACTGAGGCACCCAGAGTAGCTGTCACCATGGTGAGGTCACCACGGAGCTGGACCCTGGTGACGTCGATCTGGCTGCCTTGACAACTTGTAGTGCGTTTGATGATGCCCTGTGGTGATTTGGGGGAGGAGGGCTGTAGATGGAGGCATGACGTGTGCCTAAATATTACAGCTTTATTTGTAACTGTTTCAAAAAGTGCATTGGAATTTCACTTTTAATCACAAACAGGTAAGTTTGTTAATGACTGATGTGGTTATAAAGTGGTTATATAACCCCTATACTGAAGTTTAAACCCCTGCCTTAAGCACGTTTGTAAATGTGAAAAAGGAGGGACGTTTTATTAGTGTTGCATATCTGTTAATCAATCTAGAAAGAACACAGGAGTGACATCACTTAGACACCAGCTCTTTGAAGTTCTCTTTTGGAGCGCTGTGTGTCACCCAGTCTTTTAGCCAAGCTGTAAAAGGAGCTCTGTGTTTATGAGCAAGTCTGCTCCCCTTTGCAACGGTCACCACAATCCCAGCCAGCGTCCCTCGTCCCTCGTCTCTCTCTCTCTCTCTCTCTCTCTCTCTCTCTCTCTCTGTCTCTCTGTCTCTCTGTCTCTCTGTCTCTCTCTCTCTCTCTCTCTCTGTCTCTCTGTCTCTCTGTGTGTGTGTGGCCGAGCCTGCACCACACACTAGAAGCTGCCTGGCCTTCCCTCCTTCGAACATGTGCACAGCTCTGACATCTCGCCTGTTCAAAGCCAGGTACCTTGATCACAGTGCACTATGGGTATTCCAACCCTCCGTGTTTGACAGATCAGGTCAAAGTTGGTGTTATCCAATGATACAGAGTCAGGCCTTTTTTTCAGTTCTGGATTGGAGGTAGCTGGTTGGTTAATCTGATCCTAGATCTGTGGTTAAAGGTGATTTGTGTACCTCGACAGTGTTGACAGTTTCCCCTGTTATAATACATTCCCAGTTCCTAACTTCCAATAGAGATCTGATTACTTGGCTTGGCTCCAGGCATCAAACTATATGGCTGTGTGTAAAATCCACCCCAACGTGTACTCCAATCAACCTCCTCTTTCTTGAACTACCGGGATTTCACATCTTTCCACAACACGTCACAATCTATTTAATGGAATTTGACAGTGTTCATGCCTACTTTCCCAGTGGTGAGATATTGAATGACAGATTACGGAATGTTACTGCTCAGATCAATGATCTCTCGCCTAATCTGTTGAGAAACCATTTTAAGTTTGTTTCGCGATACGATTCACAAAGTACAGTAAGACCATTAACAATGGACCAATGGAGACAAAGATCTTAAGAGTCTCATATGGAAAGGTTAAGAAGCCATGAAGCAGCAATGTAATCTTCACTCAGTGAGCTAATGGCTTCTGACTGCAGCTGGACACTTCTCATGAAACATGGTCTCTCCCATAGTTGCATCGTTGGGGAAAAATCTGCCTTTTGACATGGGAATGCATGAGGCTTTTACTGACTGTGTGAAAGGATTACTTACAAGGCATGTATCTCATCTTAGTTGTCATTGTTGAAACTATGAATTGAGTTCTGGCTCTCCTGAATAGATCATTATTTCTAAATTAGCAGGTGGAATGAAGCTATGACACTCAGCCAAATAGAATCGGACTATAGGAGTGATCCCATACTAGACAGAAATACATTACGCCGAAACACATCTAATCTAAGTGATTGTTCTATTTCTCAGGGGGTCGATGGGAATGACGGGTACCCTGGTCCAGCTGGCGAAAGAGGAGAGAAGGTACGACTGACGGATGTAGACCTCTGATATCCTGTGTAGTGATTGTAAAAAAGAAAAAGGACATCTTGAAGAACATTGAATTTCATTTGATTGAAAAAAAAATTTTTACAGGGTGAGCCGGGTCTGAGCGGAACACATGGACCAAAGGTAAAGTTTGAGTCATGCTAGTCCATTCTTCCCCAACCTAGAAGTGACCCTAAAAACCACAACTGCTTTTAACCACTAATCAACCCAAACACAGCTGGTCCCCTCATATGAAGCCAGGGATAATTACTGCTAATAACCAGAACCAAATAAATAGAAGACTGTATGCTCCAAAATCAACCTCTAGCCCCTTCTCAATCAGTGTATGCAGATCTGAAGGAAAATATTGGTCTAAGCTACTGTGATGCCTTCACCTAGCCTTCCAATGGGCTTAGTGGGAGTCTCCTTCATAATACTTACACCCATCCAGTTACTTCACATATGCAAAAAATGTTGAGGAGGTTATTGGACTGAACCATTGTGTTTCTCTCCTAGGGGGAGCCAGGTGCTGCAGGGTTCCCAGGTCTTCCCGGCTCAGAGGGACCAGAGGGGAAGCCGGGTCTGAGGGGGCCCCCTGGGCTACCGGGACCCCCAGGACGGGGCTTCAGCTTGGACCTGGAGGTATGATTTCACTCACTCAGCTCTCCTGTCTGTCAGAGGGTCAACAACATACTGTACATGATGTTACAATGACGCCGGAGAAGAAGGCTGACGTTTTACGTGTCCCCAACCAATTGTGTTTTTTTGTTTGTATATTTGCGTTGTTTGTAACTTATTTTTTGTACTTATTTTGTACATAATGTTGCCGCTACCGTCTCTTATGACCGAAACTAACTTCTGGACAGCAGGACTGCCATTACTCACCATGGACTGGCAGAATCCTTTTTTTCCTTTAACGAGTCTGACAAGCCCGACGCGAATGATATACTGCTTTCTCTGGAACAGGCCCAGATCCCCGGGATTTGCGTGAAGAGGTGGAGAAAAAGGGTCCGGAGGGCGGGCTGCCTTCTGAGAATACGAAGGCGATCAAATAGACCCCCACTTCCTTCCATTCTGCTGCAAATGTGCAATCTGGACAATAAAATAGATGACCTACGCAGAAGATTAAACTACCAACAGGACATTCAAAACTGTAATATCTTATGCTTCACGGAGTCGTGGCTGAACGACGACACTATCAACATACAGCTGGCTGGTTATGCGCTGTTACGGCAGGATAGAACAGAGGCGTCTGGTAAGACAAGGGGTGGCGGACTATGTATTTTTGTAAATAACAGCTGGTACACGATATCTAAGGATGTCTCGAGCTATTGCTCGCCTGAGGTAGAGTATCTCACGATAATCTGTAGACCACACTATCTACCTAGAGAGTTTTCATCTGTATTTTTCGTAGCTGTTTACATACCACCACAGACTGAGGCTGGCACTAAGACAACATTGAATGAGCTGTATTCCGCCATAAGCAAACAAGAAAACGCTCACCCATAGGCGGCGCTCAGTGGTACCGGGGACTTTAATGCAGGGAAACTTAAATCCGTTTGACCAAATTTCTATCAGCATGTTAAATGTGCAACCAGAGGGGAAAAAACTCTGGACCACCTTTACTCCACACACAGAGCCGCATACAAAGCTCTCCCTCACCCTACATTTGGCAAATCTGACCATAATTCTATCCTCCTGATTCCTGCTTACAAGCACAAATGACTAGATCAATAAAAAAGTGGTCAGATGAAGCAGATGCTAAGCTACAGGACTGTTTTACTAGCACAGACTGGAATATGTTCTGGGATTCCTCCGATGGCATTGAGGAGTACACCACATCAGTCATTGGCTTCATCAAGTGCATCGATGACGTCGTCCCCACAGTGACCGTACGTACATACCCAAACCAGAAGCCATGGATTACAGGCAACATCCGCACTGAGCTAAAGGCTAGAGCTGTCGCTTTCAAGGAGCGGGACTCTAACCCGGAAGCTTATAAGAAATCCCGCTCCAATTTGCATATCGCCCCAGATCCAGAGTATGATGCAATCTCTATTGCACTCCACACTGCCCTTTCCCACCTGGACAAAAGGAACACCTATGTAAGAATGCTCTTCATTGACTACAGCTCAACATTCAACACCATAGTGCCCTCAAAGCTCATTAATAAGCTAAGGACCCTGGGACTAAACACCTCCCTCTGCAACTGGATCCTGGACTTCCTGACAGGCCGACCCCAGGGGGGTAAGGGTAGGTAACAACACATCCGCCACACGACAGGTAGCCTAGTGGTTAGAGCGAGCTGACAAGGTAAAAATCTGTCGTTCTGCCCCTGAACAAGGCAGTTAACCCGCTGTTCCCCGGGCGCCGAAGACGTGGATGTCGATTAAGGCAGCCCCCCGCTCCTCTGATTCAGAGGGGTTGGGTTAAATGCGGAAGACACATTTCAGTTGAAGGCATTTGGTTGTACAACTGACTAATAATGGTGACTTTGACTTTGAACACAAGGGCCCCTCATGGGTGCGTGCTCAGTCCCCTCCTGTACTCCCTGTTTACTCATAACTGCACGGCCAGGCACGACTCCAACACTGTCATTATGTTTGCTGACACAACAGTGGTAGGCCTGATCACCGACAACGATGAGACAGCCTATAGGGAAGGGGTTCAGAGACCTGGCCATGTGGTGCCAGGACAACAACCTCTCCCTGAACGTGATCAAGACAAAGGAGATGATTGTGGACTACAGGAAATAGAGGACTGAGCACTCCCCCATTCTCATCGATTGACAGCTTCAAGTTCCTTGGTGTCCACATCACCAACAAACTAACATGGTTCAAGCACACCAAGACAGTCGTGAAGAGGGCACGACAAAACCTATTCCCCCTCAGGAGACTGAAAAGATTTGGCACGGGTCTTCAGATCCTCAAAAGGTTCTACAGCTGCACAATCGAGAGCATCCTGACTGGTTGCATCACTGCCTGGTATGGCAACTGCTCGGCCTCCGACCACTAGGCACTACAGAGGGTAGTGCAAACGGCCAAGCCAAGCTTCCTGCCATCCAGGACCTCTATACCAGGCGGTGTCAGAGGAAGGCCCTAAAAATTGTCAGTCTCCAGCCACCCTAGTCATAGACTGTTCTCTCTGCTACCGCACGGCAAGTTGTACCGGAGCGCCAAGTCTAGGTCCAAGAGGCTTCTAAACAGCTTCAACCCCCAAGCCATAAGACTCCTGAACATCTAATCAAATGGCTACCCAGACTATTTGCACTGCCCCCTCTCTTTTACACCGCTGCTACTCTCTATTGTTACCATCTATACATAGTCATTTTAATAACTCTACCTACATGTACAGTTGAAGTCAGAAGTTTACATACACTTAGGTTGGAGTCATTAAAACTCGTTTTTTAACCACTCCACAAATTTCTTGTTAACAAACTATAGTTTTGGCAAGTCGGTTAGGACATCTACTGTGTGCATGACACAAGTCATTTTCCCAACAATTGTTTACAGACACATTATTTCACTTATAGTTCACTGTATCACAATTCCAGTGGATCAGAAGTTTACACACACTAAGTTGACTGTGCCTTTAAACAGCTTGGAAAATTCCAGAAAATTATATCATGGCTTTAGAAGCTTCTGATAGGCTAATTGACATAATCTGAGTCAATTGGAGGTGTACCTGTGGATGTATTTCAAGGCCTACCTTCAAACTCAGTGCCTCTTTGCTTGACATTATGGGAAAATCAAAAGAAATCAGCCAAGACCTCAGAAAAAGGATTGTAGACCTCCACAAGTCTGGTTCATCCTTGGGAGCAATTTCCAAACGCCTGAAGGTACCACGTTCATCTATACCAACAATAGTATAAACACCATGGGACCACGCAGCCGTCATACCGCTCAGGAAGGAGACATGTTCGATCTCCTAGAGATGAACGTACTTTGATGCGAAAAGTGCAAATTAATCCCAGAACAACAGCAATGGACCTTGTGAAGATGCTGGAGGAAACAGGTACAAAATTATCTATATCCATAGTAAAACGAGTCCTATATAGACATAACCTGAAAGGCCGCTCAGCAAGGAAGAAGCCACTGCTCCAAAACCGCCATAAAAAAGCCAGACTATGGTTTGCAACTGCACATGGGGACAAAGATCGTACTTTTTGGAGAAGTGTCCTCTGGTCTGATGAAACAAAAATAGAACTGTTTGGCCATAATGACCATTGTTATGTTCGGAGGAAAAAGGGGGAGGCTTGCACGCCGAAGAACACCATCCCAACCGTGAAGCACGGGGGTGGTAGCATCATGTTACGGGGGTGCTTTGCTGCAGGAGGGCCTGGTGCACTTCACAAAATAGATGACATCATGAGGAGAAAAATGATGTGGATAAATTGAAGCAACATCTCAAGACATCAGTCAGGAAGTTAAAGCATGGTCGCAAATGGGTCTTCCAAATGGACAATGACCCCAAGCATACTTCCAAAGTTGTGGCAAAATGGCTTAAGGACAACAAAGTCAAGGTATTGGAGTGGCCATCAAAGGCCTGACCTTTGTGGGCAGAACTGAAAAAGCGTGTGCGAGCAAAGAGGCCTACAAACCTGACTCAGTTACACCTGCTCTGTCAGGAGGAATGGGCCAAAATTACCTGAAAGGTTTGACCCAAGTTAAACAATTTAAAGGCAATGCTACCAAATACTAATTGAGTGTATGTAAACGTTTGACCTACTGGGAATGTGATGAAAGAAAGAAATCTCTACTATTATTCTGACATTTCACTTTCTTAAAATAAAGTGGTGATCCTAACTGACCTAAAACAGGGAATTTTTACTAGGATTAAATGTCAGGAATTGGGAAAAACTGAGTTTAAATGTATTTGGCTAAGGTGCATGTAAACTTCTGACTTCTAACCGGTATTCCCACACATTGACTCTGTACCAGTTCCCCCCTGTACGTAGTCTCGCTATTGTTATTTACTGCTGCTCTTTAATTAATTAGCTGTTACTTTTATTTTTCGTTTTTATTCACTGTATTCGGCACATGTGACTAATAAAATTTGATATGACGTATGTTGCATTCTTATCTCACGCGCAAAGATTTTGGGGAATAGTAAATCCTCTCGTTTCGCCTCTACTTCTCTGCCAATGTGTAGCACCCACCTTAGTGATGCCCGGCAGCCATTTTGTGCCAGATGGCTCATTAGCACATACCAGTTGTAAGTGACTGTATGTTGTTTGCAGGACATGAAGGGATATGGGGAACTGGGTGGCTTTGGGGCAGTGATGGCCAGAAGTACTCAGGTTCGAACACAAAGAGTGGTTTCTTATGGCGCTGCTGGGACTTCAACCCTTTCGCTCATAAGTATGATATTAATATGAAAATAAGTCTCATTAATACTGACAATCATTTTTTTTCTGGTGCTTTTCACAGGGTCCTATTGACAAACCTGGCCGTCCAGGACCTAAGGTAGTCCCTCATGTCTTCTATCACTGACATAGGTACATAGAGTAAAGCCACTATCAGGCACGTTTCAATACCATATCCTGTCCCATCATTTATATCCATCGACTGTGCTAAAAGCTAACTATGAGAGGCAGCTACTCTTGAAAAACACACTTCAACCTGACATCAAAGTCAACGTATACTAGCCGTCGGCGGGTCAACGTATACTAGCCGTCGGCGGGTCAACGTATACTAGCCGTTGGCGGGTCAACGTATACTAGCCGTCGGCGGGTCAACGTATACTTGCCGTCGGCAGGCTTTTCATGACCCTTGGATGTTCTCTAGACATAGTATGCTAGACATAGTAGTCTGTATATACTAGACACAGTAGTCGGTATATACTAGACACATTAGTTTGTGCTAAAATGTGAACGTGTATTAGATTGTTGGTGTGAAGTGTGACTCACTTGTTTCACCACTTAGTGTGGTAGAAGACAAACATCTCCTTATCTAGAAGGTCTCTTGTTCAGCCGTACTGCACGCTACTCCTTCTCTAGAAGGTTCCTTGTTCAGTCATACTGCACACCACTCCTTATCTAGAAGGACCTTGTTCAGTCCTACTGCACACCACTCCTTATCTAGAAGGCCCTTGTTCAGTTCTACTGCACGCTACTCCTTATCTAGAAGGTTCCTTGTTCAGTCCTACTGCACGCTACTCCTTATCTAGAATGTATCTTGTTCAGTCGTACTGCACGTCACTCCTTATCTAGAAGGTCCCTTGTTCAGTCCTACTGCATGCCACTCCTTATCTAGAAGGCCCTTGTTCAGTCCTACTGCAAGCCACTCCTTATCTAGAAGGCCCTTGTTCAGTCGTACTGCACGTCACTCCTTATCTAGAAGGCCCTTGTTCAGTTCTACTGCATGCCACTCCTTATCTAGAAGGCCCTTATTCAGTTCTACTGCACGCTACTCCTTATCTAGAAGGCCCTTGTTCAGTTCTACTGCAAGCCACTCCTTATCTAGAAGGACCTTGTTCAGTCCTACTGCACACCACTCCTTATCTAGAAGGCCCTTGTTCAGTTCTACTGCACGCTACTCCTTATCTAGAAGGTTCCTTGTTCAGTCCTACTGCACGCTACTCCTTATCTAGAATGTATCTTGTTCAGTCGTACTGCACGTCACTCCTTATCTAGAAGGCCCTTGTTCAGTCCTATTGCACGCTACTCCGTATCTAGAAGGTCCCTTGTTCAGTCCTACTGCACGCTCTATCTCTATGTCTCTATATTTCTCTCTCCAAGTCTCTTTCCCTATCTATCGCTAATTATACCTCTATGTCTCTGTCTCTGTCTCTATCTCTCTCTATGTCTCTGTCTCTATCTCTCTCTATGTCTCTGTCACTCTCGATGTCTCTGTCTCCGTCTCTATCTCTATCACTCTATGTCTCTGTCTCTCTCTATCTCTCTATCTCTCTCTCAATGTCTCTATATCTCTATGTCTCTGTCTCTCTCTATGTCTCGTCTCTGTCTCTATCTCTCTATATATCTCTCTCTCTATGTCTCTATATCTCTATGTCTCTGTCTCTATCTCTCTATATATATCTCTCTGTCTCTATCTCTATGTCTTCCTCTCTCTGTGTGTCAAAATATGTGGTTCCACATACCTGTAAAAGGTTCCCATACTGACGGCAATTTTGTTTCTCCTTCACAGGGTGAAGACGGGCAGGACGGGCTTCCTGGTGTAGCGGTAAAGGTGGGTCCTCCCTACCCAACTGGTTCCCATTTATCCTCAGAGAGGAAGTGCCGACTTCCCCACCATGTGGTTCCTATTATTCCGCTAATTTCCAATGAATTCCTCTCTGACACATATGTGCACAGGCAGGGCCAGAGATGGCCATCTTGCTTTTTAACCCTCTCAGGGACTGTACATAATCTGCATACCCACCACCAGCAATTCCCAAAGCACTACGCATCTGTGCCCTAGTACAATTCCCAACTGTAGATGTGATTCATATAGGAAAGAGTAATTCACATACATTCTCCTCATTAAGATAAAGAGGTTTTCAGAAGTCTCACTCATTGATTACTCAGATGAGGTAGATGGAATGGTTCCCCAATTTTGGGTTATGTGGGTGGGTCCCTCACAGGCGTCTAAAGATTTAAAACCTTCCCCTCAACCATTTCCTCTGTGTTCCTCTAGGGGGAGCCTGGTGCTCCAGGAGAAGCTGGGACCTCTGGGCTAGATGGACTGCCAGGACATACGGTCAGTACATCACCTGTTTTTTGCTGTCCAATTCAATCTCTCTGTTTTGTTTCCTTTCCTGATTTTTATAGTATTCTAATCTGTCTTTATCCTCTTTACAGTTGCTCTTGTAGGTTCATCATAAAACGGTCTCAGGTCTCAGTTCTGTTTTGTCATGAAAGTGTTTGCCCTTTCTTCCATGCAGGGAGCGAAGGGGGACCAAGGTGATATGGGACCAAAGGTACAGTATCACTCCTCCTGACTCCACTGTCTATGTTTACTGGCCTTCTGGAGCCAACCAGGCTGGCCTTCTGGAGCCAACCAGGCTGGCCTTCTGGAGCCAACCAGGCTGGCCTTCTGGAGCCAACCAGGCTGGCCTTCTGGAGCCAACCAGGCTGGCCTTCTGGAGCCAACCAGGCTGGCCTTCTGGAGCCAACCAGGCTGGCCTTCTGGAGCCAACCAGGCTGGCCTTCTGGAGCCAACCAGGCTGGCCTTCTGGAGCCAACCAGGCTAGCCTTCTGGAGCCAACCAGGCTAGCCTTCTGGAGCCAACCAGGCTGGCCCTGTTCTTGGTTTATCTAACCCTGTATTCTGTTGTGTGCGTCAGGGAGCGAGAGGTCGGGACGGCCTCAGTTTCCCCGGCCCTCCAGGACCTCCTGGGCCTTCGGGACCAGTTATCAACCTCCAGGATGTAAGTGGATGTTAGAAAGTAATTAGCTGTTATTATAGCCATTGTTATCACCCCTACTGATGCGCTCTGATAGGATAGTTTTAATATGGATGTTGATAGTGATCTCACTGCCTCTCCTCTCTGTCTGTCCTACCTCAGGTCCTTCTCAATGATACAGAGGGTGTGTTTAACTTCTCAGGGCTGCTGGAATCTCAGGGGCTCAGGGTGAGTAGACTTATGCTTGAGGTGTGTTTGTGTGTCCGTGTGTGTGTGTGTGTGTGCATGTGCGTGTGTGTGTATTAGTGCATTCGTGTTTGTGTTAATATATTTTCAGATTGTCCTCTTGGGACTCTTTAAATGACCTCTGTGATCTCTCTTTTATTTACCTTGACAAGATTACATGACAGAACACTTTTTTGGGGTTTGACGTACTCACTCCCCGAGAGCAATTATGTTGAGAAATGGCTGGAATCACATCAAAGATTTGTTTCAGATTGCTGTAATGTCTGTAATGTATGGTCATAGAATTGGTGCAAGCGTTTTTTTGTGTCCCAAAGACAATTAGGTCCAGGCTATGAGAGATGCATGTTGAGGTATTTATCTGTGACTGGAGGTTCATTCTACAGTGTGTAGGTCATTTTTCTTGACTTCATTGGAACATGACCGCCATGAAAAAGACTATTGTTTTTTTGTATGGGTCCATAATTCATACCATAGTAAAACAGATTTTCTCTCTTACTGCTCAGAGGAACTGTTGGTAGGTTACCATGGTATTATGTCTGTCCTTTCTCTATTTCAAAATATACAGTATGCGGCCCATGCTTTTGGGATGAACTTGACAGTGTAAACTTTATACAGTGCAGTCGGACAGATATTTACTGATAGGAGAGGGATACGGTTGTAGTTGATCAGGGTTTTTGAACAGGGTTCTCATACTAATACATTTAAACGCAGTTTTTCACAATTCCTGACATTTAATCCTAATAAAAATTCCCTGTCTTAGGTCAGTTAGGATCACCACTTTATTTTAAGAATGTGAAATGTCAGAATAATAGTAGAGAGAATGATTGATTTATTTCAGCTTGTATTTCTTTCATCACATTCCCAGTGGGTCAGACGTTTACATACACTCAATTAGTATTTGGTAGCATTGCCATTAAATTGTTTAACTTGGGTCAAAAGTTTCAGGTAGCCTTCCACAAGCTTCTCACAATAAGTTGGGTGAATTTTGGGCCATTCTTCCTGACAGAGCTGGTGTAACTGAGTCAGATTTGTAGGCCTCCTTTTCCTCCTCATGATGTCATCTGTTTTGTGAAGTGCACCAGTCCCTCCTGCAGCAAAGCACCCCCACAACATGATGCTGCCACCCCTGTGCTTCACGGTTGGGATGGTGTTCTTCGACTTGCAAGCCTCCCCCTTTTTCCTCCAAACATAACGATGGTCATTATGGCCAAACAGTTCTATTTTTGTTTCATCAGACCAGAGAACATTTCTCCAAAAAGTATGATTTTTGTCCCCATGTGCAGTTGCAAACCGTAGTCTGGCTTTTTTATGGCGGTTTTGGAGCAGTGACTTCTTCCTTGCTGAGCGGCCTTTCAGGTTATGTCGATATAGGACTCGTTTTACTGTGGATATAGATACTTTTGTACCTGTTTCCTCCAGCATCTTCACAAGGTCCGTTGCTGTTGTTCTGGGATTGATTTACACTTTTCGCACCAAAGTACGTTCATCTCTAGGAGACAGAATGCGTCTCCTTCCTGAGCGGTATGACGGCTGCGTGGTCCTATGGTGTTTATTCTTGCGTACTCTTGTTTGTACGGATGAATGTGGTGCCTTCAGGCGTTTGGAAATTGCTCCCAAGCATGATCCAGACTTGTGGAGGTCTACCATTTTTTTCTGAGGTCATGGCTGATTTCTTTTGTTTTTCCCATGATGTCAAGCAAAAAGGCACTGAGTTTGAAGGTAAGCCTTGAAATACATCCACAGGTACACCTCCAATTGACTCAAATTATGTCTATTAGCCTATCAGAAGCTTCTAAAGCCATGACATCATTTTCTGGAATTTTCCAAGCTGTTTAAAGGCACAGTCAACTTTGTGTATGTAAACTTCTGACCCACTGGAATTGTGATACAGTGAGTTGTAAGTGAAATAATCTGTCTGTAAACAATTGTTGAAAAAATGACTTGTGTCATGCACAAAGTAGATGTCGTAACCGACTTGATAAATCTATAGTTTGTTTAACAACAAATTTGTGGAGTGGTTGTAAAACGAGTGTTAATGACTCAAACCTAAGTGTATGTAAACTTCCGACTTCAACTGTACATTTTACTATGATCATTCCCAGGGGCCAAGGGGTCCAAAGGGAGACTTGGGGCTTCCAGGCTTAAAGGTAAGTGTGCGTGTAATGTGTTTTCATTTTAACAGGATAGTTAGACATTTTGACAACTAAGAACTTTTTCTACTTACAGCATGCAGTTTTAAAGAAGTTGCTAACAACAGTAGCATTAGCTCAATGACGAATTCTACAGGAACAGCATATGGCACTTGCAACGCTACGGTTATGGGTTCGATTCTCATGGGCCTCCAGGCCATGGGCGACCAATACAAAAATGTATGCACTCACTGGTGTAAGTCCCTCTGGATAAGAGCATCTGCTAAAATGTAATAACCACTATGTGACTTTTTCTGCCCTGGATTGAATGAACATCTAATATACAGGCTCAAAGCCCTTTTGGTTTCAATCAATTAAAAGTGTGAAACTGAACACCAGTGCTGATGATTAAAGCTAGGACCCCGGTTGCTGCACTCAGGGCATTGATGTGTAAAAGCCTGCTAATGTGTTCCAGACTGAGCATCCACAGGCAATATGCTTCAGTCCCAGGTCGGTGGAACAACATGAATGAGATTATTATCTAATGTTTTCCTTTCTCTGAGAGGTGCTCACGGTGCTTCAACATGCATGTGCTGCACATTACCCCTGGGTGTGTGTACGCAGGGCGGCGGGGGTTGTGTTCATGTGTCTACAGTATGTATGATTGTCATTTCGATTGTATCTACATCATCTTATTGTCATTTGACTGCAAGTGTGGGTCTGTATGTATATCTTGTTATTTTGGCACGTGTGTTTGCAGGGCGAGATGGGTGAGCCAGGGGTCATGGTTGCAGCAGACAGGTCTATGATGGCTGAACTCACAGGACCACAGGGGTCGAAAGGGATCAAGGTTAGTCTTACACGCACACTATTTCCTAGGTCAAAGTTCGATAGTTGTGTGAGACGATCCACTTTGTATCTTCACTCTTTCGCAGGGCGATTGTGGTGTACCTGGGCCAGCTGGAGTTATGGTAAGACTTAATTGGCTTCTTAATCTGACACTACCCTTTGTAGTAACTTCCCCCCTACTTCTTCTCTTGTCGTGTTGCAGCAGCTGCTTTCATTCAAAGTGTTTTGGAACCTTTTTTGCATACGCACGTACAGGCCTGCCTCTAGGCCCCCTATCCAGACAATGCATATTTTCTGGCATATTATGGACCTGCGATGTATCTTCATCACGATGTACCTTTATCAGGATGTATTTTCATCAGGGTGTATCTTCATCACGATGTATCTTCATCAGGATGTACCTTTATCACAATGGATCATTATCACAATGTATCTTCATCGGGGTGTATCTTCATCAGGGTGTATCTTCATCAGGGTGTATCTTCATCAGGGTGTATCTTCATCAGGGTGTATCTTCATCAGGGTGTATCTTCATCAGGGTGTATCTTCATCAGGGTGTATCTTCATCAGGGTGTATCTTCATCGGGGTGTATCTTCATCGGGGTGTATCTTCATCGGGTGTATCTTCATCGGGGTGTATCTTTATCGGGGTGTATCTTTATCGGGGTGTATCTTTATCGGGGTGTATCTTTATCGGGGTGTATCTTTATCGGGGTGTATCTTTATCAGGGTGTATCTTTATCAGGGTGTATTTTCATCAGGGTGTATCTTCATCAGGATGTACCTTTATCACAATGGATCATTATCACAATGTATCTTCATCAGGGTGTATCTTCATCAGGGTGTATCTTCATCAGGGTGTATCTTCATCAGGGTGTATCTTTATCAGCACCTGCACCTGCTGAGGGGTGAAATACAAAGGGAAACACTGCTGCTTTGTTGTTTTTTACAGGGTCCCATTGGGCCGGAAGGACCCAAAGGAGAATATGGCTATCCTGGTCGTCCGGTAAGTACCGCACATTATGGTTTGAGACGTTCTTTTAACATTGTAGTCTACAAATGATAACAATGGCAGTGAGAATACGTTTTATTGACATATAGTGCCTGTTTTCAAACTCAAGAGCACTCTTTTGGGTTACACAAATACAGAACACTACAGAGTGTGATCACATTGCCATCATTCCATTGGTGATGTGGTTTGTCTCTCGCTACAGGGTCGTCCTGGAATAATGGGGCGTAAAGGAGACAGAGGAGACACTGTGGGTGTGTCGGTGAGTTGAACTCCCTCCCTCTTATGATGGGTCACGGTCACAAAGGTTTGAGAACCACAGCACTAGTGCCAACCACGTCACTAGGGCCCCCTAGCCAGAGCCGAACGGTACTGCAGTTATCTGAAGGTGGCGCCCTCTAGCCAGAGGTGAACGGTCCTGCAGTCATCTGAAGGTGGCGCCCCTTAGCCAGAAAAGAACGGCACTGCGCTTAATAAGACAGCTTTCCTTAACACGTGTCAGAGGTCCTTGGCCCTACCTCAGTGTTGCATGACGATTACTTCCCTGGCCCTACCTCACTGTTCCATGACGATTACTTCCCTGGCCCTACCTGAGTGTTCCATGATGATTACTTCCCTGGCCCTACCTCACTGTTCCATGACGATTACTTCCCTGGCCCTACCTCACTGTTCCATGACAAATACTTCCTGGCCCTACCTCACTGTTCCATGACGATTACTTCCTGGCCCTACCTGAGTGTTCCATGATGATTACTTCCCTGGCCCTACCTCACTGTTCCATGACGATTACTTCCCTGGCCCTACCTCACTGTTCCATGACAAATACTTCCCTGGCCCTACCTGAGTGTTCCATGACGATTACTTCCCTGGCCCTACCTCACTGTTCCATGACGATTACTTCCCTGGCCCTACCTCACTGTTCCATGACGATTACTTCCCTGGCCCTACCTGAGTGTTCCATGACGATTACTTCCCTGGCCCTACCTCACTGTTCCATGATGAATACTTCCCTGGCCCTACCTCACTGTTCCATGATGAATACTTCCCTGGCCCTACCTCAGTGTGATGATACTTCCAGCGAAGCAACAATATTTTGGTAGTTTAAGGTCTGTCTGTGACCTCACATTTATTGTTTGTTGAACTGTCTGAACAGTTTTAACCAGACTTAGTATACTTGTGGTCATATCTGAAGTCCACTTGTGCAGATAAAGGGTTGTTTCACTATGAAGGTTTGTGGATGAGTGATGTGAAATGGACTTCTGACCCAGTATGTTGCCCATTCAACTCTAATGGTGATTCTAAACCAGTATGTTGCCCATTCAACTCTTATGGTGATTCTGAACCAGTATATTGCCCATTCAACTCTAATGGTGATTCTGAACCGGTATGTTGCCCATTCAACTCTAATGGTGATTCTGAACCAGTATGATGCCCATTCAACTCTAATGGTGATTCTGAACCAGTATGTTGCCCATTCAACTCTAATGGTGATTCTGAACTGATGTGTTGCCCATTCAACTCTAATGGTGATTCTGAACCAGTATGTTGCCCATTCAACTCTAATGGTGATTCTGAACCAGTATGTTGCCCATTCAACTCTAATGGTGATTCTGAACCAGTATGTTGCCCATTCAACTCTAATGGTGATTCTGAACCGGTGTGTTGCCCATTCAACTCTTATGGTGATTCTGAACCAGTATGTTGCCCATTCAACTCTAATGGTGATCCTAATATTTTCCTCTTCCTCTGTCACTTTCTTGTTCTCCTTCTCTGTTCTCAGGGATCCCCTGGCCCTCCCGGACCCCCGGGACGTCCCGGAATGTTCAACTGCCCCAAAGGAGTAAGTATGGCCCCCACATTTTTTAATAACGTTTCAAATCCAGGTCTTGTGACATGATTGTGACTTGGGAGGCCAAATAAAATCACCTGCGGGCCAAATTGGGCCAGTGGCCCGCCAGTCGGGGACCCTTCCTATATCCATGTTTGTCCATGTCATTATCAGGTACTGTAGCTGTTCATGTCATTATCAGGTACTGTAGCTGTCCATGTCATTATCAGGTACTGTAGCTGTTCATGTCATTATCAGGTACTGTAGCTGTTCATGTCATTATCAGGTACTGTAGCTGTTCATGTCATTATCAGGTACTGTAGCTGTTCATGTCATTATCAGGTACTGTAGCTGTTCTGCTCACTGTCCCCTTCTTTCGTTTTTTGAAGACAGTTTTTCCCATCCCTCCCAGACCGTACTGCAAAAAGGCCGTAAGTGACTGGCAGACAGCACAGAGCTGGGCAGGCCTGTCTGTCTCTGTGGGGTATTCTTGCTTTCTCTCTCTTTCTCTCTCTCAATCACTCATTCATACAATGTCTCTCTGTCTCACACACACACACTTGCACGCGCACACACGCACATATACACACCCGCACACACACACTGTATTTCTCTCTCTCTCTCTCTCTCTCTCTCTCTCTCTCTCTCTCTCTCTCGTAGTCACTCGTTCACTCTGTGGTGTATTCCTCACTTCTTCATCATAAAAGGGGAATGTGCATGTTGCATCCAAGGTCCCTAACCTATTCTAGGTGTGAATAGAGGATCTCTCCCAGGATGCTGCATGTCATATGGACATGGTGGTCATGTGGTGGGGGCTTGCTCTTCCATTGGTTGGTTGGTCTTCCATGGGGAAGACACTAACACAATTCAGGATGGTCCCCAAGATTGAATATTAAACATTCATTCAAATTATAATATATTTTATTTTGACTTCCTGAGAGCAGATTTACTAGTGTCAAAAACAATTCATGTCAACAGTTTCTATATGAAGTCTGTTTAAGACGTTGTATTTTCCAATAATTCCATTCAGATTGTATAACCATGTCATTGTTTTGTAAATACCAGGTTAATTGTGTTGTCAAATACAACATAACCTAAAGAATGTACTTACTATGTAAGGTCTTTCAGAAGCGAGATGAGCCAAATGTGATTGGTGTTTCCTGTCTTTCATGGGGGCCATCTTGACAAAATCACCTTTCTTCCACGGTGGTGGTGGTTACGGCGTTGTTTCATCCATGTTTCATCCCTCCGTTTTGTTACAGATAGATTAAAATATACATCCTGATGTGACCTCTGAATCTGTGGATTTATCATCACAATATATAATAGCACATATTACATACATACAGTGGGGGAAAAAAGTATTTAGTCAGCCACCAATTGTGCAAGTTCTCTCACTTAAAAAGATGAGAGAGGCCTGTAATTTTCATCATAGGTACACTTCAACTATGACAGACAAAATGAGGAAAGAAAATCCAGAAAATCACATTGTAGGATTTTTTATGAATTTATTTGCAAATTATGGTGGAAAATAAGTATTTGGTCAATAACAAAAGTTTATCTCAATACTTTGTTATATACCCTTTGTTGGCAATGACAGAGGTCAAACGTTTTCTGTAAGTCTTCACAAGGTTTTCACACACTGTTGCTGGTATTTTGGCCCATTCCTCCATGCAGATCTCCTCTAGAGCAGTGATGTTTTGGGGCTGTCGCTGGGCAACACGGACTTTCAACTCCCTCCAAAGATTTTCTATGGGGTTGAGATCTGGAGACTGGCTAGGCCACTCCAGGACCTTGAAATGCTTCTTCTGAAGCCACTCCTTCGTTGCCAGGCGGTGTGTTTGGGATCATTGTCATGCTGAAAGACCCAGCCACGTTTCATCTTCAATGCCCTTGCTGATGGAAGGAGGTTTTCACTCAAAATCTCACGATACATGGCCCCATTCTTTCCTTTACACGGATCAGTCATCCTGGTCTCTTTGCAGAAAAACAGCCCCAAAGCATGATGTTTCCACCCCCATACTTCACAGTAGGTATGGTGTTCTTTGGATGCAACTCAGCATTCTTTGTCCTCCAAACACGACGAGTTGAGTTTTTACCAAAAAGTTCTATTTTGGTTTCATCTGACATTCTCCCAATCCTCATCTGGATCATCCAAATGCTCTCTAGCAAACTTCAGACGGGCCTGAACATGTACTGGCTTAAGCAGGGGACACGTCTGGCACTGCAGGATTTGAGTCCCTGGCGGTGTAGTGTGTTACTGATGGTAGGCTTTGTTACTTTGGTCCCAGCTCTCTGCAGGTCATTCACTAGGTCCCCCCGTGTGGTTCTGGGATTTTTGCTCACCGTTCTTGTGATCATTTTGACCCCACAGGGTGAGATATTGCGTGGAGCCCCAGATCAAGGAAGATTATCAGTGGTCTTGTATGTCTTCCATTTCCTAATAATTGCTCCCACAGTTGATTTCTTCAAACCAAGCTGCTTACCTATTGCAGATTCAGTCTTCCCAACCTGGTGCAGGTCTACAATTTTGTTTCTGGTGTCCTTTGACAGCTCTTTGGTCTTGGCCATAGTGGAGTTTGGAGTGTGACTGTTTGAGGTTGTGGACAGGTGTCTTTATACTGATAACAAGTTCAAACAGGTGCCATTAATACAGGTAATGAGTGGAGGACAGAGGAGCCTCTTAAAGAAGAAGTTACAAGTCTGTGAGAGCCAGAAATCTTGCTTGTTTGTATGTGACCAAATACTTATTTTCCACCATAATTTGCAAATAAATTCATAAAAAATCCTACAATGTGATTTTCTGGATTTTTTTTCCCTCATTTTGTCTGTCATAGTTGAAGTGTACCTATGATGAAAATTACAGGCCTCTCTCATCTTTTTAAGTGAGAGAACTTGCACAATTGGTGGCTGACTAAATACTTTTTTCCCCCACTGTATAATAGCCATCTTGTTTTAGTTTGTCTGAAATGCATGATGGGAAGTTTCCATACGGTCACTTCAATGTTCCTTTCTTATGCCCTGTTCTTGTTTCTGTTCAGGAAGTCAAATATTTCTCATGTCTTTAAAACATTTGTTTTCACTTTTGCAGATAAATGGTTATGAGAATTCAACAAATGGTGAGTTGAAGGACATGACATCACATGACCTGTTATTTGTTTGTTGACATGGAAAGCATCTATTATTACACACACACCATAAGACTTCTGATACCTGCTGCATCCCAATACACCATAAGACTTCTGATACCTGCTGCATCCAATACACCATAAGACTTCTGAGACCTGCTGCATCCAATACACCATATAACTTCTGAAACCTGCTGCATCCCAATACACCATAAGACTTCTGATACCTGCTGCATCCCAATACAACATAAGACTTCTGAGACCTGCTGCATCCAATACACCATAAGACTTCTGAGACCTGCTGCATCCAATACAACATAAGACTTCTGAGACCTGCTGCATCCAATACACCATAAGACTTCTGAGACCTGCTGCATCCAATACAACATAAGACTTCTGAGACCTGCTGCATCCAAAACAACATAAGACGTCTGAGACCTGCTGCATCCCAATACAACATAAGACTTCTGAGACCTGCTGCATCCAATACAACATAAGACTTCTGAGACCTGCTGCATCCAATACAACATAAGACTTCTGAGACCTGCTGCATCCCAATACAACATAAGACTTCTGAGACCTGCTGCATCCCAATACACCATAAGACTTCTGAGACCTGCTGCATCCCAATACACCATAAGACTTCTGAGACCTGCTGCATCCCAATACAACATAAGACTTCTGAGACCTGCTGCATCCAATACAACACAAGACTTCTGAGACCTGCTGCATCCCAATACAACATAAGACTTCTGAGACGTGCTGCATCCAATACAACATAAGACTTCTGAGACCTGCTGCATCCAATACAACATAAGACTTCTGAGACCTGCTGCATCCAATACAACACAAGACTTCTGAAACCTGCTGCATCCCAATACAACATAAGACTTCTGAGACCTGCTGCATCCAATACAACATAAGACTTCTGAAACCTGCTGCATCCAATACACCATATTATATAGCAAAAGACATGGCATACGTTCAACATTGTCTGTCATTACTTTGTTGTGTTGTCTTCTCTTTTATGGAACTGTTGTTCCTTATCTGACCTTTAGGGGTGCTGGACTGTCTTTCATCTGGGGCCAAAGGGGACAAGGGGGAGAGGGGCTTCCCTGGGATGCCTGCCTCACCACGTGAGTCACATTGGATGGATGGATGAATCATGTGTCGTAATGCCTGTGTCAATATTCATGTAGACATGTTATTATCTTTAATAATCAATGGATGTTGTGTTTTTCCTACAGTCACAATGCTTCCCAAAGGAACGATGGTAAGTTGAGTTGTGTGTGTGTGTGTGTTTGTGTGTGATTACCTCCTCACAGTTTGTGTGTCTGTCTGTCCACAGGGGAATAAAGGGGACCAGGGCTTCACGGGAGAGAAGGGGGAGGCTGGGTTACCGGGCCCACCTGGTATGCGTGGGACATCTGGAATAGTGGTGAGTCTCGTTTCCATGGAGACCACATGCTCCCAAAGCCACGCCCACCCACCACAGCTTTGACCGATTACACTTACTGAGAACACCATACAACATACAGTGAGGGGAAAAAAGTATTTGATCCCCTGCTGATTTTGTACGTTTGCCCACTGACAAAGAAATGATCAGTCTATAATTTTAATGGTAGGTTTATTTGAACAGTGAGAGACAGAATAACAAAAAAAATCTTGAAAAACGCATGTGAAAAATGTTATGAATTGATTTGCATTTTAATGAGGGAAATAAGTATTTGATCCCCTCTCGATCAGAAAGATTTCTGGCTCTCTGGTGTCTTTTATACAGGTTACGAGCTGAGATTAGGAGCACACTCTTAAAGGGTGCTCCTAATCTCAGTTTGTTACCTGTATAAAAGACACCTGTCCACACAAGCAATCAATCAGATTCCAAATTCTCCACCATGGCCAAGACCAAAGAGCTCTCCAAGGATGTCAAGGACAAGATTGTAGACCTACACAAGGCTGGAATGGGCTACAAGACCATTGCCAAGCAGCTTGGTGAGAAGGTGACAACAGTTGGTGTGATTATTCACAAATGGAAGAAACACAAAAGAACTGTCAATCTCCCTCGGCCTGGGGCTCCATGCAATATCTCACCTCGTGGAGTTGCAATGATCATGAGAACGGTGAGGAATCAGCCCAGAACTACACGGGAGGATCTTGTCAATGATCTCAAGGCAGCTGGGACCATAGTCACCAAGAAAACAATTGGTAACACACTACGCCGTGAAGGACTGAAATCCTGCAGCGCCCGCAAGGTCCCCCTGCTCAAGAAAGCACATATACATGCCCGTCTGAAGTTTGCCAATGAACATCTTAATGATTCAGAGGACAACTGGGTGAAAGTGTTGTGGTCAGATGAGACCAAAATGGAGCTCTTTGGCATCAACTCAACTCGCCGTGTTTGGAGGAGGAGGAATGCTGCCTATGACCCCAAGAACACCATCCCCACCGTCAAACATGGAGGTGGAAACATTATGCTTTGGGGGTGTTTTTCTTCAAATCTTGGGTGTGAACCTCCTTCCCTCAGCCAGGGCATTGAAAATGGGTCGTGTATGGGTATTCCAGCATGACAATGACCCAAAACACACGGCCAATGCAACAAAGGAGTGGCTCAAGAAGAAGCACAGTAAGGTCCTGGAGTGGCCTAGCCAGTCTCCAGACCTTAATCCCATAGACAATCTGTGGAGGGAGCTGAAGGTTCGAGTTGCCAAACATCAGCCTCAAAACCTTAATGACTTGGAGAAGATCTGCAAAGAGGAGTGGGACAAAATCCCTCCTGAGATGTGTGCATACCTGGTGGCCAACTACAAGAAACGTCTGACCTCTGTGATTGCCAACAAGGGTTTTGCCACCAAGTACTAAGTCAAATAAACCTACCATTAAAATTATATACTGATCATTTCTTTGTCAGTGGGCAAACGTACAAAATCAGCAGGGGATCAAATACGTTTTTCCCTCACTGTAGAAACATGAGATAGTACATAATCAGTGTCATCTTAATTTGAGGGCGTTAGTACAGTCTCTGACCTCTTTTGATGGTGTGCTAGATAGCTAAAGAATGTTTGGTTGGTTTCAGTTGAGCTTAATTGCTGCACAATTTTTTTTGTCTGAAATTAGCCGTTTTGGTTGTTTTTGTTGTGAATATTTTGAATTTGGCCGCAGTGGCAAAATGCTGGATTTACATTAAAGGGAATACAATTATTTTCAAATTCTTTCAAATTCAGATGGTTCATGCAACAATAGAAGATTTGTCCTACTGGCTGCATTTAAATAACCTCACAGAGTCATGAGGTTTAAATAACCTCACAGACATGAGGTTTAAATAACCTCACAGACATGGGATTTAAATAACCTCACAGTCATGGGGTTTAAATAACCTCACAGTCATGGGGTTTAAATAACCTCACAGTCATGGGGTTTAAATAAACTCAGTCATGAGGATTAAATAACCTCACAGAGTCATGGGGTTTAAATAACCTCACAGAGTCATGGGGTTTAAATAACCTCACAGAGTCATGGGGTTTAAATAACCTCACAGAGTCATGGGGTTTAAATAACCTCGCAGAGTCATGGGGTTTAAATAACCTCGCAGAGTCATGGGGTTTAAATAACCTCGCAGAGTCATGGGGTTTAAATAACCTCGCAGAGTCATGGGGTTTAAATAACCTCACAGAGTCATGGGGTTCAATAAGTTATCATGTTCTATGAACATTCGTTCAAGGTAAAATGACTGGAGATTAATATCTGCTAAAGCACTGGGTTTGTTTCAGGGCCCTCAAGGAGAAACTGTTATGGGGCCCCCTGGCCATCCAGGCATTCCGGGGTCTCCAGGTACTCCGGGGTATGGGAGACCTGGCCCTCAAGGCCCCCAAGGTCCTCCCGGACACCCAGGAGCACCCTCTCCAGGTAAGATTTGTGGCACCCTTTGTGAAATGTGCTGTGTAGTGTAGTATGCTGACTAGCTTTGCATTATAAAATGTTACCGCTGTTTGTCTCCCATTTTTGTAATTACAGCTGTGACCATCCCTGGACCTCAAGGCCCCACTGGCCCGGCTGGACCTCCTGGGGCCTCTGCCGTGGTGAGTCAGTCTGTCCCCTCCGTTATTCCATCACTTATCCATCATTCCATCAATTATCCGTCCCCATCACATCACAATGTCATCCCGTCATACCATCAATTATCAATCCTGTTACATCATGTCATCCTTGTTATGTAATCACACGTCCATTGTCAAATAACCCCAGACACATTAGAGATAAAATGACTGTCCTCTCCTCAATCACTCTGGCCAGTGTCTCCCCAAACATTACAGTGTTATAAACAGTCATAGATATTTCCTTCCAGTCTCCAAGGGTGCTTCTCTCCTGTGTTTTTCATTCAGATGGAGACGTTTCCTTCCAGCGAGGTCATGATGCAAAGAACGATGAACAGCAGAGAGGGGACCCTGAGCTTCATCACCACGGGGACAGGCAAACTCTACATCCGGGTACAAGAGGGATGGAAGGAGGTCCTGGTACAGTAGCATCTCTGGTTCCTGTCCTCCATGTCTCTGGTCCATGTCCTCCATGTCTCTGGTCCCTGTCCTCCATGTCTCTCTGGTCCCTGTCCTCCATGTCTCTCTGGTCCCTGTCCTCCATGTGTCTCTGGTCCATGTCCTCCATGTGTTTCTAGTCCCTGTTCTCCATGTCTCTCTGGTCCCTGTCCTCCATGTGTCTTTAGTCCCTGTCCTCCATGTCTCTCTGGTCCCTGTCCTCCATGTCTCTCTGGTCCATGTCCTCCATGTGTCTCTGGTCCCTGTCCTCCATGTCTCTCTGGTCCATGTCCTCCATGTCTCTCTGGTCCATGTCCTCCATGTCTCTCTGGTCCCTGTCCTCCATGTCTCTCTGGTCCCTGTCCTCCATGTCTCTCTGGTCCCTGTCCTCCATGTCTCTCTGGTCCCTGTCCTCCATGTCTCTCTGGTCCCTGTCCTCCATGTGTCTCTGGTCCCTGTCCTCCATGTGTCTCTGGTCCCTGTCCTCCATGTGTCTCTGGTCCCTGTCCTCCATGTCTCTCTGGTCCCTGTCCTCCATGTCTCTCTGGTCCCTGTCCTCCATGTCTCTCTGGTCCATGTCCTCCATGTCACGCTGGTCCCTGTCCTCCATGTCACGCTGGTCCATGTCTCTCTGGTCCCTGTCCTCCATGTCTCTCTGGTCCCTGTCCTCCATGTCTCTCTGGTCCCTGTCCTCCATGTCTCTCTGGTCCCTGTCCTCCATGTCTCTCTGGTCCCTGTCCTCCATGTGTCTCTGGTCCCTGTCCTCCATGTGTCTCTGGTCCATGTCCTCCATGTCTCTCTGGTCCCTGTCCTCCATGTGTCAATAGTGTCTCTGTGAGCCGTGAATCTATCTGATGTGTTTGGTGTTTCCCTGTGTCTCTGTCTCCACAGCTTGGTAACTTGATCTACCGCCCAGTCAATATCCCTCTACCTGACACGGTAAGGACAGTAGACTTGAGATGAGGATGGGACATGTTCTGCATGAATTTTCTGCTCATGTCTCCCATTGACATGAATGGATTGTTTACGTGAAAGTGCATTGTAGACCTCCATATAAGGGATGCTTATAGCAGAATATGATTTGTGATTGCTGCTTTTTATGTTTATAATTCAGTTAGTAATAAACGTTTGCCCCCTTAGGCTCAGCCAGGCACCGCCAGAAGATATGGGGTAAGTTTGCAGACAAAAAGCACCTGTGCAAAGTTAGCTGTTGTTATTTCATAGGGGAACAATATAGTCTTTATTTACACTTGTATATCTTTACTTTAACTTTTGTTTCACCCGGTTGTTTTATGAAACTTTGCACTGGAGCCAAGAAACAGTCAATCAAAATACATTATTTAAAGTGTCTGCTTCCTAGTTAGTAGCTAGAAAACTTCTAGATACAAAAAGGTGAAAAACAGAGCGGAAAAAGTTAGAAATTGAACCTTTGTTATTGTTTGTGAAAAAAAGTCATTGGTTTGGCTCAAGTCTGGCCACAAAATGAGCTGGAGTCAAAATGTGATTTAGCGGTGGTTTGAGTATTCTACTTTTAGATTAAATTACTATCTGTGTGCTGTCGTTGAAGGACAGCCCAGGTTTGAGTTTTAGAGATTTAAATTCCCATTTCACAGCAGCAGACGGTCCATTCTGTACAAAGACCATCACCCAAGAGAGATGAGAATGATACTGTTGATGACTTAACATTGTTTAACTGCAGTGTGTCTTTGTGAATGTGCACATTATTCTATTTTAACATTTTAGTCATTTGGCAGACGTTGTTATTCAGAGCAATTAGGAAGAAGTGCCTTGCTCAAGGGCACATCAGCAGGTTTTTCACCTAGTCTGCTCAGGAATTAGAACCAGCGACCGTTTGGTTACTGGCCCAACGCTCTTAATGGGCTCTGCATGGTCAAACCGACGTCTGCATTGGCCGTGCAGCATTTACAGTGATACGGCCTCTGCAGAGGTCAGAGCATTCATACTTCTTGTGTTTCGTGGAGCAGAGAGGAGCTGTTGTCAAGGAAGTGAGTTTGTGTTCATACAGGACCTCCCACCCTCACCTACAGTCAGCTAATCATGTCAATGCGGAGCCCTCAGCATTGTTACAAAATTTGAGAGGCGCACGGCGATGCGGTCTCAATTTGGCCTCTGCATGCCTCCAAAGGCTCCGCAATTGCGTCACACCATCCATATGACGCTTCCGACCACATTTTCAGATCAAGCATAAAATTGAGGCTACCTTCGGCCACATGTCAGTGATGACGTTTTGTTGGGTACCTTGACCACCTGGAGTATTTTCCTGCTGGAAGGACCACTCTGAATGAGGTGGCGGTTTAGAATACACACCAATGGAGGATCTCTAATCCTCTGTCTCTTCCTCAGCTCAACCTGGTGGCCCTGAACCAACCCTACACAGGGAACTTTGGTGGCGATGACATGACAGACAGGCGGTGCTATGAACAGGCCACGGCCATGGGTCTGCCTGCCTACTACCGGGGCTTCGTATCCTCAAAAATCCAGACAATTAATAAAGACCTGGTCCCCCAGAGGTTCAGACAGAGCTACCCCATAACCAACCTCAGGGTAAGCCAACCTCTCTCATCTAAGATAATCTAAGATCATCTAAGGTCATCTCTAAGCTCATCTAAGCTCGTCCAAGCTCGTCCAAGCTCATCCAAGCTCATCCAAGCTCATCTAAGGTCATCTAAGGTCACCTAAGCTCATCTAAGGTCAGTGTTAACAAAATGAAGTGTCAGTCAACTCAACTCGTTCTCTATCCACAGGGGGACATTTTGTTCAGTAACTACAAGTCTATCTTCACTGGGGGTGGAGGCAAATTCCCATCAAACATCCCAATCTACTCCTTCGACGGACGGGACGTAATGGCAGACCCCTTCTGGTCCGTGTGTATGTGTGTGTGTGTGTGTAGGGGGTCTGAGTGGTGAAGGCTAGGCTGCCCTCATACTATATCTCTGTCTGAATAGTAAAGACTAGGTAAACATCCTATATCTCTGTCTGAATAGTAAAGACTAGGTAAACATCCTATATCTCTTTCTGAATAGTAAAGACTAGGTAAACATCCTATATCTCTGTCTGATTAGTAAAGACTAGGTAAACATCCTATCTCTTTCTGAATAGTAAAGACTAGGTAAACATCCTATATCTCTGTCTGATTAGTAAAGACTAGGTAAACATCCTATATCTCTGTCTGATTAGTAAAGACTAGGTAAACATCCTATATCTCTGTCTGATTAGTAAAGACTAGGTAAACATCCTATCGCTTTCTGATTAGTAAAGACTAGATAAACATCCTATATCTCTGTCTGATTAGTAAAGACTAGGTAAACATCCTATATCTCTGTCTGATTAGTAAAGACTAGGTAAACATCCTATATCTCTTTCTGAATAGTAAAGACTAGGTAAACATCCTATATCTCTGTCTGATTAGTAAAGACTAGGTAAACATCCTATCTCTTTCTGAATAGTAAAGACTAGGTAAACATCCTATATCTCTGTCTGATTAGTAAAGACTAGGTAAACATCCTATATCTCTGTCTGATTAGTAAAGACTAGGTAAACATCCTATATCTCTGTCTGATTAGTAAAGACTAGGTAAACATCCTATCGCTTTCTGATTAGTAAAGACTAGATAAACATCCTATATCTCTGTCTGATTAGTAAAGACTAGGTAAACATCCTATATCTCTGTCTGATTAGTAAAGACTAGGTAAACATCCTATCGCTTTCTGATTAGTAAAGACTAGATAAACATCCTATATCTCTTTCTGATTAGTAAAGACTAGGTAAACATCCTATATCTCTGTCTGATTAGTAAAAACTAGGTAAACATCCTATCGCTTTTTGATTAGTAAAGACTAGGTAAACATCCTATATCTCTGTCTGATTAGTAAAGACTAGGTAAACATCCTATATCTCTGTCTGAATAGTAAAGACTAGGTAAATGTCCTATCGCTTTCTGATTAGTGAAGACTAGATAAACATCCTATATCTCTGTCTGATTAGTAAAGACTAGATAAACATCCTATATCTCTGTCTGAATAGTAAAGACTAGGTAAACATGCTATATCTCTGTCTGAATAGTAAAGACTAGGTAAACATCCTATATCTCTGTCTGAATAGTAAAGACTAGGTAAACATCCTATATCTCTGTCTGAATAGTAAAGACTAGATAAACATCCTATATCTCTGTCTGATTAGTAAAGACTAGGTAAACATCCTATATCTCTGTCTGATTAGTAAAGACTAGGTAAACATCCTATCGCTTTCTGATTAGTAAAGACTAGGTAAACATCCTATCGCTTTCTGATTAGTAAAGACTAGGTAAACATCCTATATCTCTGTCTGAATAGTAAAGACTAGGTAAACATCCTATATCTCTGTCTGGTTAGTAAAGACTAGGTAAACATCCTATCGCTTTCTGAATAGTAAAGACTACATCATCCACCCCTCATCTTCCCGCCCGACCCAAAAGCAGCTTCACCAAAAGACAAATGGGTTTGGAAGAACGTGGGCATGTGGGACGGAGGAAACACACATGGCTGTTTCCACAAAGTGCAGGATAGCACAACCTGCAATCCAGACACTGAGGGTTGTACTGTTGTGTGTTTCAGCCCGGGCCCATGCGAGCCAGCTGTGTCCACCCTCGTTCCTATTGCTTCTATTTATATACCGCCGCGTTGAATTTATCAGCCCCAACAAACCAGAGACTAGAGGCTGGCAATTGTGGCTTCAAAGTGGCTTTTTTATAGATGTTTTTCAAACAGACGCTTTCCTACTTTGTGGCGAGGTCTATTTGAGAACGCGTATGAATGGATATAGCCTGGGCACAAAAAAGGGATAAGGCTATTGATGTCGTCTGTTATGTTGAGGAGAGATTTCAGTGCCAACGGAAACTGTATTTGAATTCAATATTTTTTCAGTTTGTATTAAGATACTGCATTTTAATTCAACATCTTTGAATTTGTACTGCACACATTGAATCATTGAATTCATAAATTGAACTTGAATTTCATGATTTGATTTAATTAATATTGCATTCATTTTTCAAATATCATTTAAATGTAATTGAATATTTTAAATTCAATATTTATCTATTCAGTTTCAATATGGTAGGCATTGCGTTCATTGTCTGTGTGTCAAGTTTACAAACTATAATTTCATTCAGATTCAGTATTCAGATTCAGTTTTCTAAATTCAGATCCCTGCACCTTGTACGTTTGGTACAGCACTGACCCTGTATATAGCTTCCTGTTTTAAAAAATATATATATTTAAATTAGTTAAACTATTTTTATATTGATTACTGTACTGTTGGGTAGCACTTGCAAAAATAATGTTTATTGTCACACACTGGATAGGTGCACTGAAATGTCTTGTTTTACAGGGTCAGCCATCCGGCGCCCCCTGGAGCTAATTAGGGTTAAGTGCCTTGCACACATTGTCGGCTTGGATATTCAAACCAGCGACCTTTCATTACTGGCCCAACACTCTAAAGCATTGTACTTGTGCATGTGACAAATAAAACTTGAACTTCCTGGTACTTTTTCCAGCCAGGAAAGGTAGATGAGAACAGATTGAATTAAAGCGATCCATACATCAGTGGGTATCTCTGCTCAGTTTGAGGCTACATTAGTTCAAGTCCCGTTATGTTTTTCAGAGATTTTTTCATGGTAGGGGGATTTAAACTATTTATTGGTGTTTGTGTGAACGTATGTTACGTATGCCAGTATGACTTTAATGTGTGGGGTGTGTGAAGATGTGTACATGTGCCTCTGTATATGCTGTATCCATACACTCTCCCATTATATATGTATCTATCTCTCCCTCAGGCCTAAGAAGAGCATCTGGCATGGCTCCAATACGTTTGGAAACCTGTTGGTAGACCGGTCCTGCAATTCGTGGCAGTCTGACAACATGTCCATCATGGGTCAGTCATCCAATCTAGCTTCAGGCTTCCTCCTGGGACAGCAAGCCCAAAGCTGTAACAACCAGTTCATTGTCCTTTGCATCGAGACCAGAGAGCATGTTTAACAGACCACTCCGTCCTCCTACCATCCATCTGCTCTCATCCTATCACTCTGGAAAGGTGTAAATATATGTACATTCCTTTATGAACATTTCATCATTGTCATTGACATATTCCTCCTCTCCCATCCTCTGATTGGTTGGTTGATTGACTGAGATGAGACAGCGGATACTGTCTGTCGATACCAGCTCCAAATCAAGCCAAATTTCAAGATTATTTCTCACTACAGATGTTTCTCCTTGTCAAGATGTCACCTTTCGTCGTCCAGTGATTGGCCATGTTTATCGTTTGTCCTATTAGGTCGTTCTTTAAGAGATGTTTGTTCCATTAGACCAGGGTCAATAGCACATTTCACATGCATAACAACCATATTCTACAAAGGAAACAATCAGTAAAGAGATGTTGCTGCACTATATTAGTTATAGTTATTAGTTATTATATTAGATTTGTTTAGACGTTCAATGATTTCTCATTTGAGCAACAATTTCTCTCAGTATTTAATTTCAATTCAATGTTTTATTTATACTGTAACCGCACATAATGTGATGAATCAAATGATTAAGGTTAAGTATGTAATTTATAGTTGTCAGGGACTGTTTTAGTTTTTTTGTCATTTTGTTGTACAGCATTCCTTTTATGGTTACTAGAATTTTAATTTGATAGGTACCTAGTTAGATGTGACTTCATTCAACAGAAATTCCACCAATCACATAGAAATTCACCACAAAAAAAAAGTTATAACTTCAGAAAATTCACAAGAGATTTGATCAGTATAAGTGAGTATATTTTATACAATCATTGGTTGCATATTGATTAAAAATGTTTTTTTCTTCTCTTAATAATCTGAGCGTGATATAATCTGTTTTGAAAGCCTGGTCCAGTTATGTCGAGGCTGTACTGAGGTTAAAGGACAAGACAGACCAATACGGATCATCAACCAATCAGCCGTGTGTAGTAGATCAAAATCGAATCAAAGTTGATTGGTTGCATACACAGTTTAGCAGATGTTATAACAGGTTCAGCGAAATGCTTATGTTACTAGCTCCTAACAATGCAGTACACTTTTTCATTATTTTATTTTTCTATATATATATTAAAAAAAAAGAAATCAAGAAATCTCATAACGAAGCAAATTAACAACCGAAATGGCACTGTAACAGTTATCCAATTGTAATCTATAACAATGTGGACACCTATTCGTCGAACATCTCATTCCAAAATCATTGGCATTAATATGGAGTTGGTCTCCCCCTTTGCTGCTATAACAGCCTCCACTCTTCTGGGAAGGCTTTCCACTAGATGTTGGAACATTGCTGCGGGGACTTGCTTCCATTCAGCCACAAGAACATTAGTGAGGTCGGGCACTGATGTTGGCCGATTAGGCCTGGCTCGCAATCGGCGTTCCAATTCATCCCAAAGGTGTTTCATGGGGTTGAAGTTAGGGCTCTGTGCAGGCCAGCCAAGTTCTTTCACACCAACCTCAACACACCATTTCTGTATGGACCTCGCTTTGTGCATGGGGGCGTTGTCATGCTGAAACAGGAAAGGGTGTTCCCCAAACTGTTGCCACAAAGTTGGAATCACAGAATCGTCTAGAATGTAATTGTATGCTGTAGCGTTAAAACCTCTTAAGGTTCCGCCCCTTTTTTTCAATTTTCACCTAAAATGACATACCCAAATCGAACTGCCTGTAGCTCAGGCCCTGAGGCAAGGATATGCATATTCTTGGTACCGTTTCAAAGGAAACACTGACGTTTGTGGAAATGTGAAAGGAATGTAGGAGAATATAATACAATAGATCTGGTACAAGATAATACAAAGAAAAAACAACCGTTCTTTTGTATTTATTTTGTACCATCATTGAAATGCAAGAGAAAAGCTATAATGTATTATTCCAGACCAGGTGCAATTTAGATTTTGGCCACTAGATTGCAGCAGTGTATGTTCAAAGTTTTAGGCTGATCCAATGAACCATTGAATTTCTGTTCAACATTTTGTATCAAGACTGCCCAAATGTGCCTAATTTGTTTATTAATAACTTTTCTGCTCAAACAATAGCATGGTATTCTTTCACTGTAATATCTACTGTAAATTGGACAGTGCAGTAAGGTTGCCAATATCAGATATGTCTATGTCCTGGGAAATGTTCTTGTTACTTACAACCTGATGCTAATGGCATCAGCCTACGTTAGCTCAACCGTCCCGTGGACGTGACACCGATCCCAAAGAAGTTTTAAGATTTCCCTTCACTGGAACTAAAGGGCCTAGCCCGAACCATGAAAAACAGCCCCAGACCATTATTCCTCTTCCACCAAACTTTACAGTTGGCACTATTCATTGGGGCAGGTAGCGATCTCCTGGCATCCTACAAACCCAGATTTGTCCATCGGACTGCCAGATGGTGAAGAGTAATTCATCTCTCCAGAGAACGCGTTTCCACTGCTCCAGAGTCCAATGGCGTCGAGCTTTACACCATTCCAGCCGACGCTTGGCATTGCGCATGGTGATCTTAGACTTGTGTGCAGCTGCTCGGCCATGGAAAACGATTTCATGAAGCTCCCGACAAACAGTTATTGCGCTGATTTTGCTTCCAGAGGCAGTTTGGAACTCGGTAGTGAGGACATAAGATTTTTACGCGTTTCAGCACTGAGTGGTCCCGTTCTGTGAGCTTGTGTATATACAGTGGGGGAAAAAAAGTATTTAGTCAGCCACCAATTGTGCAAGTTCTCTCACTTAAAAAGATGAGAGAGGCCTGTAATTTTCATCATAGGTACACTTCAACTATGACAGAC
This sequence comes from Brachymystax lenok tsinlingensis, assembly GCA_030435695.1. NCBI lineage: Eukaryota > Metazoa > Chordata > Actinopteri > Salmoniformes > Salmonidae > Brachymystax > Brachymystax lenok. The sequence continues at coordinate 7,329,831 of CM059782.1, read as the reverse complement.
AAAATGAGGAAAAAAATCCAGAAAATCACATTGTAGGATTTTTTATGAATTTATTAGCAAATTATGGTGGAAAATAAGTATTTGGTCACATACAAACAAGCAAGATTTCTGGCTCTCACAGACCTGTAACTTCTTATTTAAGAGGCTCCTCTGTCCTCCACTCATTACCTGTATTAATGGCACCTGTTTGAACTTGTTATCAGTATAAAAGACACCTGTCCACAACCTCAAACAGTCACACTCCAAACTCCACTATGGCCAAGACCAAAGAGCTGTCAAAGGACACCAGAAACCAAATTGTAGACCTGCACCAGGTTGGGAAGACTGAATCTGCAATAGGTAAGCAGCTTGGTTTGAAGAAATCAACTGTGGGAGTAATTATTAGGAAATGGAAGACATACAAGACCACTGATAATCTTCCTCGATCTGGGGCTCCACGCAAGATCTCACCCCGTGGGGTCAAAATGATCACAAGAACGGTGAGCAAAAATCCCAGAACCACACGGGGGGACCTAGTGAATGACCTGCAGAGAGCTGGGACCAAAGTAACAAAGCCTACCATCAGTAACACACTACATCGCCAGGGACTCAAATCCTGCAGTGCCAGACGTGTCCCCCTGCTTAAGCCAGTACATGTTCAGGCCCGTCTGAAGTTTGCTAGAGAGCATTTGGATGATCCAGATGAGGATTGGGAGAATGTCATATGGTCAGATGAAACCAAAATATAACTTTTGGTCAAAACTCAACTCGTCGTGTTTGGAGGACAAAGAATGCTGAGTTGCATCCAAAGAACACCATACCTACTGTGAAGCATGGGGGTGGAAACATCATGCTTTGGGGCTGTTTTTCTGCAAAGGGACCAGGACGACTGATCCGTGTAAAGGAAAGAATGAATGGGGCCATGTATCATGAGATTTTGAGTGAAAACCTCCTTCCATCAGCAAGGGCATTGAAGATGAAACGTGGCTGGGTCTTTCAGCATGACAATGATCCCAAACACACCGCCCGGCAATCGAAGGAGTGGCTTCGAAGAAGCATTTCAAGGTCCTGGAGTGGCCTAGCCAGTCTCCAGATCTCAACCCCATAGAAAATCTTTGGAGGGAGTTGAGTCCATGTAAGTCCATGTTGCCCAGCGACAGCCCCAAAACATCACTGCTCTAGAGGAGATCTGCATGGAGGAATGGGCCAAAATACCAGCAACAGTGTGTGAAAACCTTGTGAAGACTTACAGAAAACATTTGACCTCTGTCATTGCCAACAAAGGGTATATAACAAAGTATTGAGATAAACTTTTGTTATTGACCAAATACTTATTTTCCACCATAATTTGCAAATAAATTCATAAAAATCCTACAATGTGATTTTCTGGATTTTTTTCCCTCATTTTGTCTGTCATAGTTGAAGTGTACCTATGATGAAAATTACAGGCCTCTCTCATCTTTTTAAGTGAGAGAACTTGCACAATTGGTGGCTGACTAAATACTTTTTTCCCCCACTGTATATTCAGACCCCTTAACTTTTTCCAAATGCAGCCTTATTCTAAAATGTATTACATAGTTTTTTCCCTCGTCAATCTACACACAATAGCCCATAATGACATCACAATAGCCCATAATGACATAACAATACCCCATAATGACAAAGCAAAACAGGTTTTTAGCCATTTTTGCTCATTTATATAAATTAAAAAACGTAATTATTAAGTTTCCATAAGTATTCAGAGCCTTTACTCATTACTTTGTTGAAACAACTTTGGCAGCGATTACAGCATCAAGTCTTCTTGGATATGACACTACAAGCTTGGCACACCTGGATTTGGGGAGTTTCTCCCATTCTTCTCTGCAGATCCTCTCAAGCTGTCAGGTTGGATGGGGAGCGTTGCTGCACAGCTATTTTCAGGTCTCTCCAGAGATGTTAGATCGGGTTCAAGTCCGGGCTCTGGCTGGGCCATTCAGAGACTTGTCCCAAAGCCACTCCTGCGTTGTCTTGGCTGTGTGCTTAGGGTCATTGTCCTGTTGGAAGGTGAACCTTCACCCCAGTCTTAGGACCGGAGCACTGTTGAGCAGGTTTTCATCAAGAATCTCTCTGTACTTTCCTCCGTTCATCTTTGCCTCAATCCTGACTAGTCTCCCATTCCCTGCCGCTGAAAAACATCTCCCCAACATGATGCTGCCACCACCATGCTTCATCGTAGGGATGGTGCCAGGTTTCCTCCAGACGTGACGCTTGGCATTCAGGACAAAGAGTTCAATCTTGGTTTCATCAGACCAGAGAATCTTGTTACTAATGGTCTGAGTGTCTTTAGGTGCCTTTTGTCAAACTCGGGCTGTCATGTGCTTTTACTGAGGAGTGGCATCCGTCCGGCCACTCTACTATAAAGTCTTCATTGGTGGAGTGCTGCAGAGATGGTTGTCCTTCTGGAAGGTTCTCCCATCTGCACAGAGGAACTCTAGAGCTCTGTCAGAGTGACCATTGGGTTCTTGGTCACCTCCCTGACCAAGGCCCTTCTCCCCCGATTGCTCAGTTTGGCCGGGCGGCCAGCTCTAGGAAAAGTCTTGATGGTTCTAAACTCTTTCCATTTAAGAATAATGGAGCCCACTGTGTTCTTGAGGAACTTCAATGCTTCAGACATTTTTTGGTATCCTTCCCCTGGTCTGTGCCTCGCCACAATCCTGTCTTGGAGCTCTACGGACAATTCCTTCAACCTCATGGTTTAGTTTTTGCTCAGACATGCACTGTCAACTGTGGGACCTTATATAGACAGGTATGTGCCTTTCCAAATCATGTCCAATCAGTTGAATTTACCACAGGTGGACTCCAATCAAACATCTCAAGGATGATCAATGGAAGCAGGATGCACCTGAGCTCAATTTTGTGTCTCATAGCAAAGGGTCTGAATACTTAAGCAAAAAAGGTATTTACCTTAATTTTTTAATCAGCAAAAATGGCTAAAAACCTGTTTTGCTTTGTCATTATGGGGTATTGTGTGTAGATTGCTGAGGATTTGTACATTTTTTTAATCAATTTTAGAATAAGTAATGTTACAAAATGTGGAAAAAGTAAAGGGGTCTGAATTGTTTCCTAAGGCACTGAGTTAATTTACTCTTAATTTACTAAATCTGGCGAGACCTAGGACCATGAAAAAACAGTTCCGCTGTGAATGCCCTCACCCGCTAGTACTTACAGTACCTTCAGAAAGTATTCCCACCGCTTCTTGTTGTGTTACAGCCTTAATTTAAAATGCATTACATTTTAGATTTTGTGTCACTGATTCACACACAATACCCCATAATGTCAATGTGGAATTTTTTATAGAAATTAATAACAAATAATTAAAAGCTGAAATGTCACGAGTCAGTAAGTATTCAACCTCTTTGTTATGGCAAGCCTTAATAAGTTCAGGATTAAAACTATGCTTAACAAATCGCAGAATAAGTTGCATGGACTCATTCCGTGTTCAATAATAGTGATTAACATGATTTTTGAATAACTACCCCATCACTGTACCCCACACATACCATTATCTGTAAGGTCCCTCAATCGAGTAGTGGATTTCAAACACAGATTCAAGCACAAAGATCAGGGAGGTTTTTCATTGCCTCGCAAGAAGGGCACCAATTTGGTAGATGTGTTTAAATCGAAAAAATCTGACACTGAATATCCCTTTGAGCATGGTGAAGTTATTTATTACACTTTGGATGGTGTATCAATACACCCAGTCACTACACCGATACAGGCATTCTTCCTAACTCAGTTGCCGGAGAGAAAGGAAACCATTCAGGGATTTCACCATGAAGCCAATGGTGATTTTAAAACAGTTACAGAGTTTAATGCCTGTGATAGGAGTAAACTGAGGATGTATCAACTACATTGTAGTTACTCCACAATACTAACCTAAATGACAGAGTGAAAAGAAGGAACCTTGTACAGAATAAAAAATATTCCAAAACATACATCCTGTTTGCAACACTGCACTTAAGTAATACTGCAAAGAATGTGGCAAAGAAATTACGTTTTTGTCCTGAAAACAGAGTGTTATGTTATGTCCAACACAACACATCACCAAGTACCACTCTTCATATTTTCAAGCATGGGGGTGGCTGGGTATGCTTGTCATCAGCAAAGACTAGGGAGTGTTTTTGGGGATAAAAATAAATGAAATACAGCTATAAGCACAGGCAAAATGCTAGAGGAAACCCTGGTTCAATCTGCTTTCCATCAGACACTGGGAGACAAATTCACCTTTCAGATGGACAATAACCAAAACTCAAAACCAAATCTACATTGGAGTTGCTTACCAAGACGACATTGAATCTTCCTGAGAGGCCTAGTTACAGTTTTTACTTAAATTGGCTTGAAAATCTATGGCAAGTCTTGAAAATGGCTGTCTAGCAAATTATCAACAATCAACTTGACAGAGCTTGAATAACTTTAAATGGGCAAATATTGTACAATCCAGATGTGCAAAGCTCTTAGACTTACCCAAAAAACGTTCACAGCTGTAATCACAGCCAAAAGTGCTTCTACAAAGTATTGACTCAGGGGTGTGAATACTTATGTAAATGAGAGTTCTGTATTTCATTTTTGATAAATTCACAAAAATTTCTAAAACCATTTATTCACTTTTCCATTACGGGGTATTGTGTGTAGATGGGCGAGAATTTTGAATTCAGGCTGTAACACAACAACATCTGGAATAAGTCAAGGGGTATGAATACTTTCTGAAGGCATTATAACGCTGATCGTTTTTTAGAGCCGCCCCTGGATTTCTGGTGGAAATCCACACATCATAAAAGGTCTCAATATGGGGCTTAGTCCTCAAAGGGCCTAGTCCTATCCGACAGGACTGGTAAGGCAGAAGGGCGGAGAAGTGAAGTGATCAGACATGGTTGGGTCCAGTTCTAGCTGGTTCTGGTTAAACTAGAAGGGCATCTGTACTACTGTCCCTTAAGATGACCATGGGGGCAGGAGGGTGCTGGCTCCGGTGCCTGTAAGGGGCTTATGGGACAGCAACGCTAGCGGGCCACTCCCGATACTACCCGGTGAAATGTAAGGCGCCAAATTCAAAATCCAAAAGTTGAATTATTAAACATTCATCAATTTACAAGTGTTGCATAGTCATCAAAAGCTTTGATTCTTGGCAATATCACAGCGTTGTCAGATTTCAAAAAGGCTTTACGGTGAAAGCACAACATTTGATTGTTTGAGGATAGCACCTCATATATTTTCCACATTAGCATAAATTCATATCCAGTGCGGGTCACATAAAACCCATATAAGAGCTAAAAGATATCCCTTACCTTTCTAAGAACTTCTGCTGAGGGCTTCCCAAGTGTCCAACGAAGACATCCAATGGTTCTTTTGTTAGAAAAAGTCATTTATTATATCCATGAATCTCCGTTTGGTTGGCGCATTATGTTCATAAAATACAGCGTCCACTCGCCCATTGAACCGTGAAGAGAACTCGTTCAACCTATACCTATACACTTGTCCAAGAACAATCAAACATCATTGATAATGTATCCTTAGGAACACTTTTATGTACAGTGGGGCAAAAAAGTATTTAGTCAGCCACCAATTGTGCAAGTTCTCCAACTTAAAAATATGAGAGAGGCCTGTAATTTTCATCATAGGTACACTTCAACTATGACAGACGAAATGAGAAAAAGAAATCCATAAAATCACATTGTAGGATTTTTAATTTATTTATTTGCAAATTATGGTGGAAAATAAGTATTTGGTCAATAACAAAAGTTTATCTCAATACTTTGTTATATACCCTTTGTTGGCAATGACAGAGGTCAAACATTTTCTGTAAGTCTTCACAAGGTTTTCACACACTGTTGCTGGTATTTTGGCCCATTCCTCCATGCAGATCTCCTCTAGAGCAGTGATGTTTTGGGGCTGTCGCTGGGCAACACGGACTTTCAACTCCCTCCAAACATTTTCTATGGGGTTGAGATCTGGAGACTGGCTAGGCCACTCCAGGACCTTGAAATGCTTCTTACGAAGCCACTCCTTCGTTGCCCAGGCGGTGTGTTTGGGATCATTGTCATGCTGAAAGACCCAGCCACGTTTCATCTTCAATGCCCTTGCTGATGGAAGGAGGTTTTCACTCAAAATTTCACGATACATGGCCCCATTCATTCTTTCCTTTACACGGATCAGTCGTCCTGGTCCCTTTGCAGAAAAACAGCCCCAAAGCATGATGTTTCCACCCCATGCTTCACAGTAGTTATGGTGTTCTTTGGATGCAACTCAGCATTCTTTGTCCTCCAAACACGACGAGTTGAGTTTTGACCAAAAAGTTATATTTTGGTTTCATCTGACCATATGACATTCTCCCCAATCCTCATCTGGATCATCCAAATGCTCTCTAGCAAACTTCAGATGGGCCTGAACATGTACTGGCTTAAGCAGGGGGACACGTCTGGCACTGCAGGATTTGAGTCCCTGGCGATGTAGTGTGTTACTGATGGTAGGCTTTGTTACTTTGGTCCCAGCTCTCTGCAGGTCATTCACTAGGTCCCCCGTGTGGTTCTGGGATTTTGCTCACCGTTCTTGTGATCATTTTGACCCCACGGGTGAGATCTTGCGTGGAGCCCCAGATCGAGGAAGATTATCAGTGGTCTTGTATGTCTTCCATTTCCTAATAATTGCTCCCACAGTTGATTTCTTCAAACCAAGCTGCTTACCTATTGCAGATTCAGTCTTCCCAACCTGGTGCAGGTCTACAATTTTGTTTCTGGTGTCCTTTGACAGCTCTTTGGTCTTGGCCATAGTGGAGTTTGGAGTGTGACTGTTTGAGGTTGTGGACAGGTGTCTTTTATACTGATAACAAGTTCAAACAGGTGCCATTAATACAGGTAACGAGTGGAGGACAGAGGAGCCTCTTAAAGAAGAAGTTACAGGTCTGTGAGAGCCAGAAATCTTGCTTGTTTGTATGTGACCAAATACTTATTTTCCACCATAATTTGCAAATAAATTCATTAAAAATCCTACAATGTGATTTTCTGGATTTATTTTCCTCATTTTGTCTGTCATAGTTGAAGTGTACCTATGATGAAAATTACAGGCCTCTCTCATCTTTTTAAGTGAGAGAACTTGCACAATTGGTGGCTGACTAAATACATTTTTTCCCCCACTGTATATTTACTGTAATATTTCAACCGGATTATAAACTGGACGATAGGAAAGGAAAAAAACCACAGCACGCGCGAGCCCGTGAACATGCTTCCTCTTCTGTTTACATCTGATGACCACTTTTAAATTCTTCTTCTATTACCATCCAGAGCAACTAAACATCATCAAACACTGTCTAGAGACTGTTGACATCCAGTGTAAGCAATAGGTACTGCAATCTTACTCCCACATATGTCTGTTTTCAATAGGGAGGGGTTCAAAATGAGGCAATGTGCCAAGCACTTTTTCCAGGACAGAAATTCCTCGGGTTTTCGCCTGTTATATCAGTTCTGTTATACTCACAGACAATATTTTAACACTCGTAGAAACTTCAAAGTGTTTCCTATCCAATGGTACTAATTATGTGCATATCCTATTTTCTGGGCCTGAGTGGGAGGCATTTTACTTTGGGCACGCCAGACACTCCAAAACCGTCACCTCGGGAGCCGCTACCTAAGAAGTTAACGATAGTATTTCACATGGATAATATCCTGGGCAATAGAAAAGGAAAAAACCGAGGCGCACGCTCACGGTCCCGCACGTCAAAGAGAAAAGTGACTTCCTCCCTCCACTTGGAAAAACTTTTCTTACTCCTCTATTTTTCAAGATAAATGCATGAAACCTTGTCTAAAGACTGTTGAAATCTAGTGGAAGCCATAGGTACTGCAACCTGGGAGCTGGAATCCAGCATTTCCTATAGCAAGTCAATGGCAAAAGAGGAACCTCACAGAATCACATTTTCCCGAATGGATTTTCCTCTGGTTTTTCGCCTGCCAAATCAGTTCTGTTATACTCACAGACATTATTTTAACAGTTTGAGAAACTTCAGTGTTTTTTATCCAATACTACTAATTATGTGCATATCAGCATATTTGAAATCCATTAACTCAGATTTTCGTACTTGAACTCAAAACGAACAATTGTTATTATCAATCTAGTAACGTTACTCAAAAGATTACCGCAGATAGCCTATTTGCTATCGTACAGGTGTAAGAATTTATAGCTAGCTAAGTTACTTACTGCAGAGTAGGTCTAGCCATGATCTAACTAGTATCTTAGGCTGGTAGTTGATTTTAAGGGACAGTTATGATAATGTGGATTTGTAATTAAGATTGAGGTTGGACTAAAATGTGAGTAATTGGATGCTTAGATGTAACCATAGACTGTCTTATTTTTGCATAGGGTCAGTTAAACATGAAAAGAAAGGGAGAGATATTAGACTTCTGTTCCAAAAGGACCCATCGGTAGGCCAGGCCTATACTTTAAACCACACATTTTAGTTAGCAGCTGTTAGTGTCACGTGAAATAACGGAGGATTCAGTAGCGAGTAAAGTTCAACATTTATTGTAGCAATCCAGGAGATAGAGTAACAGGTTCAGGTGAAGAGATAGTGCCGATCCACCACTGTCAAAATGACAGTCTTGCCCTGAGAGGGTGGGAGGCCCGTGATGAAATCCAGGGCTATATGGGACCAAGGCCTCAAAGGGACAGACAGCGGTTGGAGTAACCCATCTGGGGGCCGATTAGAAGTCTTGCCAGTAGCACAGCACGAACAGGCCAAAACAAAACTCTGAATGTCCTGGGCCATCGCTGGCCACCAGAACCGCTGCTTAACCAAAAAGCTAGTACGGGTCACTCCTGGGTGACAAGCTACCTTGGAGCAGTGTACCCAGCAAATGACATCGGACTGTAGCTCCTCCGGCACGAATAACCGACTCGGTGGGCAACCGGACGGAGGTGTTACCCCTTCTAAGGCTGACTTGACCCTCGACTCGGTCTCCCAAGTGAGTGTGGAAACAATGAGTCTCTCAGGTAGAATGCACTCGGGAGTAGCCGGGCGTTCAGAACGGTCAAACACGCGAGACAAGGCATCGGGTTTGATGTTCTGAGAGGGAAAAGTCGAAACGTCCGAAAAACAGAGCCCACCGAGCCTGTCTGGAGTTGAGTCTCTTGGCAGATCGGATGTATTCTAAGTTCTTGTGGTCAGTCCAGACGATAAAGGGTACCCCCGCTCCTTCTAACCAATGACGCCACTCCTCCAACGCCAGTTTGACTGCCAACAACTCTATTACCAATGTCATAATTACGTTCGGCAGGTGATAAACGGTGGGAGAAAAAAGCACAAGGATGCATCTTGTCATCCGAGGAGGAGCGCTGGGAGAGAACAGCACCCCCTACCCCCACCTCTGATGCATCAACCTCCACCACAAACTGACGGGAAGGATCTGGGGCTACAAGAATGGGGGCCGAAACAAAGCGACCCTTAAGGTCGGAAAATGCAGTCTCAGCAGCACCGGACCACCTGAACGTGGTACTGAGGGAGGTCAGGGCAGAAGTTGGCGAATCCCAGAAATCTCTGTAGGGCCTTACGAGAATCCGGGCTCGGCCAATCCACCGCGGCCTTTACCTTCTCGGGATCCATGCGCTTCCCCTCGGACGAGACGATGTGCCCTAGGAAGGGAACAGACTGAGCATGAAATTCACACTTCTCAGCCTTGACGAAAAGCCCATTCTCTAACAACCTCTGGCGCACCCGTCTAACGTGCTGAACGTGTTGCTGGAGAGAGGATGAAAAGATCAAAATGTCATCCAGATAGACATAAATAAATTGATCCACCATGTCTCTCAGCACGTCATTGATGAGCGCTTGGAAGACCGCCGGGGAGTTAGACGGAAAGGCATGACTAAATATTCAAAATGACACCTGGTGGTATTGAACGCGGTCTTCCACTCATCCCCCTTCTTAATGCGAACCAGATGATAAGCATTGCGTAGATCCAATTTTCTGAAGATGGATGCTCCATGTAACCTCTTGAAGGCTGAAGCCATCAACGACAAAGGATAAGTGTTCTTTACCGTGATGTTGTTCAGCCCTCGGTAGTCAATACAAGGTCGCAGAGACCCATCCTTTTTCCCCACAAAAAAGAACCCCGCCCCTGCTGGAGAAGAAGAAGGGCGGATGAACCCGGTTGCTAGAGACTCCGAAATGTATTTCTCCATGGCCTCTCTTTCTGGAGCAGAAAGAGAGTATAGCCTGCCCTTAGGCGGAGACGTACCTGGCCGTAACTCAATGGCACAATCTGGGGACGGTGTGGAGGCAGAGAAGCAGCACGAGACTTACTGAACACTTCCTTCAGGTCAAGGTACTCGGCGGGCACGTTAGACAAATTCACTGGCTCCTCCTGCAACACAGAACCAGACACAAGACAGGACACAACACTCATTACTCCAGGCCAATACTGTACTGCGTCCCCAGTCCACCCTGGGACCATGCTTCACTAGCCAGGGATGGCCTAGTACTATGGGGATGAGCGGAGAGTCCATGAGCAAGAACGAGATCTCCTCCAAATGATTGCCCGAAGTGACGAGGGTTATGGGTTTAGTGCAGAGGTGAACGTTGGGGAGTTCTTGCCCATTGAGTGACGTAACCGTAATCTGACGTGTGAGAGGACTGATGGGAATGTGAAGCTTCCGGGCCAGACTCAGGTCCATAAAGTTTCCCTCCGCTCCTGAGTCCAATAATGCTTGACATTGATGGGAGTGGGTCGCCCATTGCAGTCTTACCGGGAGGAGGGTTGAGGAAGAGGGCTTATCCATAGAGAGGCCGCCCGATAGTAGCCTCTGGTTTACTATCGAGCTTGACCTTTTACCGGACAGTCATTAAGAAAATGTCCTGTGCCTCCGCAATACAGGCACAGCCCTCTATTCCTCCGTCGTTGCCTCTCCTCCCGGGAGAGTCGAGCTCTACCCACCTGCATGGGCTCATGATGGAACACGGGACTGACCGTATTTCCGCTGGGTGACGAGTGCCCCTCGAACCTCGCAAAAACCGGGATCTGATGTGCCCGCTGTTCCAGCCGGCTTAAGCGAGCATCGACCCGTAACGCCAGCTCAATGAGCCCGTCCAGGCTCCTGGGCAGGTCCAGCGCGTAAATCTCCCTCTGTATGCGGTCAGCCAACCCATGCAGGAACATGTCCCACTGCGCCTCCTCGTTCCATTGGCACTCTGCTGCCAGGGTCCGAAATTCAATAGAGTAGTCCGACACTGGTCTACTCCCTTGATGAAGATCCGCGAGAACGCGGGCTGCCTCAAGCGTCCCGCTATGCCACGGTCGAAGACCCGCCTCAGTTCCTCTGATAGTGCCTGGAATGAAGAGCAGCATTGGTGATGGTTCTCCCACACCGCTGTTCCCCACTGAGCCGCGCGTCCTGTCAACAAGGTTAGCGTAAAAGCCACTTTGGATTGTTCTGAGGCGAACGTCTGTGGCTGGAGCGAAAAAAACAAGGAGCACTTGTTGATAAATGGTCTGCAAAAATTAGGCTCACCCGAATATGCCTCCGGGGTGGGCATACGCGGCTCAGGTGGGTGGTAAGGGGGTATAGTAGTAGGAAGAACAGGCGATGTGGTGGGCGCAGCGGGAACACTTAGATGTTGCAGCTGTTGGGTGAGCTCTGACACCTGCGCTACCAAGGCTTGCACCGCATGACCCGTTGCCTTCATCTGTTCCTCCTGTTGATCCATACGAGACATGCTTCTGGACAGAAATCTTGTTAGCTCCGGTGTACTCGCTGAATCCATGTTTGGTTCAGTTCGTTCTGTCACGTGAAATAACGGAGGATTCAGTAGCGAGTAAAGTTCAACATTTATTGTAGCAATCCAGGAGATAGAGTAACAGGTTCAGGTGAAGAGATAGTGCAAAGAAGTGTCCGGGTCTTATCAGCGCAGGGACTGAAGGGGAAAACCCAATCCTCTGTATAGGTCAGTGTAGCGAAGAGGAATACCCTGTCTGTCAATCCAGAACGTGCCCTGCGTAGAATCCTCCCCCGGAGCGAGAGCGAACGTAGAGTCCAACAGAGAACGGGACCATAGGAGACACAGAACTCCGTCTGGAGAGAATCACACGCACAGGAAACAAGACAACGACCTGACAAACACAAGACCAAGACAACGAGTATAAGTAGGCACAAACAATGAGTGTCAGCTGGCGCTGATAACGAGCAGAGTAGTAATCAGCGGCCACACCCACACTCACACTCACACACACACACAGAGTGAGCCGGTGAATTAATGAACCGTGACAGTTAGTATCTAATATTGTGGATCCCTTAATTATACATTTGCATAGAGATATGACACAATATTTAACGTGTATTTCAGATCCAGAGAAGAGGGTCCTATACAGCCGTGTTTGAAAACATTTCCCAGAATTTAGCATGGTACTAGGAAAAGGGCTTTCAACAGCTCCTGGTATAAGGACAATTCATGGCTTGAATATTCTGTAAATCAAGATTCAACTTATTGTTTCGCCTTGTAGGCATGTTTCTCAGCCCAATACACCTGAATCTGCCTTCACATCCCAGTCAGGTTTTGGTAACTGGAAAAAGGCGCTGTTTAAAGATTCTGGGTTTAAGCTCCATTAGAAGGCAGAGCATCATATCAATGCTGTGTATGCTTGGAATCAGCATAAAAGGGCCATTGACAGAAACTCATCCATGTTAGATGTCATAAATGAGGACCGGAAAAAAGAAAGGGGAGGAAAACTGTACTTACATTAAAACAATTGCAGATGTGCTCCTATTAACTGCCACTCAGAATATAGCGCAGAGAGGTCATCGAGAGTCTGGTGTGACTCAAATAAAGGGGAATTATTTTTTGACAATCTTAGAAGAAATAGCAAAGCATGACCCTCTCATAGAGAAAAGGATGAATGCATGTGGCAATGCTAAGTACACAAGCCAAGTTGTGAATAATAAGAGAAGTAAAAGATGAAACCAAAGATTTTAAGAAAAATAACAAATGTATTTAGTTGTGAGGTACTATTACAATGGGGGCATCCACAAAAGCTTTTTACACTTTCAGCCAGCTGTAAGCTTAGATGCAGCAGGTCTCACAAAAATAATAATTGATTGCCTTGAAAAGCATGATCTGGACTACAGAAATAATCTTGTGGGGCAAGGCTATGACGGTGCATCCGTCATGAGCGGAAAGAACTCTGGTGTGTCTGCACGAACAGTGCAGGATTTGCATTTTATGTGCACTGTAATGCACATTGTTTGAATTTGGTTCTTTTCGATGCTGTAAAATCAGTGCCTGAGGCAAGGGCTGTGGATCTAGTAGGTGCACTTACAGACACATTACAGGACTACAGAAGTGAGGGTTACTTTGGAGAACTATGGAAAGAGGTTGAAGAGATTGCAGATCACTGCAAAATCAGTGTACAAACAGTGTGTAAAAGACAGTCTAAAACAAGCTTAAGATTTCACGACTCATTGATGATGAGCGCTGTAGGACAGAAAAATAGTGACCAAAGTGATGGTGAGAGCTTCTAAAGAGCTATCTTTTATCAGATGCTTGACAGTCTCACAGCTGAGCTGCAGAGATGTTTTTCAAAGAAGAATTGTGAGATAATGCAATGAGTCCAGTCTCTCAACCCAAAGAGTACAACATTCTTGAATGAGGAACCTCTGTTTGCCTTTGCTCAGACCTTTGAGTCAGATTTAGAGGACCTCAAACATGAGGTTCATCAAACCAAGCGGCTTCTTGATAGGAGAGAGAAAAGTGGAAGGGACAGACCGTCTACTCTCCTTTACTCATTGTGTTTCTAGAACCTTAAAAATAGGTCTTCCACGAGCTATTAGTGCCCATATTGATGACCACACTATCTGCCACATTGAAGAACTCCGGGTTAAGTGAATTATCACTTCTACCTCTAATCAGCAATCATAGGATTCATTCACGCTCCTTAGATGCCAGGTTAGGGTTACACACTAATTCTTCTGTCATGGTCTGAAGTAGCCTTGTCCCCCCCTTGTCACCCCATGAATAAAACTCTAGTTCCGCCACTGCCTGTAAGCAGTATATGGACAAGGTATGACATTCAGCTTTGGTTTTATTTCCTTTGGTTACAGGGTAAGCAAACCAACATGTTATTTTGTTATTTGGGTCAACTATCCCTTTAAGTTACAAACGCTATAAAAACTCCCATGTGGGTTGAATTGGTTCCATTTTGTTCATAACTATTATTACTTTCTATGCCACAAGGTACATCGTCAGTCTACATCACACAATATAGTGGAGTTTATACATGCAGACCAATTCTGATCTTTTACCCAAGTATTGGCAAAAGATCCGATCTGACTCGTTAAAAGACCAATAATTGGACAAAAATATCTGGATTGGACAATCTGTGTAAATCAGAATTGTGCTGCCTGTGTGAACGCAGCCAGTGAGGTACAGCTCTTATTCCAGCCACAGTCTGTAGCCTACTTGAACAGCAACCAAGCTCAGATCTAGTGGGTCACATGTGGCCTATGGTATCTTTGTATAAAATATTCAATAGCATTTTCAGCATTGGAAACTCCTGGTACTCTTAAAGCACCACTCGAGACCTCATCTCATTCAGTCCTCTCATACGCGGGAAAAAGAAACAAACACTTGAATAACAAATAAGGCAATTTACTGGAAAACAATTGCCATTGCTACCCACAAATGATTGATCCATGTCAATTGTGTGCCTGGATAAGACACAGCCAAAACATATGTGTCTCTTCCTCAGTATGTCTTTGTGAGTGCTGTTTGCTTCCTCAGGAATGGGGAAATGTGGGGATTTGGTTCACACCCATACAGGACGCCAGAGATCCAGGCAAGCAGACAGTGTGCCAGGAATAGTATCGTGGTAGAACTGCATGTACAAGTACTCGTCATCATAACACTGTCTGGCAGGTGGTGAAAGGTCTGGAGTTTTGCCCGGGGGGAGACTGAGGACTGAATACTGGAGACGGCCACGAGGAGCTGAATGACAGGAATTTCTCTCTTAACACCTTCAGGTTGATTGATCTCGCACACACACACACACACACACACACACCTGTTATTGGCAAAACTTTTATTAACACATTCTATAAGTCACAGAGAAATGCCTAAACAACGAACCCATAGGGCACCAACTGGTTGAATCAATGTTGTTTCAACGTAATTTGTCAATGTATTGTGACGTGGAATCTATGTGGAAAATACATTGGATTTGCTGAGAGTCATCAATGTAGACTTGTTTTGAGGGTGAAATTTCAACCACCAAATTAAATCATCATAGTAACCAATTTTCAACATAGACAAATATTGTATAAAATAAAGTATGTTGAATGTATAGCGATCAGCTCTTCAACGTTATCGATCAGAATAAAAAAAACCTAGAAGCTGGACAGCACCTCCTACTGGATCTATCTACTGCCATTTGGTCTTCCATCCAGGGTTTTAACCAAGCCCAGCCCTGATTGGCTTTGATATTTGTCACTGACTACTACCAATGTGCTATCGTGAGAATGATTATCGAGCGACTTCTTAATAACTAAATAGATTCACTGTTGCTAACAAAGTCATTCAAAAGGATAGGTTTAACAGAGCAAATTAAATGGAACCTTACTTTATAAGTCATATATCACCAATGATACTATTTAGGCCTGTATAGCATTAGGGGAAGTCATTCAACCCAGGGTTCAACTTAAAGACATACAGTGTAGATATAGGTTTTCACGCTTCGGTTGATTTTATCATTTATGATGTTAATAATTGATATGTTGGATTCACATCTCCATCTCAACCAAAAATCTAAGTTGAAGAATAGGACTAAATCAAATCAAACTTATTTAAAGTTAGACGTAACATAGTCCTATTCTTTAACTTAGATTTTTGGTTGAGATGGAGACGTGAATCCAACATGTCAATTAATTTGTAGACAAACTGGAATTATAGTCAGACTAAGTCAGTGGCACTGTCACGATCGGTGTGAAAGGTAGACCAAGGCACAGCGTGCGTATAGTTCCACATGATTTATTTAAAAAATGGAACATACAAAAAGAATAACCAGACCATAACGTCAGTATAGCACTACAGGTGGGGAAGGGAACAAACTAAATAGGATTCCCAATTAGAGGCAATGACTAACAGCTGCCTCTAATTGGGAACCAACACAAAACACAACATAAAGTCCCCTAGAAAACCCTAGTCACGCCCCTGACCCAACCCAGAGGGCTCTCTATGGCCAGGCCGTGACAGGCGCAAAATATACATCTCCTTCAAATGTTGTTATATGGCTGCATTGACAGCAAAACACAATTCAGTGAGAATTGTGAGAAGTGAATGAACGAAACAAAGTAAGGTATGGGCAACATTGACGGGGTTGGGGACCACAGTGGCTCGCGGGTCCCCCTGTTTTAGCAGCCCTCCTCTTGACAGCGAAGAGAAAACGTTGAAGTTAAAGAGTTAACTTCCTGCAATTCTACACATTTTTCCAGAATGTGGAGACAAATGTTTGCAGTTGTTAATAAGATATTCGATGAAGCCGCATATCGTCCCTGACAAACACATCATCAATAACATTCCACCATGACAGCTTCACTGCAGGAACGTGTGGGGGGTAGGGGGGCGACTAAAAGGAAAAGAGCTCTTTAAAGAACACTTAGGACTCTGTCCATCAGGCTTTTGTCACATCTAATTCCCATGTCAACGAGCGGCCTGGGGCCTTTTGTGTGGTGTGGCGTGCAAATCTGTACATGAGGGATGGGTGGACGGGTGGACGCCCCCTTGACAGAGGTCAGAGGTCAGAGGAATAGAACGATCTCCCCAGAAGCTGGGAGGATGTTAGGGGAGGAGTCAGCTTCGTGGCCTCCGGATGTCCATCACACCTCTGCCACTGTGTCTGTCTCTCCGTGGGGCCAGTGCAGGTCAGGGAAGTCATGTGACCTTTAAAAGCGCACATTGAATTCAATCAAACTTCATTTATACGTCAACGGGAATTGTTTATACTAGGTAACGTTGTGTGTGTGTGTAAATACATGACGTTAATACATTAATCTACCGTATATCTTCATTCAGGAAATAAACATGACAGTTAAACAAAAAATACAGTGCATAAATGCAGGAAACTATTAAAATTAGAAGAATCCCATGGCAACGCACAGCAGACTTGACCCAGGCAAGGCGGCTGAACTGAGGCAGTCCCTTTCGTTCAGTCATACGAGCCCTGGGGCCAGGGTAGCAGAGGATGATTCATCCTCTCAACATTAGCCCCATTGTGAGCGCAGAGCGCCTGGGTGACCGTGCTAAATGCAATGTTGTTGTTTTTCACTAAAACTTATTACATTTCATTATAATCTCCCCTAATCAGATGTCTCAGTATGGCTGACATGGTTGCTTCCCCCCCAGGTTATAGGCTGTCATCATTGATTTCGATGGTCAAACATATAGTTACTTTATCTCGTTCGCTGCGCTACCCATTTTGTAGTGTCTTGTAGAATGAACAGTTGCTTTGCTGGAGAACCACGATGACTTATATTTCCAATTTTTATTCTGAAACAATGTGTTGAAAACTCTGTGTGAATGAACAAAGACATTGAAATTGTTTGTCTGTGCAAGAATGAAAGTTAACATTTTATGACAGAAAGATGTGCATATATTTCTAGGTATCACCTTGACTCCAATATTTATTTATTTGATTTTATTTAACCTTAATTGAACTAGGCAAGTCAGTTGAGAACAAATTCTTATTTACAATGACGGGCTAAAATAGCCTAATTGGATGACATTTCTGGATTTCAACTGAAATCCTTTTAGGCCATAACACCGCACCCATGCATTAATAACGGTGTTATCATCCTGTTCTCATGTCACCGTTAACCCGGCCCTCTTTGTGACCGGTGGGCTTTTTCCCCGTCTGCGCATGCCCAGTATGTTCTGCGTGTGACCGTAGGGCCAGAAGTTCTCTTTCTCCTCCACTGTTCGGCCTCTACATGAGCGGATCGCGAGAGAGCCGCAGAGCCGCTGATGTCGCCGATACAGAAGGTCTCATGGAACTCGTCAAAGCGGCAGTGTTCTTGTTGTCTTTTCCTTCACAATGCACTTTAGGATTTCAATAAGATGTATGTGTGTTTTGAGATAGTGACTTTTCTTCTCGCGTTCAACTTCTACGATTTGGTTCTTACTCAGGGTAAGTCTCCTGTTGGTTTTTCTTATTTCGCTAAACGTTACATACAGTAATTGTCCTGTGTGTAATTGTCCTGTGTGTAAGTCTATTGTTGTGCTCTTAGGGGTTGTAATTGTTTCAAAACATGCAAGCTGTATAGTGTAACGACCCTGGGTTTATAAGCGCGGATATTGACTCTGCCGCAATGGTAAAGTTCGCTTAACTGGGAACAAATCATTGCAGGGGACGCAAGTATTCAGTGCGCTGAGTTGTAACTTTTTGATTCATCCTACAGTCTACAGCCTACAGTCCGCATCTTGCAATATGAGCGGCCAACAACCGTTGCACAGATTTATCAACAGTATAGACCATACTATGTGTTTTCTAACGGTAGCCTACTTCGTATTGGGATAGTTTTTACTCTTATTTTGGAGGGAATACAATAGTCACTTTCCATATAGGTTTTCATTGTGAACTTGATATTTCTCCACATTGTATCACGCTGGTTTTCTTCCTCTTTTCTTACCAATTGTATCACGCAATTGGGGAGGGTCCCTTTACCTGTGATGGAGCTGTAACCAGCCCATAGCCTGTAGCCTATACTGGTGATGGAGCTGTTACCAGCCCGTAGCCTATACTGGTGATGGACCTGTAACCAGCCCATAGCCTGTAGCCTATACTGGTGATGGAGCTGTTACCAGCCCGTAGCCTATACTGGTGATGGACCTGTAACCAGCCCATAGCCTGTAGCCTATACTGGTGATGGAGCTGTTACCAGCCCGTAGCCTATACTGGTGATGGACCTGTAACCAGCCC
Source organism: Brachymystax lenok tsinlingensis (assembly GCA_030435695.1). Lineage (NCBI taxonomy): Eukaryota > Metazoa > Chordata > Actinopteri > Salmoniformes > Salmonidae > Brachymystax > Brachymystax lenok. The sequence goes on along the minus strand of CM059782.1, from coordinate 7,310,872 downwards.
ATAGCCTGTAGCCTATACTGGTGATGGAGCTGTAACCATCCCATAGCCTGTAGCCTATACTGGTGATGGAGCTGTAACCAGTCCATAGCTTGTAGCCTATACCGGTGATGGAGCTGTAACCAGTCCATAGCTTGTAGCCTATACTGGTGATGGAGCTGTAACCAGCCCATAGCTTGTAGCCTATACTGGTGATGGAGCTGTTACCAGCCCATAGCTTGTAGCCTATACCGGTGATGGAGCTGTAACCAGTCCATAGCTTGTAGCCTATACCGGTGATGGAGCTGTTACCAGCCCATAGCTTGTAGCCTATACCGGTGATGGAGCTGTAACCAGTCCATAGCTTGTAGCCTATACCGGTGATGGAGCTGTAACCAGCCCATAGCTTGTAGCCTATACTGGTGATGGAGCTGTTACCAGCCCATAGCTTGTAGCCTATACCGGTGATGGAGCTGTAACCAGTCCATAGCTTGTAGCCTATACCGGTGATGGAGCTGTTACCAGCCCATAGCTTGTAGCCTATACCGGTGATGGAGCTGTAACCAGTCCATAGCTTGTAGCCTATACTGGTGATGGAGCTGTTACCAGTCCATAGCTTGTAGCCTATACCGGTGATGGAGCTGTAACCAGTCCATAGCTTGTAGCCTATACCGGTGATGGAGCTGTAACCAGTCCATAGCTTGTAGCCTATACCGGTGATGGAGCTGTTACCAGCCCATAGCTTGTAGCCTATACCGGTGATGGAGCTGTAACCAGCCCATAGCTTGTAGCCTATACCGGTGATGGAGCTGTTACCAGTCCATAGCTTGTAGCCTATACCGGTGATGGAGCTGTTACCAGTCCATAGCTTGTAGCCTATACTGGTGATGGAGCTGTAACCAGCCCATAGCTTGTAGCCTATACCGGTGATGGAGCTGTTACCAGCCCATAGCTTGTAGCCTATACTGGTGATGGAGCTGTTACCAGTCCATAGCTTGTAGCCTATACTGGTGATGGAGCTGTTACCAGTCCATAGCTTGTAGCCTATACCGGTGATGGAGCTGTTACCAGCCCATAGCTTGTAGCCTATACCGGTGATGGAGCTGTTACCAGCCCATAGCTTGTAGCCTATACCGGTGATGGAGCTGTAACCAGCCCATAGCTTGTAGCCTATACCGGTGATGGAGCTGTTACCAGTCCATAGCTTGTAGCCTATACTGGTGATGGAGCTGTTACCAGTCCATAGCTTGTAGCCTATACTGGTGATGGAGCTGTAACCAGCCCATAGCTTGTAGCCTATACCGGTGATGGAGCTGTTACCAGCCCATAGCTTGTAGCCTATACCGGTGATGGAGCTGTAACCAGCCCATAGCTTGTAGCCTATACCGGTGATGGAGCTGTTACCAGCCCATAGCTTGTAGCCTATACTGGTGATGGAGCTGTTACCAGTCCATAGCTTGTAGCCTATACTGGTGATGGAGCTGTTACCAGTCCATAGCTTGTAGCCTATACTGGTGATGGAGCTGTAACCAGTCCATAGCTTGTAGCCTATACTGGTGATGGAGCTGTTACCAGTCCATAGCTTGTAGCCTATACTGGTGATGGAGCTGTTACCAGTCCATAGCTTGTAGCCTATACTGGTGATGGAGCTGTAACCAGCCCATAGCTTGTAGCCTATACCGGTGATGGAGCTGTTACCAGCCCATAGCTTGTAGCCTATACCGGTGATGGAGCTGTTACCAGCCCATAGCTTGTAGCCTATACCGGTGATGGAGCTGTAACCAGTCCATAGCTTGTAGCCTATACCGGTGATGGAGCTGTTACCAGCCCATAGCTTGTAGCCTATACCGGTGATGGAGCTGTTACCAGCCCATAGCTTGTAGCCTATACCGGTGATGGAGCTGTAACCAGTCCATAGCTTGTAGCCTATACCGGTGATGGAGCTGTAACATAGTATGGTGTGTTCGTGACATTAAATCATTTTAATACGTGTTACATTGTTGCTCTTCGGTGAGAATAGCCTGTGTATGAGGCTACAGTAGATCCTACAAGAGTATAGCTAGGTTTCGTTGGTGTGAAATCTCAACGATTTTTTACTTGTTAGGTAATAATATGGCTTAACATCTGACACGCGAATCAAGTGTATGACAATGACGAGCTGCTGATTCTCCACACCAGGCAATTAGCAAATACAGAGGTGTACTTACACTTGTATTGGTGGTAGACATCTGCCCTCATTGAATAAGGCAATAGTCATTGTACGTTATGTGTCACACACTAACAATGTGTTAACCAGTTGGCGCACCCACGTTTCAACGTGTAGGCGTACAGTAGGCGTACCCTTTAAAAGTTACTCGTCAATAGTCATTTGGCCGACATCATTCAACTGATTCCTCAATCGTTACGGATGGGGTTAGTTTGGCAGCGCCAGTTTTTAATTCACATCTGGTGGTGTGGAGACTTTGATGTTGTAGAAAAGTGCTGTTTGTCCACATGCGCACAGGATGTGGATTTGCTCCGCGTAAATATCGCTTTTAAAGTTACTGACACAAGACATCTGTCACTGTGTGCGTTGAAGATGAAAAAACATTGCGTAGAACTTCACCAATGATGTATGTAAAACCTGGATTGCTGATGCTATGTGTTGGCCAATGAGAGGCTTTGAAGCCGGTGGGCCATATTGACACTCCCCAGAGGAAGCAGTCCTCCAGAGGAATGCATGGAATTCTACTGTATTTCAATTAAATGTTTTAAGGACAATGCATTTACTATTTAAATATTTTTGGTTGTAGTGGGGACAGTAACACTGTTACTTCAAAAAAGATGTGGCAAAAACAAATGTAGACATCAATAAATTATTTCTATAGCTTCCAAAATATTTTTAACATGGTGGAGGAGTGCCAAGATGGAGGTGCAGTGGCTTCAAAACAGTGCCCCCTGTTAGTCATCTAGTCTGTATATAAATCATTGGTTTGGACCCATATTTGCAAGCTGGCATTATGAAGAGGACAAAGTCGCCTACACACAGGGCCTTTTTTTTTATGTTCTAAAATGGGAATGGTAGCAGCCTCGCGCCTTGGGAACATCTGAGAAACTAATTTGACCCCTTCCAGACCACTACACTGCCTCAAGATAATGTTTTTCTCCTTGTCCAACTCCCTCCGTTCCTTTGTGTGAAAATAATGTCTCCAAGGTTAGTTTCTTTTCAAGTATCCGCTATTGAGAGCCTTTTTTTCCGCAATCAATCGAACCTTTCAAGAGGACCACAATGGAAATAAGTCCCAGACTGTATTGTGTGTTATCCTCCATGATTTAACAATGGAAATAAGTCCCAGATTTTATTATGTGTTATCCTCCATGATTTAACAAGGAAATAAGTCCCAGATTTTATTATGTGTTATCCTCCATGATTTAACAATGGAAATAAGTCCTAGACTTTGTGTTATCCTCCACCATTTAACAATGGAAATAAGTCCCAGATTTTATTGTGTGTTATCCTCCACGATTTCACAATGGAAATACATCCCAGACTTTGTGTGTTATCCTCTATGATTTAACAATGGAAATAAATCCCAGACTTTGTGTGTTATCCTCTATGATTTAACAATGGAAATAAGTCCCAGACTTTGTCTGTTATCCTCCATGATTTATCTCATGTGCATGTATGGATTTTTCAAGTTTTATGTGAGCTGGTTTTATAAAATTGTCAAATTAATTAACTAAATTAAAACTAAATCCTCAAAGTAAGGCTGGTTTAGGAACATGAGTGTAACGATTTGCGCTGAGAGTCGGGAAGCAAGTTCAGGGAGTGAATATATTTAATAAATAAATGAACAAAACAAGAAACACAAACAGCGCACCGACATTAAACAAAGTCAGAACAGAAACAATAACGCCTGGGGAAGGAACCAAAGGGAGGGACATATATAGGGATGCTCATCAGGGAAGTGAAAGAGTCCAGGTGAGCGTAACGATGGTGACAGGTGTGCGCCAGAATGAGCAGCCTGGTAACCTAGAGGCCGGAGAGGGAGCACACGTGACAGTACCCCCTCCCTGACGCGCGGCTCCAGCCACAGGACGCCGACAAAGGGGACGAACCCAGGGATCAGGAGCGGGCCGGTCACCTCTGCTGAGGCGCGGGAAACCTGTCACGCCAGCTGAGGTGTGGGAACCTGACAGATCGGTGGAGCCTGGCGATCCGGTGAAGACATGAAAGCCCGACGAGCCGGCTGTAGCAGGGTAGCCTGGCGATCTGGCTGAGGCATGAGAGCCTGGCGGTCTGGTGAAGGCATGAGAGCCTGGCGGTCTGGTGAAGGCAGGAGAGCCTGGCGGTCTGGTGAAGGCAGGAGAGCCTGTAGCGGCTCCCGGACCCGACGTCATTCCCACCGGAACGATAAGAAAACAAAAAAACACTCCCTGATCCTTCCCTTTGGTGAGGCGTTATTCTGTAACGATTTGCGCTGAGAGTCGGGAAGCAAGTTCAGGCAGTGAATACATTTAATAAATAAATGAACAAAACAAGAAACACAAACAGCGCACCGACATTAAACAAAGTCAGAACAGAAACAATAACGCCTGGGGAAGGAACCAAAGGGAGGGACATACAGTATATCACAAAAGTGAGTACACCCCTCACATTTTTGTAAATATTTGAGTATATCTTTTCATGTGACAACACTGAAGAAATGACACTTTGCTACAATGTAAAGTAGTGAGTGTACAGCTTGTATAACAGTGTAAATTTGCTGTCCCCTCAAAATAACTCAACACACAGCCATTAATGTCTAAACCGCTGGCAACAAAAGTGAGTACACCCCTAAGTGAAAATGTCCAAATTGGGCCCAAAGTGTCAATATTTTGTGTGGCCACCATCCTTTTCCAGGACTGCCTTAATCCTCTTGGGCATGGAGTTCACCAGAGCTTCACAGGTTGCCACTGGAGTCCTCTTCCACTCCTCCATGACAACATCACAGAGCTGGTGGATGTTAGAGACCTTGCACTCCTCTAGCTTCCGTTTGAGGATGCCCCACAGATGCTCAATAGGATTTAGGTCTGGAGACATGCTTGGCCAGTCCATCACCTTTACCCTCAGCTTCTTTAGCAAGGCAGTGGTCGTCTTGGAGGTGTGTTTGGGGTCGTTATCATGTTGGAATACTGCCCTGCGGCCCAGTCTCCGAAGGGAGGGGATCATGATCTGCTTCAGTATGTCACAGTACATGTTGGCATTCATGGTTCCCTCAATGAACTGTAGCTCCCCAGTGCCGGCAGCACTCATGCAGCCCCAGACCATGACACTCCCACCACCATGCTTGACTGTAGGCAAGACACACTTGTCTTTGTACTCCTCACCTGGTTGCCGCCACACACGCTTGACACCATCTGAAACAAATAAGTTTATCTTGGTCTCATCAGACCACAGGACATGGTTCCAGTAATCCATGTCCTTAGTCTGCTTGTCTTCAGCAAACTGTTTGCAGGCTTTCTTGTGCATCATCTTTAGAAGAGGCTTCCTTCTGGGACGACAGCCATGCAGACCAATTTGATGCAGTGTACGGCGTATGGTCTGAGCACTGACAGGCTGACCCCCACCCCTTCAACCTCTGCAGCAATGCTGGCAGCACTCATACGTCTATTTCCCAAAGACAACCTTTGGATATGACGCTGAGCACGATGCACTCAACTTCTTTGGTCGACCATGGCGAGGCCTGTTCTGGAGTGGAACCTGTCCAGTTAAACCGCTGTATGGTCTTGGCCACCGTGCTGCAGCTCAGTTTCAGGGTCTTGGCAATCTTCTTATAGCCCAGGCCATCTTTATGTAGAGCAACAATTCTTTTTTCAGATCCTCAGAGAGTTCTTTGCCATGAGGTGCCATGTTGAACTTCCAGTGACCAGTCAGTATGAGGAAGTGTGAGAGCGATGACACCAAATTTAACACACCTGCTCCACATTCACACCTGAGACCTTGTAACACTAACGAGTCACATGACACCGGGAAGGGAAAATGGCTAATTGGGCCAATTTGGACATTTTCACTTAGGGGTGTACTCACTTTTGTTGCCAGCGGTTTAGACATTAATGGCTGTGTTTTGAGTTATTTTGAGGGGACAGCAAATTTACACTGTTATACAAGCTGTACACTCACTACTTTACATTGTAGCAAAGTGTCATTTCTTCAGTGTTGTCACATGAAAAGATATACTCAAATATTTACAAAAATGTGAGGGGTGTACTCACTTTTGTGATATACTGTATATAAGGAAGGTCATCAGGGAAGTGATAGAGTCCAGGTGAGTGTAACGATGGTGACAGGTGTGCGCCAGAACGAGCAGCCTGGTGATCTAGAGGCCCGGAGAGGGAGCACACGTGACAGAGAGGCAGAATAGAATGGATGGCATTCTTTACCTCAGCTGAAATGTGCATGTCCAGCATGCGCTGTGTTTTGCATCATGTTGTGCCATGCTTTTAAAGCCCACAAATGTAGTTATAGTTTTTTTCAACAAGAAAAACATTTCAAGAATAGGCAAGAGGTATCATAATTTTAAAGCAATGCGAAAAAAATTATGTAGCCTACCAAGGCTATTAACTTGGTGCATGGTTAATGAACTGAAATAGTGGTATTTATTTTTGATCTGACTCCAATAATTGTTCATTCGGGAGAGTAAAGAGCATGTTTGCAAGAACATTTGTTTTCATTAACATTAATGTATTTCATGTTTCAGATCTGAGACCTAACTGAGCAGTTTTCAGGTTATTAGATTAGCAGTAACAGGGCTTGAGGCCTCCGGCTCTGTAAAACATCTGTATTTATGTTGACGAAAGCTGTTACATTAAGGACTACCATAAATGTCAAGGTTACCAAATGAAAACTGACTGCGACTGAGGACTACTACATAGGCATGGCTTCATTCCTGTACCGACTTCAATTACGTTTGGCGCTGTTCAATCAATCAATCAAATGTATTTATAAAGCCCTCTTTACATCAGCAGATGTCACAAAGTGCTATACAGAAACCCAGCCTAAAACCCCAATCAGCAAGCAATGCAGATGTAGAAGCATTGGTGGCTAGGAAAAACTCCATAGAAAGGCAGGAACCAAGGAAGAAACCTAGAGAGGAACCAGGATCTGAAGGATGGCGAGTAGTCCTCTAGCTGTGCCAGTTGGAGATTATAAGAGCACAAGGCCATTAAGGCCAGATTGTTCTTCAAGATGTTCAAACCTTCATAGATGACCAACAGGGTCAAATAATTATCACAGTGCTTGTAGAGAGTGCAACAGGTCAGTACCTCAGGAGTAAATGTCAGTTGGCTTTTCATAGCCGAGCATTCAGAGGCAGAGACAGCAGGTGCGGTAGAGAGAGAGTGTTGAAAACAGCAGGTCCGGGACAAGGTAGCACATCCAGTGAACAGGTCAGGGTTCCATAACCGCAGGCAGAACAGTTGAAACTGGAGCAGCAGCACAAGCAGGTGGACTGGGGACAGCCAGGAGTCAAGTCCTGAGGCAGGGTCCTAGGGCTCAGGTCCTCCGGAACAGGAGGGAGAAAGGGAGAGAGAGAGAATACTTAAATTCACCCAGGACACCAGATATAACAGACTGACCCCAGCCCCCCGGCACATAGACTATTGCAGCATAGAGACTGGAGGCTGAGACAGGGGGGGTCGGGGGACACTGTGGCCCCGTCCGACGATACCCCTGGACAGGACCAACCAGGCAGGATATAACCCCTCCCACTTTGCCAAAGCACAGCCCGCCACACCACTAGAGGGATATCAACAGACCACCAACTTACTACCCTGAGGCAAGGCTGAGTATAGCCCAAGAAGATCTCTTCCACCACACGAGGGGGCACAAAACAAGTAGATTGGATCTAAAATGTGGTATTTCATTGGATCATTTGAATAAGTCCAGAGCAGACTGTCTGACCAGCAGGCTCAGAGGCTGGCCGCAACAGCAGGATATTATGTAATAGAACAAGATGTGGTCCTTGTTTGATCGCTTGCCAAAAAAAAGACACTGAACTGATTCTATCACCACTACCAATCCTTCCCCCAACACACACACACAGGCACACACGCACGCGCACACATGCACGCATGCACACACACACCACTTACCCTCTTTCCCTCTTTCCTCTCTACCTGAACGTTTGTTCGCTTGTTAATTTACTCTATCCGTTTTTTTTTTTTTATCGAACGGGTGGCAACCCTAAGTCTAAATATTGCTGTTACATTGCACAACCTTCAATGTTATGTCATAATTATGTAAAATTCTGGCAAATTATTGACGGTCTTTGTTAGGAAGAAATGGTCTTCACACAGTTCGCAACGAGCCAAGCGGCCCAAACTGCTGCATATACCCTGACTCTGCTTACACTGAACGCAAGTGAAGTGACACAATTTCCCTAGTTAATATTGCCTGCTAACATAAATTTCTTAACTAAATATGCAGGTTTAAAAAATATATACTTGTGTATTGATTTTAAGAAAGGTATTGATGTTTATGGTTAGGTTCATTGGTGCAACGATTGTGCTTTTTTTTTTGCGAATGTGCTTTTGTTAAATCATCACCCGATTGGCGAAGTAGGCTGTGATTCGATGATAGATTAACAGGCACCGCATTGATTATATGCAACGCAGGACAAGCTAGTTAACCTAGTAATATCATCAACCATGTGTAGTTAACTAGTAATTGTTAAGACTGATTGATTGATTGTTTTTTATAAGATCAGTTTAATGCTAGCTAGCAACTTACCTTGGCTCCTTGCTGCACTTGCGTAACAGGTGGTCAGGCTGCCACCCAGTCTCCTCGTGGATTGCAATGTAATCGGCCATAATCGGCACCCAAAAATGCAGATTACAGATTGTTATGAAAACTTGAAATCGGCCCTAATTAATCGGTCAACCTCTAATGTGTACTATTTCCATGATCCCCAATTTTTTAAGTATAGTTCTTGGGTCTTTTACTTTCGGTTTTGAACACCAGCTTCAAACAGTGGGAAAACAGTGTGTTTTGGTAACAGCGGTGTAGATGGTACAATGATTCTCTCCACTACACTTGCTTGTTTTGTCACATTAACTGAAATTAGGTGAACTATTAGAATTTTTGCAACCAGGAAATGGTGGAGCAATTTCTGTACAGTGCATCTTTAACGTTGCACTTGAAATCGTTCGTAATCTAACACCAGCCTCAGACCTCTCGTAGAACAGCTCAGTGAGTTGTTAGATCACCATCCCGAGTCACTTTCCACACAGAAAATCTCTGCTAAACATAGAATTAAGATGTTTATGAGTCTCTGTGACCGCCGAAAACTTCATAGTCTAATATAAATAGCCAAAAGAAATGTGCAATGTTATAAACAAGCGAAGCAAGGATAGCCTCAATTTTTTTTTTTTTTTAAACGCGATAACCAAATTATATTAAAGCTGTATGTGCAATCGATATAACTACCTAGTATTAAACCATTTAGGCTACATCTGAGCTGCTTCAATATTCAAACCAAGGCTACTATTATCTCAAAGCTCACACTCACTGTAGCCTAACTAATAATCTAAAGGTCAACATATTAGGCATATGGCAACGTTGCTTAACTTGCTACTTCATGTTTAATTATTTTAATTGTTTAATTATTGAATTGTTTTGACTTTGGTTTTATTCATTCTTGTTCACAGTTTACCCAAACTGAAGAAATGCATAATTTACATAATCAAAATAGCAAGAGAAAACACTTAGAATACAGAACACATGGCCAACATAATGCAAACACTTAGAATACAGAACACATGGCTAACATAATACAAACACTTAGAATACAGAACACATGGCCAACATAATACAAACACTTAGAATACAGAACACATGGCCAACATAATACAAACACTTAGGATACAGAACACATGGCCAACATAATACAAACACTTAGAATACAGAACACATGGCTCACATAATACAAACACTTAGAATACAGAACACATGGCCAACATAATACAAACACTTAGAATACAGAACACATGGCTCACATAATACAAACACTTAGGATACAGAACACATGACCAACATAATACAAACACTTAGAATACAGAACACATGGCCAACATAATACAAACACTTACAATACATAATAGACTACAAAACATGTCTTTTCTTGATGGTAAAACTACATTGTGTAAATAAATATGACTTTGAATAGCCATAAATCATTTAAGAGCTACAGCAAACTCTTTAGCCTATATTTTGGAATAATTCAGCACGGGACAGCTCCTGTAACGACACAGTTAAGTTTCACTTTGTAACAAGTGCACTGCTTGTTTTTTTTTTTTTGAAAATGGGTGTGAAATCTTCAGCCTTTATTTTTACGATGCATCGTTAAAACTCTCGTAAGTCTAAGTTCCATGGCTTTTGGGAAACCGGGCCCTGGAGCGCACATAGACCTGCTGATCACACTGGCTGTCTTTACCTAACCAGAACCACAGACACATAGGTTTTCTACCTTCATGTGATGGAAGAATAGTCCAAACCTTATGTGCTTATGTAGAGTAATGTGAAGTCAGGCATGCATGCACAGACATGTGTTATGTTGTTGTTCCCCAACGGATAGGAGCACTTACTGTTGGGTCTTGGCTGAATTCTTGTGGGTTGTGGTGGGCGTTGTGGCTCGAAGCATTGATTGTGTTTGTTGAATTCCAGAACCTGCGTGGATGACCCAAAAAGTGGGTCATCAATCATAGTCGAACATGTAAAAGGATATTTCGGGATTTTGGCAATTATCTAATTCCACAGAGTCAGATGAACTTGTGGATACCTTTTATGCCTCTGTGTCCAGTATGAAGGAAGTTAGAGGTAGTTTCGCAAGCCAATGGCAATAACTGGAAATATATGGGTATCTGCTAGCATGCTAGAAGATGCCCTAGACTACCAGTCATTATGCTAACACTAGTTAGCAACTCCCTTTAAAGTGCAACTCCCAAAGTATCCATTTAAGAAACCACCATATTGGGAAATCAGAAATGAAATCAATCAAATGTCTTTATAAAGCTATTTTTACATTAGCAGATGTCACAAAGTGCTTGTATAGAAACCCAGCCTAAAACCCCAAACAGCAAGCAATGCAGCTGTAGAAGGCCTTTGGTTTTTTTTAAGAAGATTGTAATGTGCGAGGAGCAGTGTGATTGGTAATTGCTTTATTTCTTATTTGTTGTTGTGAGGTTCCTAAATGGGAGTTGATGGATTTAGACTGGACCCTGATTATGGATCAGTCATCCATCTAATTTTAGCTCAGAGACTACCCATCACTATGTCTCTCTATTCCCTCTGGTTGTTTTACGAGTCCCTCAATCCTCACAGATGTCATTTAAAACAGCTGGAGGAAGATATTAGAAATGGCAAAGCCTTAGGTTTTTGATATCTAGCACTTCATCCATCATGTAGCTTTCATTTATATATTTAGAACTTTGTGGGAATATTTTTTTTTTTAAAGTGTTTTCAATGGAACAGACTTTTAATAGATGCAAGGAACTACTTATGGCCTTTGATGGTTTCAAAACCCGAGTACATTCTCTTCTTTAGCTGGTTTCTTATTGATCTTGAGTGATGGAGGGACACAGACCTTGGTCAAATAATTTGACAGCCCAGCATGCGTAATAAACACACATTCTTGTTTTAATTTGATAGTTTGTCTATTTTCCAGTTACGCTGTTAAAGACACTTCAATGAGGGGAATCAAAGACACTCATTTGAGCATTAGTCAGTTGAATAATTACAAGGAAGTTTATCTATCAACCACTGATATGAGAAGATTTGGCTTCCATGGATGAGGGGTTATAATGACAATATGAATATTCTCTATTCATTCACGTGTTCATTTGAATAAGTAGAGTTTGCTGGTCCTTGTCCTATTATACACCACATACAGTATATGTGCTTACATATATTTTCAATATGTGCATACAGTACATATACACTACATGACGTCTCATTCCAAAATAATGGGCATTAATGTTGAGTTGGTCCCCCCCTTTGCTGCTATAACAGCCTCCAGTCTTCTGGGAAGGCTTTCAACCAGATGTTGGAAAACATTGCTGTGGGCACTGATGTTGGCCGACTAGGCCAGGCTCGTTGTCGGCGTTCCAGTTCATCCCAAAGGTGTTCGATGGGGTTGAGGTCAGGGCTCTGTGCAGGCCAGTCAAGTTTTCCTCACCGATCTCGACAAACCAATTCTGTATGGACCTCGCTTTGTGCACGGGGGCATTGTCGTGCTGAAACAGGAAAGGGCCTTCCCCAAACTGTTGCCACAAAGTTGGAAGCAGTTTGCATTATGCATTGGGGCAGGTAGTGTTCTCCTGGCATCCGCCAAACCCAGATTCGTTCGTCGGACTGCCAGATGGTGAGGCGTGATTCATCACTCCAGAGAACGCGTTCCCACTGACCTGTTGGAAAGGTGGCATCCTATGACGGTTTCAAGTTGAAATTCACTGAGCTCTTCAGTAAGACCATTCTTCTGCCACTGTTTGTCTATGGAGATTGCATGGCTATGTGCTTGATTTTATACACCTGTCAGCAACGGGTGTGGCTGAGATAGCGGAATCCACTAATTTGAAGTGGTGCCCACATACTTTTGTGTATATTGTGTATTTTAATTGTAGTGCATATATATATACAGTTGAAGTCGGAAGTTTACATACACTTAGGTTGAAGTCATTAAAACTTGTTTTTCAACCACTCCACAAATTTCTTGTTAACAAACTATAGTTTTGCCAAGACGGTTAGGACATCTACTGTGTGCATGACACAAGTAATGTTTCCAACAATTGTTTACAGACAGATTATTTCACTTATAATTCACTGTATCAGAATTCCAGTGGGTCAGAAGTTTACATACACTAAGTTGACTGTGCCTTTAAACAGCTTGGAAAATTCCAGAAAATTATGGCTTTAAAAGTTTCTGATTACAGAACACTGACCTCATTTGAGTCAATTGGAGGTGTACCTGTGGATGTATTTCAAGGCCTACCTTCAAACTCAGTGCCTCTTTGCTTGACATCATGGGAAAATCAAAATAAATCAGCCAAGAACTCCGGAAATTTTCTTTTAGACCTCCACAAGTCTGGTTCATCCTTGGGAGCAATTTCCAAATGCCTGAAGGTACCACGTTCATCTGTACAAACAATAGTACGCAAGTATAAACACCATGGGACCACACAGCCGTCATACCGCTCAGGAAGGAGACGCGTTCTGTCTCCTAGAGATTAACATACGTTGGTGCAAAAAGTGCAAATCAATCCCAGAACAACAGCAAAGGACCTTGTGAAGATGCTGGAGGAAAACGGTACAAAAGCATCTATATCCACAGTAAAACGAGTCCTATATCGACATAACCTGAAAGGCCGCTCAGCAATAAAGAAGCCACTGCTCCAAAACCGCCATAAAAAAAGCCAGACTACGGTTTGCAACTGCACATGGGGACAAAGATCGTACTTTTTGGATAAATGTCCTCTGGTCTGATGAAACAAAAATAGAACTGGCCATAATGACCATCGTTATGTTTGGAGGAAAAAGGGGGAGGCTTGCAAGTCGAAGAACACCATCGCAACCGTGAAGCACGGGGGTGGCAGCATCATGTTGTGGGGGTGCTTTGCTGCAGGAGGGACTGGTGCACTTCACAAAATAGATGGCATCATGAGGTAGGAAAATTATGTGGATATATTGAAGCAACATCTCAGACATCAGTCAGGAAGTTAAAGCTTGGTTGCAAATGGGTCTTCCAAATGGACAATAACCCCAAGCATACTTCCAAAGTTGTGGCAAAATGGCTTAAGGACAACAAAGTCAAGGTATTGGAGTGGCCATCACAAAGCCCTGACCTCAATCCTATAGACAATTTGTGGGCAGAACTGAAAAAGTGTGTGCGAGCAAGGAGGCCTACAAACCTGACTCAGTTACACCAGCTCTGTCAGGAGGAATGGGCCAAAATTCACCCAACTTATTGTGGGAAGCTTGTGGAAGGCTACCTGAAACGTTTGACCCAAGTTAAACAATTAAAAGGCAATGCTACAAAATACTAATTGAGTGTATGTAAACTTCTGACTTACTGGGAGGAATGGGCCAAAATTCACCCAACTTATTGTGGGAAGCTTGTGGAAGGCTACCTGAAACGTTTGACCCAAGTTAAACAATTAAAAGGCAATGCTACAAAATACTAATTGAGTGTATGTAAACTTCTGACTTACTGGGAGGAAGAAATACAATCTGAAATAAATCATTCTCTCTACTATTATTCTGACATTTCACATTCTTAAAATAAAGTGGTGATCCTAACTGACCTAAGACAGGGAATTTTTACTAGGATTAAATGGCAGGAATTGTGAAAAACTGAGTTTAAATGTATTTGGCTAAGGTGTATGTAAACTTCCGACTTCAACAGTGTATATATATATATATATATATATATATATATATATATATTAATTAATGTAGTTGATACATATACAGTATTTTAATTGAATCAGGTCACAGGAAGAGTTTTTGTGAGAGGAAACCTGAGTGCCTCTAGTCTCTCCCCCCCTGTCTTCACAACACACGGACCCCTCAATGCCTCATATGTCAGATTGCAAGTAATAAATGCACAGGAAGTCACCTTTGACCTCGAGCCATTAAAATCTCCTCTAGAGGGTTCAGGCTGCCACAGAGGGATACGGGAGCAGCCCAAACATCAGACAAGTATTCATGATTATTCACCATTGTGTTTGTGTTTTGTTTATAGCCCCCGATGGTGAGAGGAGGACAGCCTAGGCTGAGTTCTGAGACATAATAGTGACGTTATGTTTTTTTAAAATATTTTTGTCTCTGCTTGTTATATTATTGACATTTTCAAGTCTGGAAAGAAATAACACAGAGCGAAAGACAAGGCAACCTCCACAAGAGCGTCCTCGCAGGAAGCAGACTGGCAGGAAACGTGGAGCAGTGTTTTTGGTGCCCGCGCATTGAAATTCCACTCTTCACCGGCAGCAATACGTTTCAGCTAGGGCTAGCGCTGCTGCTGTTTCACTGAAAACTGGAAACAACTTTTGTCGGACCGTAGGAAGGCAAATCTGATGCTAGATCAGCACTCCTATCCTGAGATTCTTTGTGAATACGGGCCCATATATACAGTAAGCTAAGCAAAGAAAACAGCTGAATTTAAAGCAGCTGAACCAACCAAGGCCTCGGCCAGCCCACAAGAGAAAGACAGACACAACACTGGCCTGTCTCAGTCTGGCTGGTGCCAAGACTCCAGCATCAAACAGATCGGTGGTGTGGACTGAGGGGTTTTACTCAAACCGCACAGGGCCACATAGCTACTGTACTCACCCACACATTACAAAGGCCTGGGTGAGCAACAGAGCCATAGAAATACAATACAGTGTTTGGCAAACAGCGTTTCAAATGGGGACTTTTAACAGGTGCCATGTTGGCACCTAACGACATACATTCTGGCATGAATGTCAATTGGATTGTTATTGTCGCGGAACTATGGAGGATAGTGTGTTGAACTCTATCTACAGGCCTGGGTGAGGCTAGTTAATGTAGCTGTAGTGGCTTAAAGATGGACGTCTCACACGTCTATCAGCGTTTTATTCTACATATTTTACATATGTGGAGAAATTACTCTTGGGTCAGAGGTCTGTAACTTTCTCAGTGGGCCCTAATACTGTACTATTGTAGTGGCTGTTTCCCTCCTTCCTCTGTCCTTCTTTCCTTCCTCCCTCCTTCCCTACTCCTTCCACTATCCTTCCTCTCTTCTTCCTTTCTTCTTCCTCCCTCCCTACTCCCTCCTCACTCCCTCCTCCCTCTCTCTTTCCTCCTTTTTCTTCCCTCCTTCCTCCCTCCTTACTCCAATCTTTCTCTATCCTTACTCCCTTCTTCCTCCCTCCTCTCTCCTTCCTCCCTCCATCCTCTATGCTTTGTCTCTACTTCCTCTCTCCTTCCTCCCTCCTTCCTCTCTCCTTCCTTCCTCTCTCCTTCCTCTGTGCTTCCTCCCTCCTTCCTCTCTCCTTCCTCCCTTCTTCCTTCCTTCCTTCCTTCCTTCCTCCCTCCTTCCTCTCTCCTTACTCTCTGCTTTGTATTTCCTTCCTCTCTCCTTGCTCCCTCTTTTGTCCCTTCTTCCTCCCTCCTTCCTCTCTCCTCCATGCTTTGTCTCTACTTCCTCTCTCTTTCCTCCCACCTTCATCTCTCCATCCTCTATGCTTCCTCCCTCGTTCCTCCCTCCTTTCCCCCTCCCTCCTTCCTCCCTCCTTCCTCTCTCTATACTACTTCCTTCCTTCTTCCTCCCTCCTTACTCCCTCCTTCCTCTCTGCTTTGTCTCTCCTTACTCCCTCCTTACTCCAATCTTTCTCTATCCTTCCTCCCTTCTTCCTCCCTCCTCTCTCCTTCCTCCCTCCATCCTCTATGCTTTGTCTCTACTTCCTCTCTCTTTCTTCCCTCCTTCCTCTCTGCTTTCTCTCTCCTTTCTTCCTTCCCACCACCCTCCTTCCTCTCTCCTTACTTCCTCCTTCCTCTCTCCATACTCCCTCCTTCCTCTCTGCTTCGTCTCTCCTTCCCCCCTCCTTCCTATCTGCTTTGTCTCTCACTCCTCCCTCCTTCCTCTCTCTTTACTCACCCATTCTTCCTTCCTCTCTCCTTCCTCTCTCCTTCCTCCTTCCTCCCTGCTTCCTCTCTCCTTACTCCCTCCTTCCTCCTGGCTCTATCCTTCCTCCCTCCTTCCCCTCTCCTTCCTCTGTCCTTCCTCTATCCTTCCTCCCTTCTTCCTCTCTCCTTCCTCCCTCCTTCCTTCCTCTCCCCTTCCGCTTTTCTTTCCTGTCTTCCGTCCTTGTATGCCTTTGTTATTAGCCACCAGTCTGTGCATTGCATACTTGGAATGTCAGTATGCATCTGCTATGAGTGCTCAGTTCTGTGATCTTTCAGGACAGTCATGCGGTACATCTCCCTTTGTATATCTGTTGCCGAGACAGGAAATGGGATGGCTATGCCTTGGCAGATTTGTCTCTGGCCCGCTGATGAAAGCGGCGTGTCTGACATGATCGATTCCTACCCTTCGTGAAGGATAACATCTGCAAATCTGTGACAAATAAATTTAGATTTGATTTGAGGAGAAGTAAAGGGCATCACACAGGGAGAAGAAGGGCCTGAAGTATCGCACGCTTCACACACACTGACAGATGGGGTTGTAGGAGAGACGTGGTGCACTGCACACACTTTCTCTCTCTCTCTTTCTTTTTATCTCTCTCACATTAAACATCTCTCCCTCTTCCTCTCTCTTACTCTCATTGACACACACACACACACACAGCCTACATGGCCAGCAGTATGTTTCTCAGTCCCAGTGACCTGTTGAGTGCCAGTGAAGGGTTCACTTGCGGACAGAGCAGATATTCCCAAACTGGACCCCCCTAGCTCTCCTAAACCTGCCACAACATAAGAGTTAGCTACATCTCTGTCACCCACCCAACCCAGATGACCGCCCCTTCAAATACTTTTCAACAGTCACACCCCCTCCTTTGTGTTTCTTTAGCCCTCGATGAGGAACACTGATTACCCAACCTACCGGCCCAAACCAACTCATCCCAGATGAGGGACCCTGATTACCCACCCTACCGGCCCAAACCAACTCATCCCAGATGAGGGACCCTGATTACCCACCCTACCGGCCCATACCAACTCATCCCAGATGAGGGACCATGATTACCCACCCTACTAGCCACCCTACCGGCCCCAAACCAACTCATCCCAGATGAGGGACCATGATTACCCACCCTACTAGCCACCCTACCGGCCCCAAACCAACTCATCCCAGATGAGGGACCATGATTACCCACCCTACTAGCCACCCTACCGCCCCAAACCAACTCATCCCAGATGAGGGACCCTGATTACCCACCCTACCGCCCCATACCAACTCATCCCAGATGAGGGACCCTGATTACCCACCCTACTAGCCACCCTACCGGCCCCATACCAACTCATCCCAGATGAGGGACCCTGATTACCCACCCTACCGCCCCAAACCAACTCATCCCAGATGAGGGACCATGATTACCCACCCTACTAGCCACCCTACAACCCCATACCAACTCATCCCAGATGAGGGACCATGATTACCCACCCTACTAGCCACCCTACAACCCCATACCAACTCATCCTAGATGAGGGAGCATGATTACCCACCCTACCGGTCCCAAACCAACTCATCCCAGATGAGGGACCATGAATACCCACCCTACAGGCCCCAAACCAACTCATCCCAGATGAGGGACCATGATTACCCACCCTACTAGCCACCCTACCGCCCCAAACCAACTCATCCCAGATGAGGGACCCTGATTACCCACCCTACCGCCCCATACCAACTCATCCCAGATGAGGGACCCTGATTACCCACCCTACTAGCCACCCTACCGGCCCCATACCAACTCATCCCAGATGAGGGACCCTGATTACCCACCCTACCGCCCCAAACCAACTCATCCCAGATGAGGGACCATGATTACCCACCCTACTAGCCACCCTACAACCCCATACCAACTCATCCCAGATGAGGGACCATGATTACCCACCCTACTAGCCACCCTACAATCCCATACCAACTCATCCTAGATGAGGGAGCATGATTACCCACCCTACCGGTCCCATACCAACTTAGCCCAGATGAGGGAGCATGTGGGTCCTCTCTGTCCACCCTACCGTATGGTGCGGTAATTTCCTTAAAGTGGCCAGTGATTCCTAATCTATGTGTATAGGTAACCGCCCTGATGTGCTGGAGATGGCTGTTTAACTACTTAGGGAGCAGTGGGGCGCTACCCGGTGAAATGTAAGGCGCCAAATTCAAAATCCAAAAGTTGAATTATTAACTTCTTAGGGAGCGGCTTCCAAGGTGACGGTTTTGGAGAGTCTGGCGTGCCCAAAGTAAAATGCCTCCCACTCAGGCCCAGAAAATAGGATATGCACATAATTAGTACTATTGGATCGGAAACACTCTGAAGTTTCTAAGAGTGTTAAAATATTGTCTGTGAGTATAACAGAACGGATATAGCAGGCGAAATTCTTCTTCTATTACCATCCAGAGCAACCTAACATCACCAAACACTGTCAAGAGACTGTTGACATCCAGTGGAAGCAATAGGTACTGCAATCTTACTCCCATATATGTCTGTTTTCAATAGGGAGGGGTTCAAAATGAGGCAATGTGTCAAAAACACTTTTTCCAGGACAATATTTTAACACTCTTAGAAGCGTCAGAGTGTTTCCTATCCAATAGTACTAATTATGTGCATATCCTAGTTTCTGGGCCTGAGTAGCAGGCCTTTTACTTTGGGCACGCCAGACTCTCCAAAACCGACACCTCAGCTGCCGCTCCCTAAGAAGTTAACAGTCAGTGGTGTAGTATAGAATACAATACAGTATATAAATATGAAATGGGTGATGCAATATGTAAACACAATTTAAAAATTACCTTTACCGACCTCGCCTTCTGGATGATAGTGGGGTGAACAGGGATTGGCTGGGGTGGTTGATGTCCTTGATTATATTTTTGACCTTTCTATGGCATCGGGTGCTGTAGGTATCCAGGAGGGCGGGAAGTTTGCCCCCGGTAATGCGTTGGGCAGACCGCACCACCCTCTGGAGAGCTTTGCGGTTGTGGGCAGTGCAGTTGCCGTACCAGGCGGTGAAAAAAATGTTTGTGAGGGTTTTAGGTGTTAAGCCACATTTCTTCAGCCTCCTAAGGTTGAAGAGGTGCTAGCGCTGTTGCACCTTCTTCACCACACTGTCTGTGTGGGTGGACCATTTCAGTTTGTCAGTGATGTGTACGCCAAGGAACTTGAAGCTTTTCTTCTTCTCCACTGCGGTCCCATCAATGTGGATAGGGGGGTGCCCCCTCTGCTGTTTCCTGAAGTCCACGATCATCTCCTTAGTTTTGTTGATGTTGAGTGAGAGGTTATTTTCCTGGCACCACACTCTCAGAGCCCTAACCTACTCCCTGTAGGCTCTCATCGTTGTTGGTAATCAAGCTTACTACTGTTGTGTCGTCTGCAAACTTGATGATTGAATTGGAGGCGTGCTTGGCCACGCAGTCATGGGTGAACAGGGAGTACAGGAGGGGGGCTGAGCATGCACCCTTGTGGGGTCCCAGTGTTGAGGATCAGTGAAGAGGAGGTGTTGTTTCCTACCTTCACCACCTGGGGGCGACCCGTCAGGAAGCCCAGGACCCAGTTGCACAGAGCGGAGTTCAGACCCAGGGCCTCGAGCTTGATGATGAGCTTGGAGGGTACTAGGGTGTTGAATGCTGAGCTATAGTCAATGAACAGCATTCTAACATAGGTATGCCTCTTGTCCAGATGGGACAGGGCAGTGTGCAGTGTGGTGGCGATTGCATCGTCTGTGGATCTATTGGGGCGGTAAGCAAATTGAAGAGGGTCTAGGGTGGCAGGTAAGGTGGAGGTGATATGATCCTTGACTAGTCTCTCAAAGCAATTCATGATGACAGAGGTGAGTGCTACGGGGCGATAGTCATTTAGTTCAGTTAGCTTTTCTTTCTTAGGTACAGGGACAATGGTGGCCATCTTGAAGCATGAAGCAGCCAGCTGGTCTGCGCATGCTCTGAGGATGCGGCTAGGGATGCCATCTGGTCCGGCAGCCTTGCGAGGGTTAACACGCTTAAATGTCTTACTCACGTCAGGCACGGAGAAGGAGAGCCCACAGTCCTTGGTAGCGGGCCGCATTGTTGGCACTGTATTACCCTCAAAGCGAGCGAAGACTGTGTTCACCCTTTACGGAAGCAAGACGTTGCTGTCCACGACGTGGCTGGTTTTCCTTTTATAATCCATGATTGTCTGTAGACCCTGCCACATACGTCTCGTGTCTGAGCCGTTGAACTGGGACTGAACTTTGTTCCTATACCGACGTTTAGCCTGCTTGATTGCTTTCTGGAGTGAATAGCTACACTGTTTGTATTCTTCCATATTCCCAGTCTTCTTGCCCTGGTTAAATGCGGTGGTTTGCACTTTGAGTTTTTACGCGAATTCTCCCATCTATCCATGGTTTCTGGTTGGGGTAGGTTTTAATAGTCACAGTGGGTACAACATCTCCTATGCACTTCCTGATAAACTCATTCACCGTATCGGTATATGTGTCAATATTATTTTCTAAAGCTACTCTGAACATATCCCAGTCCGCGTGATCAAAACAGTCTTGAAGCGTCGATTCCGATTGGTCAGACCACCGTTGAATAGTCTTCACCACAGGTGCTTCCTGTTTGAGTTTCTGCCTATAGGAGGGGAGGAGCAAGATACAATCATGGTCCAATTTGCCAAATGGAGGGCGGGGGAGGGCCTTATATGCATTCTTGATGGTAGTCTAGCAATGGTCGAGGGTTTTAGCAATGCGTGTACAGCAATCAATATGTTGATAGAATTTCGGGAGCCTTTTCCTCAAATTTGCTTTATTAAAATCCCCAGCTACAATAAATTCAGCCTCAGGGCAATTGGCGCTGTGTGTGTGGGTGTGTCTCTGTGTGTTACGGATGGGGGTTTGAAATAATGTCAATATTCTAAAAGTATCATGAATTTATGTTGGATAACTGGATATTTGTACAGAGCATTCCTTACTACAGTTCTGTGCATTTGTTACAGCCTTATTCTAAAATGTATTAAATAGTTTTTTTCCCCTCGTCAATCTACACACAACTTTGGCAGCAATTAGAGCTTTGAGTCTCCTTGGGATTGACGCTACAAGCTTGGCACACTTGTATTTTGGGGAGTTTCTCCTATTCTTCTCTGCAGATCCTCTCAAGCTCTGTCAGGTTGGATGGGGAGCGTCGCTGCACAACTATTTTCAGGTCTCTCCAGAGATGTTAGATCGGGTTCAAGTCCGGGCTCTGGCTGGGCCACTCAAGGACATTCAGACACTTGTCCCGAAGCCACTCCTGCATTGTCTTGGCTGTGTGCTTAGGGTCATTGTCCTGCTGGAAGGTGACTCTTTGCCCCAGTCTAAGGTCCTGAGCGCTCTAGAGGAGCTTCGCTCCGTTCATCTTTCCCTCGATCCTGACTAATCTCCCAGTCCCTGCCGCTGAAAAAACATCCCCACATCATGATGCTGCCACCACCATGCTTCACCATAAGGATGGTGCCCGGTTTCCTCCAGACGTGACGCTTGGCATTCAGGCCAATGAGTTCAATCTTGGTTTCATCAGACCAGAGAATCTTGTTTCTCATGGTCTGAGAGTCTTTTGTCAAACTCCAAGCAGGCTGTCATGTGCCTTTTACTGCGGAGTGGCTTCTGTATGGCCACTCTACCATAGAGGCCTGATTGGTGGAGTGCTGCAGAGATGGTTGTGCTTCTGGAAGGTTCTCCCATCTCCACAGAGGAATTCTATAGCTCTGTCAGTGACCATCGGGTTTTTGGTCACCTCTCAAGGCCCTTCTCTCCCTATTGCTCAGTTTGGCTGGGTGGCCAGCTCAAAGAAGAGTCTCTTGAAGGTTCCAAACGTCTTCCATTGAAGAATGTTGGACGCTACTGTGCCTTTCCAAATCATGTCCAATCATTTAAATTTACCACAGGTGGACTCCAATCAAGTTGTATAAACATCTCAAGGATGATCATTGGAAACAGGATGCACCTGAGTTCAATTTCGAGTAACAGTCAAAAGTTTGGACACTCCTACTCATTCCAGGGTTTTTCTTTACTTTTAAAATGTTGAAATAACACATATGGAATCAGGTATCGTATCGAACTTGAATCGTACTACAACGGCTCCGACGCTCGTCGGATGTGGCAGGGCATGCAAACTATTACAGACTACAAAGGGAAGCACAGCCGAGAGCTGCCCACATCCGCCATGCTGATCCTCAACACGGGAGCCCCTCAGGGGAGCGTGCTCAGACCCCTCCTGTACTCGGCCAGGCATGACTCCAACACCATCATTAAGTTTGCTTATGACACAACAGTGGTAGGCCTGATCACCGACAACAATGAGACAGCCTATAGGGAGAATGTCAGAGACCTGACCGTGTGGTGCAAGGACAATAACCTCTCCCTCAACGTGATCAAGACGAAGGAGATGATTGTGGACTCATCAACAGGGCTGTAGTGGAGCAGGTTGACAGCTTCAAGTTCCTTGGCGTCCACATCACCAACAAACTAACATGGTCCAAGCACACCAAGACAGTCATGAAGAGGGCACGATAAAACCTATTCCCCCTCAGGAGACTGAAAAGATTTGGCATGGGTCCTCAGATCCTCAAAAGGTTTTACAGTTGCACCATCGAGAGCATCCTGACTGGTTGCATCACTGCCTGGTATGGCAACTGCTCGGCCTCCGACTGCAAGGCACTACAAAGGGTAGTGCGTACAACCCAGTACATGAATGGGGCCAAGCTTCCTGCCATCCAGGACCTCTATACCAGGTGGTGCCAAAGGAAGGCCCTAAAAATTGTCAAAGACTCCAGCCACCCTAGTCATAGACTGATCTCTCTGCTACCGGCTCCTAAATAGCTTCTACCCCCAAGCAATAAGACTCCTGAACAGCTAATCAAATGGCTACCCAGACTATTTTCATTGCCCCCACCCCCACCCCCCCCTGGAATGCTGCTGCTACTCTCTATTGTTATCTATGCATAGTCACTTTAATAACTCAACCTACATGTACAGACTACCTCAACACCGGTGCCCCCGCACATTGACCTTGACTCTGTACCGGTACCCCCTGTATATAGCCCCGCTATTGTTATTTACTGTTGCTCTTTAATTATTTGTTATTCTTATCTCTTACTTTTTTTGTGTATTTTCTTAAAACTGCTTGGTTGGTTAAGGGCTTGTAAGTAAGCATTTCGCTGTAAGGTCTACACCTGTTGTATTCGGCGCAAGTGACAAATACGATTTGATTTGATTTGATGTAGTGACCAAAAGTAGCCACCCTTTGCAGCTGATGACAGCTTTGCACACTCTTGGCATTCTTTAAACCAGCTTCATAAGGTAGTCACCTGGAATTCATTTTAATTAACAGATGCGTCTTCTTAAAAGTTAATTTGTGGAATTTCTTTCCTTCTTAATGCGTTTGAGCCAATCTGTTGTGTTGTGACAAGGTAGGGGGAAGATCCCTTATTCTACAATGTAGAAAATAGTCAAAATAAATAAAAACCCTTGAATGAGTATGTGTGTCCAAACTTTTGATTGGTACTGTATGTAAATAAGGTAACATTTCTAAAAACCAGTTTTCGCTGAGGATTGCTGAGTATTTTTATTTTAAATTTTTTTTTTAAATCCATTTTAGAATAAGGCTGTAACGTTTCAAAATGTGGAACAAGTCAAGGGGTCTGAATACTTGCCGAAGGCACTGTATATCATTGACAAAAAAAATGTAAATTAAATATATTTAATGTGGAACAAGTCAAGGGGTCTGAATACTTTCCGAAGGCAGACACCCTCACACCACTCCAGATCTTTTAGTTGATTAACTTTGTTCTCCCAAGATGATGACAAGATATGTTTCAATTTGAAATGGTCAAAAATAAACAAAAATATATATTTTTTTATTGTTGTATATATTTTTAAGGGGGTAGATGAGCTTTATTATTGCTTATAGATTGTGGCTTCTATCAATGTAATTGTCTGCATCATTTCCAATCCCCCATATCAAATATAATTTATTTTGTATTTTTTTTCCTTTTTTATTATTTTGCCCTAATCCCCTTCCCTAATTGAAGTAAAATAATGGAGAACAATACTTAGGCTTCTACAGTTGTGTCATTAAAATGGCAGCTCGTTAAGAAAGGGTAGTGCTGCCCGGCGGACGCCACATTGCAGGCTACTGCAGGGCTGCTCTGAGCGGGTCGGCTGAGGCTTGGCCCCATCCTCCTGGCGGGTGCTTCTAGGCTGCAAGCGGTCGGCGGATGACCGGCCCTGTCCTATCCTGCCTCCCTCGACTCCCTCTGGAAGCTTGCTGGAATCTCCTCCATTCTCTCTTATCTGTTTACATGTTTACAGACCCCCCATCTCCTCTTCTCAGGGAATATCATCTCTGGCTGTGTGTCAGTTGAGACAGGAAGTTGAGACATGAAATGGGTAACAGAGCAGTCACTCCTCCACTGTCTATTTCCTATCTTTCCTCTCCTTACTTCTCCTCTCCTGGACTGGGGAGGACACAGAGTCACAGACACACAGTGTCACAGACACACAGAGTCACAGTCACACGGAGCCAGGGATCCCAGTGAGCCAGGGAGTCCATGGAGTCAGGGAGTCAGGGAGCAGAGGCCTGCTCTTCCTTACCACGACACGACATCAGTCGGGCCAGAATGGAATCCAGAGGCTGTTGTGGAGTCTCCCTCCGTGTGGAAGCCACGGGGCCACAGGGTTCCACAGCCCCATATTGTAAACCGTCCCTCTCTTTCTGGTTCTCATTCGTGTTTGATCAGCTTTGCAGGGGCTGTCAAGTGCCGACCCTTTTAAGTTTTTTGCCTTAATTCCCACCAGTTCCTTTTCTCTCTCTCTTTCACTCTCTCTCTCACTCTTACTTTCTCTTTCTCTATCCAAATCTCTGGACATCAAATGCTGCCTTTTCACGTAACTCACGCAAGAGAGGGAAGCTGGGCCAATATGTTTGTTCCCTGTATTGCAAACAACTGTCGTGTGAAGTAGTTTGAGGAGCAGGGCGGGAGGTGACGGGGGAGGCAGGGAGGCTGCCTTCCCTCTGTGTGTGATGGGTCCAGAGGGACTGCTCCGAAGGGGGGCTGGTTAGTTGAGTTAGCGTGGGAGTGAGGCATTAAAATAGGGGTGGGGTAGGTGTGTGTACTGAGAGAGAGAGTTTAGGGGGGGGATGGGTTTAAAGAGGGGAATTCCTTTGATGTGGGTTGTGTGTGGCATTATTACTATTCCACTGCAAACAGGGACACGGTAGCAGGGCTAGCTATAAAGTGCTAGCACAT